>CM024765.1:19769031-20134180 GCA_014218235.1 Colocasia esculenta | reverse complement strand
AATCATGTTGCCCAGCTAGCTAGCCCAGAGGGGGGGGTGAATGGGTTATTAAAACTTCGATCTCTGATTGAAACCTGTTTACTGAAAGGATTGCACAACTTAATAACAAGGTTAGAGTTAGAGCAAACAAGACAACCACACAAAACACATCCACAAGACACAAGGATTTTTATCCTGGTTCGGAACTCCTCTCCACAGGAGACCTACGTCCAGTCCCTGAGCAATACCTCAGGATTTCACTACCAAGGGTACAATCCCCCTTAAGGATCCTTACACCCAGCCTCAACTGGTCTTCCTTCAGCCTGAAGGGAACAACAACCACCCTGGATACCACCAGGTCTTCCTTCGTCCAGAAGGGAACACAATCTAATAAGAAAAGTGTGGAAACAGGCTTCAGACTCTAGCTTGACCAGCTACACACTGAAGCTCTTAAGCCCCGAGAGAGAAAGAGATTTAACAAGGTTTTTCTCTCCAAGGACTACACAAGCTCTCACAAATAAAAACTATTTTTGATCACAGAGAGCTAAGAGCTAAGAACAAGGTTGGAGTGGAAGCTTCGCTCTTGTTTCAATCTTCTGAGGACTCTAAGAGATGGATTTCTTTCTTCTTCAGAATCAAACGTTGTTTCACTCTCTTTGTTTTCCGTCTTGAGTCTTCTATTTAAACTGCTGATTCAATTCGAACGTTGAAGTGTCCGTTGTCTCTTATCCTTGTGTACGTTAGACTGGTCACAAAGGAAGCTTCTGATCGTCAGTCTTTTATATCCTTGTGTACACGCCAAGAGATGTCATAGAACTTTGTATCTTGTGTCCAACGTTGTCCAGATGAGTCTTGTCAGATATCTGTAGGCATATCATCAATAAATAGAAGACAGCTAAGACTGCTGTCTATTGTTAGTTGAGATGGAACAGATATTGCAGTATATAGCAAGGCTCCTTTCTGTCTAAAAAGTACGTAGACAGAGTAGCATAGAAATGGAAGATATTGTCTGCATGCATGGGAGATACGATCAGAGAGCATTAATGCATAGCAGTCAACGGACAAGATATGACTTTGACTTTTCAACGCTGTTAAAAGGCATTATACTGATGCATCAAGAAATTCGATAAAAAGAATCTTGCTGACTTCATAACTTATGAAATCGTTATGAATTAGCAAGTCGTTATGAACTGTAAGGAAATCGTTGTGATAACTTATGAAGTCGTTACAACAAGCAGTCGTTGCGAGTTCTGAAGAAATCGTTACAAGAATCGTTATGACTATCGAGTTGTAAGGAAATCGTTACACGAAATCGTATATTATCAACTGTAAGGAATCGTTACACGACGTTATGATTATCATTTGTAAGGAAATCGTACACGAAATCGTTATGATTATCAAGTTGTAGGAAATCGTTACACGAAATCGTTATGATTTCAAGCTGTAAGGAAATCGTTACGAAATTGTTATGATTATCAGTTGTAAGGAAATCGTACACGAAATCGTTATGATTATCAAGTTGTAAGAAATCGTTACACGAATCTTATACAAAGCAAGGCGTTATGAACAGTAAAGAATCGTTATGAATTCTAAAGATCGTTATGAACTCTAAAGAAATCGTTATGAACTCTAAAGAAATCGTTATGACTCTAAAGAAATCGTTATGAACTTAAAGAAATCGTTACGCTAAGAGTCGTACGAGGTCTAAAGAAATCGTTATGACAGAGAGTCGTTGCGAGTTCTAAAGAAATCGTTACGAGGTCTAAAGAAATCGTTAGATATCGATTTGCTTTGAGTTCTCAAAGAGAAATCGTTCTGCTTATCAAAGAAGTCGATACGGTATCGATTTGTTTGAGTTTCCCGTCAGAGAGGAATCGTTCTGCTTATCAAAGAAGTCGATACGGTATCGATTTGTTTTGAGTTTTCCGGTCAAAGAGGAAATCGTTCTGCTTATCAAAGAAGTCGATACAAAGACTTGGATAGAAGTGAGATGAGACTTACCAGATTGTCTTGATCTTTCATTTTTCTTTTATTTCCTGTTCTCAAGGCTCAAGAAATCCATTAGTGTTATTTGTTAATCATCAAAATTAATATATAAATAAATGGAAATATTTATTATGGGGACAGTTTGGTCATCAATCTCCCCCTTTTTGATGATGACAAAATATACTAAACATCATACAAAAATGAATATGTTTTTCAGATTTACGTTAGTTGTCTCCCCCATTTTGTCATTAAGCAAAAAGATAAGCTGTGAGACAAAGAAGAGAGAAAGATTTATATTAAGATGGAGAAAGATAATACAGAGGAGATAATAAGGAGGCATGCTGTGAGACAACAGCCCATGCCTTGATCTCAGGTCCTCAAAAATTTGCAGAAAAAACGCCAGAGGCAACTGAGAAGGAGGGTCCCATGGAAGGATGTTCCTCTGAATGTAGAGTTGCCTTTGCTGCTCTAAGAATTCTCCATACTGAGTTTTGTCCAAAAGAATCTGTAGTAAGTACTCTTGCCAAAACTGGCCCTATGGAGAAATCTGTCCAAGGAAATGGGATAGTGGATCTTTTGATTTAACAGATCCTGCTTTAAGGCATAGAAAGCAGAATATCTAGATGCCCATACAATAGATCTCTGGTATGGGTGCGATGGAGTTTAGATCCATAAAAGCTTCTGCAGAAAGAGCAGGCTTCCTCTGACTAACTAGATCTTGATTGATAGCTTCCAATTGCTGATAAGAGGCCTGATAGAGAAGCTCCCATTCTGATGGGTGAGTCTTTCACACTCAGAAATGAGTGGAGCTAAGATCTGAGAAGACATGCGGCCAGAGTGGTATTCTCTGAAGATGAACCGCAAAAAGGAAGGAGATCTGCCCTGCTTGGCTGACATCCTGCCCATCTGTCTTGCAAACATATCTAGAGCATGAGACCCAGCATCTGAATCAAACACTAAAGAGTGCAGCTTCGGCAGAAGAACTGGAAAATCAACCTTGAACGAGACAAAGTCTACTTTAAGAGGAAGGTTGAGAGGGGTTTCTGATTTCAGCACAGTAATCTGCGAATGGAACTGGCAAAACTGAACTTCTGGATTTTGTTCAAGTAACAGAAGTCACTGTACAGCTGAAAGCTCTGGCAATGCGAATTTCCTTCAAAATGAAGGATCCCCAAGAGTTCTTGTGCTGGATGATAAACCACTCAGAGAAGGTGAGTGGGTGAGCTCTGTGAGTGAGGGATTCGGCCCTTGCAGTCAGGTATTTTGCATACTGAGCCTTATTTCCTTTGATAGCTGCCCACTGATCTTCAGTCTTGAACTCAGTGCCCTCAAGGATTTTGGATTTGAAAGCTTGAGATAGCTGAGTAAAAGGAAGAACAATGTCCAGGTGATCGGATAGGTTGAGAAAAGGAATACCATAAATGGTAGAAAGAATGCATTTCTGGAGGTATTCTTTGTAGATAGGTCTTCTCTTAGGATCAAGGGTAAGAGAGTACCATAAAGGAGGGTATAGAGGAACAGAAGGAGTGCTTAGAGATGAGGAGGTTTTCTCTTTTTCATGGCAGGACTGGGGGGTCAGTCCTGTGAATGTGAGAGGCTGTGGAAAGAATGGTGAGGAGGTGTGTTTTTTCAAATTGTCTGGAACATTGGTGTCAAAGACACCAAGAGGCAGAGGTTTATCTGGAGGAAAGATAACAGAATTAGGAGGAGTAGGAGGATAGAAAAAATGTTTAGGATTAAAGGAAGAGGTTGGTTGAAGAGGAGATGTTTGAATTTTAATAGGTGAAGGTTTAGGAGTTAATGAGGATGGAGCTGAGATGTGAGCTGGAGTAGGAGAGAAGGAGGGTTGAGATGAAGTAGAGGATGAGGAAGGTTGGGGCGAGGCATGGGATGTTTTATGTTGGTGGAGCAGGAGGTGCAGTAGAAGGAGATGAAGGTGTGGAGAGGGTTGGAGTGGCAAGAGATGAAGTATCAGGGGCCTTGGAAACTGACATTGGCTCTTTCCCTTTGGCCTGACTCTCTCTGACTGCTGAAGAGGGTCCTGAAGACCCTGAGGCTGCCACTGGTCCGGGTGACCTCACGACTGATGGCCCTGATGGCCCTGACCCTTGAACTGGTGGCCCTGTTGGCCGAGAGACTTCTGCTGGAGGCCCTGGTGGCCGGGAACTTCAGCTGGGCTGCTCTGAGTGGGTGCAGGAGGGACACCACTAGACCTTGAAAGATTAGCCAGCAAATTCTTCATATCAGACATCTCTTTATTGAAATACCTCATTGCATTTCTTATTGAGATACGTCTGAGGAGGTTGAAACTTGATTTGAAACAATGCCTTGTATGCTAGACTGAACTGATGCCAAGATCTCTCCTTGGGCTTTTACAAGGCCATAACATGCTTCAACTTCACTTTTCTATGGCCCTTCCTTGACCTCCTGTGAACAACTCTTTTCTGCTTACCTTGCTGAGAGACAGGCTCCTCTACATTAATTGCTTGCACTTGGGCCTTCACTAACATCAACCTTGGTGGAGCTGGGATTTTCTGAGTAGGTGTAACATTTCAGGAATATTTCATTCACAGGCTTCTCATCAATCTCAGCTTGCTCCCCCTGAATGGGAGCAGGGACTTCAATACTTTCTTGCTCCCCCTGAGCAGGAGCCTCTTCCAAGACAACTTCTCCAAGTGGCCTTCTGCCACGGATTCAGATACTTCAGGATCAACTCTACTTTGCTCCCCTTGGCTAGGAGCTTCTTCCATGACCACATCTTGTTGAGTACCTGCTTGTACCTCAACATCTGCAACTGATTCAGACTGAACTTCAGTATGGCCTGCTGCCATAACTTCTTCATCAGGTCCACCTGCCTTAGAAGAGACTGAGATGGAGGGAATGGAGTCCAATACCTCTCTTAAAATAGAGGCGACTAAGGTGGTGGGCAAGGAATCTGCCACACCAGCTGCACCCTCTTCCAATTGAGCTTCGGATTGGCATCCCACAGCTGACTCAACTGGTTCTTGCTCTGCTTGATTGCTGCTGCTTGCTCTGCTGGATCTGCTGCTTGCTCTGCTGCTGCTTGCTCTACTTCTACTGCTTCTGCTCTGCTGCTGCTTCTGATATCTGCAATAACTGCTTCTCCTTCAGCCACAGAGGATTTTGACCAAACTCCTTCTTGCACTGAAAAACCACTTTTCTTCAGGTTTCTGGACCTTATAGACTGGCCCATCTTTTCAGCTACTGCACCTGACAAATCTACTCCAAAGTGCTTGAAAATCTTGGTCAGTAGATGAGCATACGGAAGGGAAACATTCAACTTGCTCTTTGTTTCCCATAACTGAGCATGTGCAAACATCATTCGCTCAATCATCACTGCGGCCAGGTTTATTCTTTGTTCTGGATTGCCCAGAACATTATGTCCGAATCTGCCCTAGTACATGAAGAAAAGGTAGCACTACGAGGTACTAAGATTTGGCAGACTATAAAGTGAAGCAATCTATTGAATGCGGACATCTGATTAATATCAAGCTTCCCATCCTTCAACTTAAATCCTGGACCGATAATCCCGAGACCTTTGACTTCATCATTCACAGAGTGAATGCCACTAAATCCAGAGGTCTTCACTCCAAACAATCACGCAAAAGCTCATGGGTTATTCTGATTTGGATGCCCTTGACAGAGGAAACAAGGGCCCATCTGCTTCTGACTTCAGACAAATGTAGAAGGCTTTTACCAAGTCCGGGTAGCTTACCTCACTGAAGGTGACCACATCCATCCACTGCAATCTTCTTAGAGTATCAACTAGCTTGGCCATGCCACTCTTCTCAAGATTCTGAACATCCACTGCCTTATTTCCGCAAATCTTCGTCTTCACAAACGTAATCTTTCTTGCTCCCTTGGGATAAATACTCAGCACTGTAGCCCCCAACACTTCCGGAGATCAACGGAGCGGCCATGGGTGCAGAGAAGAAAAGATTCTGGAAGGGAGGATGATGGAAGGGACGGAAGTTCTCGAAGGAATTCTTCGCGGGAAGAGAAGAAGGCTTCGAAAGTTGCAGAGAGTCGATCCCAAAATCGTTAGGGCATCGGCTTTGGGTGAACAGATAGAGAATAAAAAGGGTAAAGGTAGAAGACGAGTCGATCCCAGAGCGATTTGAATAAATAATATTACTTTATTGAAAGGAGGAGCGCCAAAGGCGGTAAAGATAGAAAGCGACAAAAGGGTTTGACAAGTCAAACAACTTTCTACACAGAAGCGGTCAAAGCATATAGATAACTGAGTTTTGCTTAACTTTAACGGAGAGAGAACTTTCATTTAATCTGAAAAATTTATATGTCAATAAAATCACAGAAATTCTTTCACAAATTGCACATCCCTAGTTCCCTTCTAAGAGATGTAAATCTCTCTTCAGGTAGGGCTTTTGTGAAGATATCTGCCAATTGACCATTTGTATCTATAAACGAAATTTCTAAATTACCACTAGCTACATGGTCTCGAATAAAATGGTATCTTACCTCAATGTGCTTCGTCCTTGAGTGTTGAACTGGATTTTTGGTGAGGTTGATGGCACTTGTATTATCACACAATAGAGGAATTGATTTGATGTGAATGCCGAAATCTTCAAGTTGTTGCTTTATCCAAAGAAGTTGTGTACAGCAACTTCCAGCAGCAACATATTCCGCCTCAGCTGTTGATAGAGCTACTGAATTTTGTTTCTTGGATGTCCATGATATTAAGCATCCTGCAAGAAACTGACAACATCCACTGGTGCTCTTTCTATCTACTTTGCAACCAGCATAATCAGCTGAATATCCTATTAGTTTTATTTCACATGATCTAGGATACCAGAGACCTAAGTCATGAGTTCTAGCTAGGTATCTAAATATTCTTTTTACAGAATTAAGTGAGACTCTCTAGGGTCTGCCTGATATCTAGCACACATGCATACACTGAACAAAATGTCTGGTCTACTGGCAGTTAAGTAAAGTAATGATCCTATCATACCTCGATAATTCTTTTGATCTACCTTTTTACCTTTTTGATCACTGTCCATTCTGGTTGATGTGCTCATTGGAGTTGATAATGGCTTTGCATTTTCAAATCCAAATTTCTTTAACAGCTCTTTGGTGTACTTTGCTTGACATATGAGTGCCATCCTTCCCTTGCTTGATTTGTAATCCAAGGAAGTAGCTTAACTCCCCCATCAAGCTCATTTCGAATTCTCCCTGCATAAGCTTTTCAAAGTACTTGCAAAGAGATTCATCAGTAGATCCAAAAATAATATCATCTACATAGATTTGTACAAGGTATATGTTTAACCTTAGATTTTATAAATAATGTACTATCTACTTTACCTCTAGTGAAACCATGATTTAATAAGAAAGTACTGAGCCTTTCATACCAGGCTCTAGGAGCTTGCTTTAAACCATATAAAGCCTTATGTAGTTTAAATACATGATTTGGAAATTCAGTGTCATCAAAACCTGGAGGTTGTTCAACATAAACTTCCTCCTTGATGAAACCATTTAAAAAGGCTGATTTGACATCCATTTGAAAAAGTTTTAAATCAAGTGCAGATGCATAAGCAAGTAAAATCCTAATGGCCTCAAGTCTAGCTACAGGTGCATAAGTTTCATCGAAATCTATGCCTTCCTCTTGGGAGTAGCCTTGAGCCACCAATCTGGCTTTGTTCCTTAAGATTATTCCAGACTCATCCAGTTTATTTCTGAACACCCACTTGGTGCCAATAACTGAATGATTGGATGGTCTAGGAACAAGTGACCATACTTGGTTTCTCTTGAACTGATTTAGTTCATCTTGCATGGCTAATATCCAAGATTCATCAGATAAAGCTTCATTGACTGTCTTAGGCTCTATTTGAGAAACAAATGCTAAATAATCGCATGGAATTACATTACCTCTAGTTCTTACCCCTACAGATGGATCACCAATGATGTTTTCAGGAGGGTGATCTTTCTGATATCTCCATTCCTTTGGAAGATCTTCATGTTGGATTTCTGTTTGCTGCAGTTCTTCCAGAGTTGGATCCTCTTTGTCCTTAATTGAAGTATTCTTTAATTTTTCGGACAAGTCATCTGCATCATCAATGTCACTAATTTCTTCCTTTTTCAAGGAAGGGTTAGATTCATCAAAAATAACATGTACTGATTGTTCAATCAATAAGGAACGTTTATTGAAAACTCTATAACCTTTGGGTTTAGAAGAGTACCCCATGAAGATGCCTTCATCTGATTTGGCATCCAACTTACCAATGTCCCTTTTTCCATTGTTATGGATGAAGCAAGGACATCCAAATATTCTGAAATGGCTAATCTTTGGCTTCTTTTCTTTGTAGAGTTCATAAGCAGTCTTTTTCAGATTGGCCTGATCATCACTCTATTTATGATATAACATGCAGTGTTGATAGCTTCGGCCCAGAAATATCTTGGCAGATCATATTCTGACAACATGTTCTTGCCATATCCAAAAGAGTTCTGTTTTCCTCTCAGCAATTCCATTCTGTTGAGGTCCTTGGAGCTGAGAAGTTGTGCTCAATTCCTTGATCATCACAGAACTTCGTAAACTTTTCATTCTGAAACTGAAACTCACCACCATGATCTGATCGAATAGAGACAATTGAGAATTTCTGATCTTTCTGAACTTTCTTACTGAAGCTGACAAAATTTTCAAATGTGTCATCTTTGTGCTCTAAAAAGGATACCCAAGTGAATCTTGAATAATCATCAACTATTACAAATCCAAATTCTTTCCTCCCAAACTGGTAGTCCTCATTGGCCCAAATAAATCCATGTGAAGTAGTTCTAAGGGCTTTGAGGTGGTTACTACAGTCTTTGATTTGAAGGAGCTCTTGGTGTGCTTTCCTCTTGCACAAGGTCTGCAAATGCTATCCAATCTGAAATTTACCTTTGGCAGTCCTTCAACTAGTTTTCTCTTTCTGAGCTTGTTCAACCCATCCAAGCTGCAGTGGCCCAATCTTCTGTGCCACAACTCAGTTGATTGATCTTTACTAGCTGCCAAACCACATCTTGATCCTTGAGTTCATCGAGATATAGAACATACAAATTTCTTTCTCTGTAGGCTTCAAATGACTGCACCATCCTTTAAGATATGCATTTTGATTCTTGAAATGAATTTGATGGCCTTTGTCACACAACTGGCTGATGCTGATGAGATTGTGCTTTAACCCTTTGACCAGCATTACATCCTCTATGACTGATTTTCCTTTGATGTTCACAGACCCGCTTCCTATCACAGTCCCTTCCATTATCTCCATAGGTGACTGTACCTTCTTCAGCTTGGAGATCAACAAATATCTTCTTGTTGCCTGACATATGCCTTGAGCACCCACTATCCAAATACCATTTGGATGCTCGAGGGTTAACCTGAAATGAGAACATCAAGCTTTAGGTACCCAAATTCTTTTGGGTCCTGATTGGTTAGTATCATCAACTTTACCTTTTAATATCCATTTTTTATGTCTTGTTGGGCATGTAATTTTAATATGTCCTAACTTGTTGCAGTGACTGCAGCAGGATAACTTAGTTACTTTTTCTATATATTTGAAATCAGCTTTGTATGCTACATCTTGTTCGGGTACAAATTTTGGTGTTGGATATGTTTTAGGGTATATTATGGTTTCTTCATTGTCTGGGGTGTATATCCTAATCCATTTTTCTTTTTACCCGATCTCCTAGCACCTTTTAATATTAAAGAGTTTTACCATTGGTAAATTTTTCTAGTGTACTTGATAGATTATCATTTTCTTTATTTAGTCTTTCTATTTCTATTTTAAGTTCACCTAAGTCTTCTTGTTTTCTAGATGATTTATTTTCTTATTTTTCTCTTTAAATCTTCACATAATAATTCATTCTTCTTTTATGTTCAGTAATTTGTTTTTCAAGTTCTTCATTTTCTGTTCTTAGGTCTGAGTTTGTATTTTCTAAACAGATTATATTTTTCTTACTAGTTTTAAGTAATTTGCATACTTCTTTGTATTTTCATAAAGTTCATTAAAAGCATTTTCCAAATTATCAGAATCTGAATCATTGCATGAATTAAAAGAAGAGTCAGAGGTTACCTTGTCTTCGGTGTTGGCCATGAGAGCCAAGTTGGCTTCTTCACTTTCACTGCTCGAGCTTGACTCACTGTCTGAGTCACTGCTGTTCTCCCAAGCAGCTGCCATTGCTTTCTTTCTGTACTTCTTAAATCTTCTGAAGTTGTCCTTCTTCTTGTGATCACTCTTTTTGATCATGGGACAATCTGCCTTGATGTGTCCAGGCTTCTTGCATTCATAACAATCACTTCTCCTTTCTTTTGATCCTTTACTTCTGGTTTTCTAAGTCTTTGTTTTTCTTAAAAAAATTTCTTCCGGACTGATATTTCTTTTTCTTTGCTAGAATCCTTTGAAGTCTTCGAGACAGCATGGCTTCTTCATCATCACTGTCTTTACTACTCTCACTATATCCAAGGATTCTTCTGAATTATCTTCACTTGCTTTGAGAGCATTTGATTGTTTCCTTCTGCTGGAGGATTCTCCTAATCTCTCCATGTTATCTCGTGAGCCATGAGAGATCCTATTAGCTTTTCCAATGACATTAATTTTAAATCATTGGCTTCTTCAATGGCTGTTACCTTCGGAGTCCATGAAGATGGTAAAGATCTGAGGACTTTTCTAACCATATCTGGTACATCATAAACCTTTCCCAAGCCAGCTAATCCATTTGTGATGTCAGTGAATCTGCTGAACATCTGAGTTATTGATTCACCTGTCTGCATCTGAAATCTTTCATATTGAGCTACTAGAATATCTATTCTTGTCTCCTTACCTTATCTGTCCCTTCATAGGTAATTCTGAGCTTTTCCCACATCTCCATTGCGGATTTGCAGGCTGAGACTCTATTGAACTCTTTCTTGCTTAGGGCACAGCATAATATGCTCTTGGCTTTGCAGTTTAAGGATATTCTTTTCTATCATCATCTGTCCACTGAGCCTTAGCGTTTGTGACCAAAAGATCACCTTCTTCTACAATGGACCAGATTGTGTAATCATGACCTTGTAGAAAATATTCCATTCTAGTCTTCCAGTAAGTGTAATCTTCTCCATCGAACAAGGGAGGCCTGTTGACTGACTGACCTTCGAAGTTACTTTGGGCTGCCATTGATCTTTGCTCTTCAGATCGTTGGATCTTCTTCTTTGTCGAAGAGACTCGCTCTGATACCACTTGTTGCCCAGCTAGCTAGCCCAGAGGGGGGGGGTGAATGGGTTATTAAAAACTTCGATCTCTGATTGAAACCTGTTTACTGAAAGGATTGCACAACTTAATAACAAGGTTAGAGTTAGAGCAAACAAGACAACAATCACACAAAACACATCCACAAGACACAAGGATTTTTATTCTGGTTCGGAACTCCTCTCCACAGGAGACCTACGTCCAGTCCCTGAGCAATACCTCAGGATTTCACTACCAAGGGTACAATCCCCTTAAGGATCCTTACACCCAGCCTCAACTGGTCTTCCTTCAGCCTGAAGGGAACAACAACCACCCTGGATACCACCAGGTCTTCCTTCGTCCAGAAGGGAACACAATCTAATAAGAAAAGAGTGTGGAAACAGGCTTCAGACTCTAGCTTGACCAGCTACACACTGAAGCTCTTAAGCCCCCGAGAGAGAAAGAGATTTAACAAGGTTTTTCTCTCCAAGGACTACACAAGCTCTCACAAATAAAAACTATTTTTGATCACAGAGAGCTAAGAGCTAAGAACAAGGTTGGAGTGGAAGCTTCGCTCTTGTTTCAATCTTCTGAGGACTCTAAGAGATGGATTTCTTTCTTCTTTAGAAATCAAACGTTGTTGCTCACTCTCTGTTGTTTTCCGTCTTGAGTCTTCTATTTAAACTACTGATTCAAATTCGAACGTTGAAGTGTCCGTTGTCTCTTATCCTTGTGTACGTTAGACTGGTCACAAAGGAAGCTTCTGAACGTCAGTCTTTTATCCTTGTGTACACGCCAAGAAGATGTCATAGAACTTTGTATCTTGTGTCCAACGTTGTCCAGATGAGTCTTGTCAGATATCTGTAGGCATATCATCAATAAATAGAAGACAGCTAAGACTGCTGTCTATTGTTAGTTGAGATGGAACAGATATTGCAGTATATAGCAAGGCTCCTTTCTGTCTAAAAAAGTACGTAGACAGAGTAGCATAGAAATGGAAGATATTGTCTGCATGCATGGGAGATACGATCAGAGAGCATTAAATGCATAGCAGTCAACGGACAAGATATGACTTTGACTTTTCAACGCTGTTAAAAGGCATTATACTGATGCATCAAGAAATTCGATAAAAAGAATCTTGCTGACTTCATAACTTATGAAATCGTTATGAATTATAGCAAGTCGTTATGAACTGTAAGGAAATCGTTGTGATAACTTATGAAGTCGTTACAACAAGCAAGTCGTTGCGAGTTCTGAAGAAATCGTTACAAGAAATCGTTATGACTATCGAGTGTAAGGAAATCGTTACACGAAATCGTTATGATTATCAAGCTGTAAGGAAATCGTTACACGAAATCGTTATGATTATCAAGTTGTAAGGAAATCGTTACACGAAATCGTTATGATTATCAAGTTGTAAGGAAATCGTTACACGAAATCATTATGATTATCAAGCTGTAAGGAAATCGTTACACGAAATCGTTATGATTATCAAGTTGTAAGGAAATCGTTACACGAAATCGTTATGATTATCAAGTTGTAAGGAAATCGTTACACGAAATCATTATACAAAGCAAGGCGTTATGAACAGTAAAGAAATCGTTATGAATTCTAAAGAAATCGTTATAAACTCTAAAGAAATCGTTATGAACTCTAAAGAAATCGTTATGAACTCTAAAGAAATCGTTATGGCTAGAGAGTCGTTGCGAGTTCTAAAGAAATCGTTACGAGGTCTAAAGAAATCGTTATGACAGAGAGTCGTTGCGAGTTCTAAAGAAATCGTTACGAGGTCTAAAGAAATCGTTATGATATCGATTTGCTTTGAGTTTCCCGGTCAAAGAGGAAATCGTTCTGCTTATCAAAGAAGTCGATACGGTATCGATTTGTTTTGAGTTTTCCCAGTCAGAGAGGAAATCGTTCTGCTTATCAAAGAAGTCGATACGGTATCGATTTGTTTTGAGTTTTCCCGGTCAGAGAGGAAATCGTTCTGCTTATCAAAGAAGTCGATACAAAGACTTGGATAGAAGTGAGATGAGACTTACCAGATTGTCTTGATCTTTCATTTTTTCTTTTATTTCCTGTTCTCAAGGCTCAAGAAATCCATTAGTGTTATTTTGTTAATCATCAAAATTAATATATAAATAAATGGAAATATTTATTATGGGGACAGTTTGGTCATCAAATCAAGAATATTTGACTTTTTCACTAGATGCTAAAAAACATTTTGAAATATAAAGAAAATCTATGTTTAAGTGAAATCCATATTGAAATCCATGTTCTTACAAAGGAATCCATGTTTTACAAAGGAATCCATGTGCAAATCTGTGTACAAATCTGTGTGCAAATCTGTGTGCAAATCCTTTTGAGAACGATTCCTTAAGAGAGTGAATCCTTATGAGATCGATTCCTTAAGAGAGTGAATCCTTATGAGATCGATTCCATAAGAGAGTGAATCCTTATGAGAGCGAATCCTTATGAGATCGATTCCTTAAAAGATATTTAATTTATTATTAGAATAATCATGGTATTAAATATATTTAATATTCAATTAATCACATAAATTTATATTTATTAGAAAAACATGATATTAAATATTTTTAATAATAATTAATTAAACATAAATTTTGTTATCACCAAAATAAAAGGGTAAAATATAGGAGTGGTTCAACAATCTCCCCTTTTTTGGTGATGATAAAATTTATGAGAATTTTCTGACAAAAATACGTAAAGCATAGAAAATATAGAAAATTCACAGATAATGCATATCATGCATACTCTCCCCCTTTTTGTCACAAACCAAAAGGAAGGTTCTTACCATTGCATTCTCTCCCCTTTGTGAAAGAAATTCTTACCATTGAGGGGTTCAACAATGATTGACATAAATGAATAACTCCCCCTTAGTCTGTGCTCCCTCTGAATGAGAGACTCCACCTGAATGAAACTTGCAATAATTGTTAGTATAAGACCAATTCAATATTTTTTTTTTGAGACTACTCTTTCTTCAGATGTGATTTGAATGAAGAGTCTGCAGTCACTCCTGCCTTGAGCATCCTTGGTTTTTGATGCTCCAAGGCTAACCTGCAAATAAATTACTCAAAGGTAGGTACCCAAATCTTTTTGGGTCCTTGATGGTTATATGCATGAAAATAACCTTTAGGAATCCAAACTAAGTGCCTTGTTGTGCAGGTATTTATTGTGTGTCCTAATTTATTGCAATGAGAACATCAATGAATATAAATTGTTTTGCCATTTTTATTATCTTTGTACTGTCTGTTTAGAACACAATTTTTGGAAACCTTTTCTTTACATGGGCCTTTTTCTGAGGCATCTTGGTTTCTTTTACAAATTTTGGTAATGGATATTTTTCTGGAATTATGGCTTGTTTTCCCTTTTCAGGAGGTATGTATCCAAGCCCTTGTTTATTATTTCCAGATTTTGACCCTTTTAAGCATATGACTAAAGATGTTTTTCCTTTAGTTAACTTCCCAACTGATTCTTTTAAATAAAGATTTTCTTCAGTTAGAGTTTTTAATTTTTCATCTAACTCTAATTTTTCATTCTCCTTATTTTTTAAATATTCATTCAAAAGATAAATATTATCTTTACTGTCCTTTAATTGTTTTTCTAGTTGCTCCAATTCGGATTTAAGATCAGAATTGGTGTTTTCTAAGCAAATAGTGTTGTTTTTTAGATTCTTTAATTCTTTACAACATTTTTATGTTTTTCATATAGTTCATTAAATACTTCTTCTAAGTCTTCAGATTCTGATCCTGAATCTGTGCAAGAATCAAAAGATGAGTTAGGATGTACCTCATCTAGTCCTACCATGAGGGCTAGGTTTACCTGCTCTTTCTCTAATTCTGAGCTTGATGATTCTGAGCATGTGGTCTCTTCATTTTCCCAAGCAGCCGCCATGGCTTTTCTTTTGAATTTCTTGTGCTTCATTTTGACTTTTCTGGTTGACCAGTCTTCTTTAGTCTAGGACAATCTGGTCTTAGATGTCCAGGTTTTCTGCATTCATAGCAGACTGGTTCTTTTTCCTTTCTCTCTTTCTTTTGAATCCTTCTTGATCCATTTTTCTTCTTCTTGAGAATTTTCTGAAGCTTGGACAGTACATCATCTACATCAATGTCTTCAGAATCTGCATCTTTTGAACTAGAAGAAGAAGAAGTGGAAGGAGCAGCTGCAACTTTAAGAGCATTAGTACATTTTTCTTTAATGAGCTTTCAGATAGTTGCTCCATATTAATTTCATGTGCCATGAGGGAACCTATTAAGTTATCAATAGAAAGTTTGGTTAAGTCATGGGCTTCTTCAATAGCAGTTACTTTAGGTGTTCATGGAAGAGTTAAAGACCTAAGTATCTTTCTAACTGTTTCCTCATCAGAAAGATTTTTACCAAGAGAACTCAAAACCAACTACTATGCTCGAAAATCTATTATACATCTGAATGATATTTTCATTTGGAAGCATTTTAAATTGCTCATATTGTGAGACAAGAATATCTATCCTAGTCTGTTTTACTTTATCTGTTCCTTCATAAGTTATCTGCAGTTATCCCATATTTCTTTAGCAGATTTACATGCAGATACTCTACTAAATTCTTTTTGGATAAAGCACAACATAAATAGTTAGCTTTAAAGTTTAAAGATAGTTTATTTTTATCAGCTATTGTAATAGCAGTAGTGCTAGGAACAGGAACAACAACAAAATCACCTACCTCTATTACCTGCCATAGATCGAAGTCTGTGCCCCGAATGAAGCATTCCATTCGCATCTTCCAATATTGGTAGTCCTCTCCATCAAAGAATGGAGGTCTGGTGACTGATTGACCTTCAGCATATCCTTGAGCTGCCATAGATCTTTGCTCAAAGATCGTTGGATCTTCTTTGAATGATTAGAGACCCACTCTGATACCACTTGTTGGCCCTTTTGGTACGGAAGCAAGCTAACCTAGAGGGGGGGGGGGTGAATAGGTTTTCTGAAATCTGAAACAGAAACTTAAACATAGAAAATTATCACTTCAAAGTTTGGTTAGTTTAGTGTGATAAAGAGTAGCAGTGCGGAAGCAAGTAAACAATCACACAAATAACACAAGGGATTTATCAAGGTTCTGCCCATCCCATATGGAAGTCCTACATCTAGTCCCCAAGCAACCTCTTGGGATTTTACTAACCAAGGGTACAATCCCCCTCAAGGACAAAACAACACCCAGCACCCCAGCTGGTCTTCTTCTCTTTCCCGGGCAAGAAGGCAGCCCACTTCTCTTACAGGTAAAGAAGTCAACCTCCTGGTACAACCCCAGTGTGGTTCTGCTAGACAAAAACCCCTAGCTAGGTTCTACACTGTATACAGTCCTACAGCTGGACAAAGATCTTTCTTAGAAAAGAAAGAACACGGCTGAGAGTTGGAACAGATGAAAACCAACTAAAAGAAACTCTCAGCTAAAAGACTCTCTCCCCCAGATTACAAGATGCACCTAGAGAGAGTGAAGAGAGGAGAAGGAGCTTGAATGCTTGAGTGCTTCAGTTGCTTAAACACTTCTTTTGGGCTCAGGCTCTTTCTCTCTTTTCCTTGAGTGTATGTGGAGTTGAGGTTCTTCCAGATGTACACTCTTGAAAAATCTTCAGGAAAGCTCTTATTGTTCTTCAACCATGCTTCATCTTTTATATTGGCAGCTTTGAATAAATCCGTTGGAGTTCTAGCCGTTGCTCATCTTCTCTTTCTTCTGATAATTTGTGGTCTACGAGGTCTGCAAGCATAGAAAAAGTGTTTAGATAAAAGAGTGTTTCTGTCAAAAAGGTTCATACCTCTGTGTTCCTGTTGTCACCCAGAAGTAGTAAGTAATCCCCTTTTTGTTGGCAGGAAAGAAGAGATCTAGAGAGATAAGAAAAAAGATCTCCTGTCAGAAAGATAGAGGATTACGCAAATCAAGAATATTTGACTTTTTCACTAGATGCTAAAAAACATTTTGAAATATAAAGAAAATCTATGTTTAAGTGAAATCCATATTGAAATCCATGTTCTTACAAAGGAATCCATGTTTTACAAAGGAATCCATGTGCAAATCTGTGTACAAATCTGTGTGCAAATCCTTTTGAGAACGATTCCTTAAGAGAGTGAATCCTTATGAGATCGATTCCTTAAGAGAGTGAATCCTTATGAGATCGATTCCATAAGAGAGTGAATCCTTATGAGAGCGAATCCTTATGAGATCGATTCCTTAAAAGATATTTAATTTATTATTAGAATAATCATGGTATTAAATATATTTAATATTCAATTAATCACATAAATTTATATTTATTAAGAAAAACATGATATTAAATATTTTTAATAATAATAATTAAACATAAATTTTGTTATCACCAAAATAAAAGGGTAAAATATAGGAGTGGTTCAACACCGGGACCTGGACCAACTAAGTGAGCTCTACAAACGACTCAACGCTGCTGTCCAGCACTGTTTTCCCCTTCGTCTGGAGAAACGCTTGACGGACGCACTCATGGCTCGGAGACCACCCTCAACGGGCCCACGAGGACGGGGGTCTCGGGGAACGGTAACAACCCAAAAGTGCACCGTGTGCTGGGACAAGCCCTCAAGTGTCGCAACACCGGGCGAAGACTAGTAAGGCGCAGTGCTAGGAAGTCAGCACAGGCGTCACCCGCTAAAGTACCGACTGACGGTCAACCTCGAAAGGCTACATTGCCACCTCGGGCAGTCGGTCGGCCCTCGGAACTCACCCCACGGGTGCCGAAAGCCCCAGCGTGATTGTCCGGGTCAATTGGTCAAACGGCCCCTTCAGCCTGGTCGGAGTTGACCTGGGCGGGCCAGAAACTGAGGAACCCAGTACGATGACTCAAAAGACATATATTACTACCCTGGACAGTTAGTCGGCCCTCAAAACTCACCCTGTGGGTGCCGCAAACCCAACGTGACTGTCCGGGTCAAACAGCACTGTTGGCCCGATCGGAGGCGATCCGGGCGAACCCAAAAATCGAGGAACCCGCACGGCGGTCGTTAACCCTGTGCTGGACCACAGGCACATCCGGGACGGCCCCAACGCCAAAAACGGTGCAAAAAAATGGACTCCAGAAGGCCCAAAATGGGCCAAAAAGGGCCAAGACCCTGCCCGGTGCATTGCGCCGCAGCCGGGGCGCCCAGGCCTCCCAGCACATTGTGCCAACGGGCAGCGGCTGGCGCACTATGCCAGCGGGCCGCGGGCTGGCGCACTGCGCCAGCCCTGAGGCGGCCAGCCTCTGGACTGCTGCCGGGCGGCTCGCCGAGTGGCGCTGCCCACCGCCGGCCCCCCCGGCCATCGCCGGCCACCGGGAGAGAGAGAGAAAGGGGAAGAGAGAGAGAGAGGGAGCAAAGAGAGAGAGGGGGGTGGGGGGGCTCTGCGGCAACACAGTGGGGAGGGGGGGTTCCGACCGACGCCGGAGAGAGAGGAGGAGGGATCCCTATAGCGATGATAGGATCCGCTGACGACTACAACGATGGTGACGATGGCGAGGCAGGGGAAAAGGCGACGGCGGCACACGGCGGCGATGGCGCATAGTAGCACTCCGTGCACGGCGTCCTCTGTGCGCGGCCTCCCGGCAGTGAACGACGCAGTGGTGAGATCTCCTCCACGGCGCAACCCGGTGACAGGGCCTCCAGGGCCGCCGGGCGGCAGCAGCAAACAGGCACACACACACACACACACAAAGAGAGAGAGAGAGAGAGGAGAGAGAGAGAGAGAGAGAGTGATGTGCGCGGCTGGGGGTGGAGAAGAAGAAGAAGAAGAGGAAGAGAGGGGGAGGGGAGAGGGCGAAGGGTGTGAGGGGGGAAGGCTATCGCAGTGGGTGGTGGTCACACCACCCTTACCAGAAACGACCCGACAGCCTTTTTCTGGTGCCCCATGCAAACGGCAAGGGCTATTGCATGAGGCAGGGTGGCAGGGCGCCCCCCTCCCTCCTGCGGTGGCGGATGCCACATCCCACCCCCTTTACACAAAATTTCACCCTCGAAATTACAAAAACAATGCCGAAGCATGAAAGTAAAGCAGGGGTAGGAATAACTCACTCGAATCGATCCGACAACCCGCGGGAAAAGAACACGACAAGAAACAACTAGCGTGAAAAAGGCCACTAAGTCTCACGATGACTTCCTGGTGGCCACAACAGCGACAAAGCCACACATGGAGTGCTCAACCAAACAACCGATTGCCCACACAGTACACCCCAGATGGGCACGAAGCACTTAATCAGATGCCGACAACTCCACAAGCGTGGCACACATCAACCAACCGAAGACGAATGGAACCACTAGCCGAAAACCACATGGCTGAAGTCATCAACAGACCATGCCGTTGAAACCAATCCGGTCAATAACCCATTCTGTCACCAGCAAAGCCCAACAAAAACCACAGTCACCAGCGACAACTCGAAAAAACACCTACGAGTCAACCACAAGGCTCAGAGGGATGGCCTCACGTAGCTAGCCACAGCTAGTATCGGCCACACAACCAAAGGGAAGCCTCGCAAAGGAAAACCAGAGTCTAAGCAAAAACAGAGACATGGAAAACCCCTCAATACGTGGAATGACATCCACAACACCACTCGGTCTCACCCAGACCTTCCTCGTAGTCCAACAAAGACACCAAACGAATGCAGAGTCACTAGAAAACCAAAAGCACAACACACTCTACAAACACAACATGCAGCGACAAGGTCAAAAAGACGTCTAAGGTTAGGTTAGGACCAAGCAACCCAAGACGTTAGCGACTCACACGGTCAAGCACTGGCAAACTGATAGACCTCACTGCCACTAAGGACACAGACATGAGTCCCACTATCGACTTCTAGACTCACCACCTGGCACACGATCGGAAAAACCCACAATGGTTGGCAATGCACCCACTACGAACTGCGCAACGCCAAGCGCGGGTGCCACAAAACGAACCACAGAAAACACTCAACCACTAGAAAACGGGGCAACTGCAGGAGCCGAAAATGGCACGCTGACCCGAGTATTACTCAAACCAACATAGGGTACCACAACTCAACATGCATAACCGAGGGGGCACCAGATGCAGGCCACAACCAAGACCGAGCGCGCCACCACCAGGGCTACAAAGCAACAAGGTAGCTACCACAATGTGGTACGGTATGGCAAAAACAAATCAATTAAAAACAAATCGTTGTAGCGCTTATTAATTTGGAACTTGAACTGAAATCGATGTATATAGATTAGACATCGGTTTTATCATTTTAGTGCACCATATTGCATCAATGTGAGACTCATTTTGCTATGAGATTGATGCGACACAGATGAAACAAAATATTCAATTTAAGTTGCATCAAAATTTTGTTAGCACCAAAATAATCATAAAAAATCTAATCATAAATTTTTTTAACACCAAAATATGAAGGTAATAAAGAGTGGTTCAACAATCTCCCCCTTTTTGGTGATGACAAAATTTATGAGAATTTTCTGACACAATATATGAAACTTAGAAAATGCAGAAAATTCCTAGACCATATAAATTCTCCCCCTTTTTGTCACTAACCAAAAAGGAAAGATCTTACCATCCATTTCTCTCCCCTTTTGAGAGAATTTCTTACCATTGAGAGGTTCAACAATGATTGACATTTATTGAATAACTCCCCCTTAATCTGTGCTCCCCCTGAGCATGTGACTTCCTCTTAATGTGAGGCAAGTCAGATCTTGTTGCTCTTGACCTTTGACAAGTTGTTTGTCAAGTCTTCAAGATTTTTTTTTTTTGCATTTATAAAAACTTGCAAACATTGTCAGTAGAAACATAAACACATTCAATCCTTGTGACTACTTTTTCTTCAGATATGGTTTGAGTGAAGAGTCTGTAGTCATCCTTGCCTTGAGCATCCTTGATCCTGATGCTCCAAGGCTACCCTGCATATAACTTATTCAAAATAGGTACCCAAAACTTTTGGGTCCTTGATGATTAGGTGCATGAAGATAATCTTTAGGAATCTAAACTAAGTGCCTTGTTGTGCAGGTGTTTACAGTGTGTTCTAGTTTATTGCAATGAGAACAACAATGAATATAGATTGTTTTACTGTTCTTATTTTCTTTGTGCTGAGTTTTTAGAACGTGATTTCTGTAAACTTTTTCTTTTACAGGGGCCTTTTCTAGGGCATCTTGGTTTCTTTTACAAATTTTGGTAGCGGATATTTTTCTGGAATTGTGGCTTGTTTTCCTTTTTCTGGAGGTATGTATCCAAGCCCTTGTTTGTTGTTTCCAGCTTTTGATTTGTTTAAGCATAGGGCTAAGGATGTTTTTCCTTTAGTTAATTTCCTGACTGATTCTTTTAAATAAAGATTTTATTCAGTGAGAGCTCTTAATTTTTCTTCTAATTCTAATTTCTCATTATTTTTGTTTTTCAAATCTTCATTTAAAAGATGATTATTTTCTTTACATTCGTTTAACTGTTCTTCTAATTGTTCCATTTCTGATTTAAGATCAGAATTGGTGTTTTCCAAACAAGTAAGGTTGTTCTTGATATTTTTCTATTCTCTTACAACAACCTTGTGTTTATCATAAAGTTCATTAAATACCTTTTCCAAGTCTTCAGACTCTGACCCTGAATTTGTGCATAAATCAAGGAATGGGTCAGAATGTACCTCATCTAGTCCTACCATGAGGGCTAGATTTACTTGCTCTTCCTCTGATTCTGAGTTTGATGATTCTGAGCTTGTGGCTTCATCATTTTCCCAAGCAGCTGCCATGCTTTTTCTTTTAAATTTCTTGTGCTGCTTCTTGGCTTTTTCTGGTTAACCAGTTTTCTTCAGTCTAGGACAGTCTGATCTCAGATGTCCAGGTTTTCTGCATTCGTAACAGACTGGTTCTTTTTCCTTTCTCTCTTTCTTTTGAATCCTTCTTGATCCATTTTCCTTATTCTTGAGAATTTTCTGAAACTTGGACAGAACTTCATCTACGTCGCTGTCTTCAGAATCTGCCTTTTTGGAACTAGAAGAAGAAGTGGAAGAAGCAACTGCAGCTCTAAGAGCATTAGTGCATTTTTTCTTTGATGAGCTTTCAGATAGTCGCTCCATATTAATTTCATGTGCCATGAGAGAACCTATTAAATTATCAATTTGCAATTTGGTTAAGTCATGGGCTTCTTCAATAGCGGTTACTTTGGGTGTCCATAAAATAGTTAGAGACCTAAGTATCTTTCTAACAGTTTCTTCATTTGAAAGAGTTTTACCAAGAGAATTCAAGCCTACTACTATGCTTGAAAATCTATTATACATAGTAGTAATGTTTTCGTTTGGAAATTTTTTAAATTGTTCGTATTGTGAAACAAGAATGTCTATTCTAGTTTGTTTCACTTTATCCATTCCTTCGTAAGTTATCTGCAGTTTATCCCAAATTTCTTTAGCAGATTTGCATGCAAATACTCTACTAAATTCCTTTTTAGATAAAGCACAACATAAGTAATTTTTTGCTTTAAAATTTAGAGATAGTTTACTTTTATCAGCAGGTGTAATGGCAGTAGTGCCTTCAATAGGAACAATAACAAAATCACCTACCTCAATTACCTGCCACAGATCAAAGTATGTGCCTCGAATGAAGCATTCCATTCTCATCTTCCAGTATTGGTAGTCCTCTCCATCAAAGAATGGAGGTCTGGTGACTGATTGTCCTTCTGCATATCCTTGAGCTGCCATGGATCTTTGCTATAAGATCGTTGGATCTTCCTGAAAGTTCAGAGACCTGCTCTGATACCACTTGTTGGCCCTTTTTGGTTCGGCAGCAAACTGACCTAGAAGGGGGGGGGGGGTGAATAGGTTTTCTGAAATCTGAAATAGAAACTTTAAACACAGAAAATTATCACTTGAAAGTTTGGTTAGTTTAGTGTGATAAAGAGTAGTAGTGAGGAAGCAAATAAACAATCACACAAATAACACAATAGTTTTATCCTGGTTCGGCACTTCCCACATGGAAGTCCTACGTCCAGTCCCCAAGCAAACTCTTGGGATTTCACCAACCAAGGGTACAGTCCCCCTTATGGACCTTACACCCAGCACCCCAGCTAGTCTTCTTCTCTTTCCCGGGCAAGAAGGCAGCCCACTTCTTTTACAGGTCAAGAAGTCAACCTCCTAGTACAAACCTCAGTGTGGTTCTTCTAGACACTAACCCCTAGCTGGGTTATCTACTGTATACAGTCCTACAGCTGGACAAGATGTCTTTCTTATAAAAGAAAGAACAGTGCTGAGAGTTCTACAAGAATGGCATCTACCCAAAAGAAACTCTCAGCAAAAACTCTCCCCCAAGATTACAATGAGCACAGGGAGAATGAAGAGAGAAGGAAGAAAGGAAGCTTGAAGGCTTGAATGCTTGAGATGCTTTTGATCGCTTCTTCTTCTTGGCTCAGGCTCTTTCTCTCTTTCTTTTGAGTGTATGTGGCGTTGAGGTTCCTTACTTGGATGTACACTCCTTCAAAGATATTTAGGAAGGCTCACTTTTCTTCAGCTAAGCTTCTTCTTTTATATGAGCAGTTGGAATAGATCCGTTGAAGGGATCCGTTGGAGTTCTAGCCATTGCTCATCTTCTCTTCATTTGTCTTGATCACCTTTTGGTGGTCTTTGAGATCTGTGAGCATGGAGCAGAGTGTTAGCACAAAATAGTGTTTATATGATAACTATGCATGCTACTGTGTTTCTCTAAACATGCTAAAAATAGTTCATATCTTTTTCTGACAAGACTCTGAAATACGCATGCAGCTTTTTCTGTTAGAAGATATTTGACTTTTCATTTAGGCGCCAAGAAACACTTTAAGACTTAAGAGAAATCAATGTGAATGTGACTTATACAAATCGTTGTTCATTTATAAGTAAATCGTTGCACATTTATGAACAAATCGATGTGGAGAACAAGTCGTTGTTCTCTCTAAAGAAATCATTGTGACAAAATAAGCAAATCGATGTGATCAATAAAGAAATCGATGTGATCACTTATAAAATCGTTATGAGATCAATTTCTTATCAAATCGTTGCGAAGGTAGATCGATGTGAGGGCAAATCGTTGCACTTACTTATCAAATCGTTATGAAAACGAAATCGATGTGACCAAATCGTTATGGCTATAAAAAGAATCGTTCTGAAATCGATTTCTTAACAAATCGTTATAACTACTAAACGAATCGTTATAGCGCTTTATAAAATCAATTAAAAACAAATCGTTGTGGCGCTTATTAATTTGGCACTTGAACTGAAATCGATGTATATAGATTAGACATCGGTTTTATCATTTTAGTGCGCCATATTGCATCAATGTGAGACTCATTTTGCTATGAGATTGATGCGACACAGATGAAACAAAATATTCAATTTAAGTTGCATCAAAAAATTTGTTAGCACCAAAATAATCATAAATAAATCTAATCATAAATTTTGTTAACACCAAAATATGAAGGTAATAAAGAGTGGTTCAACATATTTTGTATATATATATGTGCACATGTGTATATGTATATATGTATATATATATGTGTTCAATTATGGTGTACATATTGCTTTTATTTAGTTGTGCATATGGTATTTAAATTGTACATTACTTTATATATATGTAGAGTAAGCATGAATGTTTGCACAATTTTTGTGTTCTGGCCGAAAGACCAGTTGGCGTCAACATGCATGGACGTGCATGGGGATGTCAACGTCCAGATCGATGGACGTTAACTCCTGGTAGGCGGCTAAGTATGTGGACGTCTATCTCCCAGATTTGTTGTGGTTTCAGATCCAGAAACGCTCGCGATTTCTTCGCCCCAGTTTTTGGAAACCATCTTCCAATGGTTAGATACCCTTCTAAACACGTCTATAATCCCTTTAGCCTATAAAATACCTTGTCTAGGGAGCAGTTAAGTCCTTTTGGCTTTTTTTCAAAAACCCTACAAACTGTGTGCGAAACCTAAACTTTGAGGCTTTGGATCGGGCGACTTGGTGCGTTTCCTGGCGATCTTCATCGACCGGGAGACTCTTTGAACATCGAGGAAGGATTCCCCGACTCCGGCATGCTTCATCCATCAACACAGAAGCCGGATCAAGGGGAGATTGGAGGACTTCTTGGCTGGGCCGAGGAGAGCTTCTCCGGCAAATTAATCGCATCTAGCAATTTTTAAGAGGCAAGTAACCTATGCGTATCGTCCCTACCCATGTCTAGTAGGTCCTAGGAATTTTACAGATTTTTACTCGTGTCCTGGAACCTCCATTCACCATTGTTTTTGTGTTCTGTCTGTGTTTGCACAGACAAGAACTTAATGACAGCATCTGATGCCGTTAAGATCCAGGGTTGGCGACCACCTTTTGTGTCGTTAATTCATGTTGGCGGTAGTACCTGTGCCGCCAAGTTCATCAGGTTTTGACTGAATGCATGTCTGATCCCTGTGGCATATTCCCCGGATTTCTGAACATGAGTATATGCTGTAGAAATTTTATATGGTCAAGTATGTCCAGTAGAACATGCCCTGTGATTATGTTGAATTTACATACACTGTACTAATTATTAAAATTCTTGAAATAGAATGTTATGCATGATTTGACCTTATTAATTACTGTTTACATAGATCCATGTTAAGCTAAAGCTTCAGAAAATTTCTGTGGGTCATATACATATGTTAGGTCACATCATGAGAATTAAACGAATTTCTGCTTACTGTGCAAATTATTAGAATTTCTGGAAATAGAACAGTGAGCGTGAATTACCTGTTTTAATTACAAATAAGATGTATGGTTGCATGTGAACATGTCAGAAATTTTATGTGAATACAGGACTATTAAATACATATTTTGGAACTACTAAATATATCTGTAATTCTATAAACTATGTTAATTAGGTTTCTTGATAAATCTGTAGAACGTTGGTTCTAATTATTATAATTTGTGTCGGTTTTCAAAAAATCTCAAAATTTTTATGTGTGATGATTGACCTGTGAGTAGTCTGTGGTAAAACTTTCGTACTAATTGGATAACATCAAGTGTTATTTCATATTTAATATAGAAAAATGACCATGTTGAGTATGCTTAATGTGATTGTTATAATTCAATAAATTGCAGCATAATTAGGATTAAGTTTATGACCTGTTTAACACTGTGAATAGTAGCATATTATTAGATAAACTAAAAACTCGGTAATTATGTACAAGTGAGTGCAATGGTGTAATTTAGTGCATGTGAATATTATGAACAATGAGAATAATATGAAAAGTGTGTAAACTGTGCCATGTGTGACACTACTACCATAGAGGGCTGTGGAACTATACCATAGTAAAGTCCCTGTGGGAAAGTTCTATGTGAGTAATATCCTAAGGGTAAATAGGATGAAATACTGGAGGTGGATAAGTACCACTGGTTAGGGTGGAGAGTGCTTCTCCCGGTTCTGCGCAGTTAACCAAGATCCATTACTGTATTGCCTAGGTGATGGATAAGTGTATGTGTTATGTGTGTCCTTCTAGTGGTGGTTTGGACTATGTGTCATGGCATTTAAATGTGAAGATGTGAATAAGTGTAAGTGAATTGTGAAATGTGCAAGGTGTAAATGAGTATGTGAATGTGTTACCATGTGAATAAATGTAAAACATTGTAATTATGTTTAATTTAAGTTAAAACAGCAAGTAAATGGTCCGTATAATTGTAGTAAATTCATGAGAGTTAAAATAGAATCCATGCTAGGTGTGATGCTTACATTATGTGTAATTCCATGTTTAGGTTGTGTAAATTGTAATATGATTTGAATGGGTTTTGAATTGCTTAAGCATGTTAATTAAAATGTGTAGAAAGTATGTTATAGGTTCTATATTTAATTGTTGAAAGTAAAATAAAGCATGTGTAATGTGCCTCTAATGCTATAAGTTCCATGCTTAGTAGTTTAAATTGTGTGAACCATGCTACATGTGTAAATTACTTCCATTGAATGTTAGCATGTACATATGATGTGTGTGAGGATGATGTATATGGATTGCTTGTTGGGTCTCTTTAGACTCATTCTTGCTTCGGCGTACAGGTGCAGGTGTCTCCACTTCTTCCGAGGAGATAGTTAGGAGCGACTCCGAGCTAGAGGAGTAGCATTTATTGTGGAGATCTCTTCATTGTAATTTTCTTTTCATAAGTATGTAATGAATAAGTGATGTATCTCATCTGAACAATGTAATTTGATTTAGAATTGTAATTATGTGGACTTCAGTTTTTTTTTCTTAAATGCTATATGGACTGTGGATATTTAATGATGATGATGGAATGAGAATAAATATCTTATTATTCCATTGTATTTGTGTTATATTTGTGTACATCTTAGCTTATTGTAATTGTTGGATCAATGTCCCACTGTGACGGCGTTCATTATACCGATGTGGATTGGTATAATCGTACCGATATAAGGAGGGTCTTTACAAAATAGATTCATTGCATATTAGGATTTCAGAAAATTTCCATGATATTAGGGTTAATGTTTTCAGGTTTTAGAGCTGTTAACGCCGACTGTTTTACTGTATGTTATGTTAAAGTGAATTTCTTGATAAACCTACATGAAATTTGTTTAATTTGTTAAAATCAGTTTCATAGCTGCGAAAAACCTGAAAAATTAAACATGTGATATGTTACCTGTACAGAGTCTGTGATAAACATTTGGTGTTGTTCTGATGTCATTAAGTACTATTTTCTTTTAATGAGGGTGTTACACCATGATTAAATGTATATGAGTCAACCCATGTAAATTGAAGTAATTAGCAGCATGCTTAGATATAATTATGACAATTTGCCATTGTGAATCAGTCTTTCTGAGTTCTGTAAACTGATCCATGAATATATGTTAAAGTGCATGAGAATGAGTTAAATAGTGCATGTGAACAATGTAAACTATGTGATAAAGTGTTAATGTGTAAAGTGTGCCGAAATTGACACTGCTACCATAGAAGGCTGTGGAGCCGTACTGTAGTAAAGTCCCTATGGGAAGGCTCAATGTGTATGTGATATCCTATGGGAATTAGGATGAAATCCTGGAGGTGGACAAGTACCACTGGTTAGGGTGGAGAGGGCTTCTCCCAGTTCTACGCAGTTAACCAAGATTCATCACTGTATTGCCTAGGTGACAGATATGTGATTATGTGAATGTGTGTCCTTCATTATGGTGGTTCGGACTATGTGTCATGGCAAATTAAGTGTAAAAGTGTGCAATTGTGAATATGTGAAATGTGAACATGTGATAGTGTAATGTGAATGTGATAGCATGTGAAAAGATGTGAAACCATGTGAATGTGAATTAATTTTGTTAAAACAGCAAGCTAAACATGTGGAAATATGTTATAAAATCATGTGAAAATGATTAGATATCATGCTAGGATTGCTAGCTACCTTGTGCTAATTCTCATGATCTAATTGTTTAGAAATATGAATGATGTGAATTGAGTTTAGCAATATGAATCATGTTATATATATTATGTGTAGAAAACATGTGTAGGTTATTCGTATATTTTGTTTAATTAACATGAAGCATGTACCATGAGATTCTCTTGTTGTTTGAGCATAACATGTGTGTGATATGTTTAAAGACGTTACCTTTAGATTGCTTGCTGAATCTTTCCTTTTGGAAGACTCATACTTGCTTTGACTTACAGGTGAGACAGGTGTCCCCGTTCTTGAGGAGGACATAGTGAGGAGCGACTCCGAGCGTGAGGAGTAGCTGCTTGTGGAGATCGTTGTGTGGTTTACATTTTATTTCATAGTATGTAAACAATGTATTTCATTTAGACATGTAATAATATGGACATTGTTATTTCTTTTAGTACTATATAGACTGTGGAATTATGTGAATGATGATGGAATAAGAGTTATTTCTTTTATTTCCGCTATATTCTCTTGTGTTTTTATGTACATCTCAATCTATTGTGTAGTGTTCGGTAAATGTCCCACTGTAATGACACCCTTTATATAGATGTGGATTGGTATAATCGTATCGATATAAGGAGGGTCGTTACAGACGCTCTCAATGTCTGGCACACCGCGCCCGGAGGTAAACACCGTATGTCAACACCTCACACAACGGAAAAGGGCTCAACTTGCTGGGACCTACTTGTGGGGTTGGCGGCAACATCGATTGTCGCCAACTCTGGAGTAGATGGTAACATCCTTGCCACCAACCAGGGGTAGACGACAACACCCTTGTCTTCTACAGAAACTAGATGACAACATGTTGGCCGTTTACCCCATCTTGACGGTAGGGGATCTTGCCGCCAAGTTCCTCCCTGAAGAACTTGACGTCAACCGATGTTGACGTTAAGTTTTTCAGTTTTCAGCCGCTGAAATAGCAACAGGCCATCCCCACAGGCCATCCAGCCCAAAAACTAGTGGTTAGGGAAACGCTTTCCCTCATCACAAAATACCACTACAAGGCCGGAAAACAACGATCCAATGATTGGATTAGCGAATCTACCCCAAAACCCGGCATGGATAAACCCTCCGCAAAAACCACGATTTTCACACAAAACGCGCACAACAACCATGGAATTGCAACAATGGGGAGTTAAGGGGCAGAGTCCCTACCTCAAAACGCAATTAAACTCCAAGAAGAACCTCAAATCCCGCCGATTACCTCGGAGCTCCACCGTGAGGACGATCCTTCCAACCTTCGTTTCTCGCCCGAACCGTCGCCGCCACGTGCACCACGACCTCCCCACAGGCTCCCGTCGGCCGCCGGAAGTAGTGGAAAAGAAGAAGGGTGATGGTGGTGGGAAGGAGAGGGAGGGAAATGGGGGAGAAGGAGCCTCAGGTGCCTTCTAAAAAATAGGCCCGGGAAGGTTGATGTCAACATTTGTTTCCGTCAACTTGCACCGACAAAACTTGACGTCAACATCGATTGCCGTCAAGTTCATGTATGGGAAGACTCTAGAAACTTCGGTAGACGTCAACATCTGTTGATGCCAAGACCAAGTAGACGGCAGCACCCTTGTCATCTACCCCACTGTTGACGTCCACCAGCTTGACGTCAACCCACTGTTGACGTCAACACCCTTGACGTCCACAGACACCATTTCAAAAGAAGGCCCATTAAGGGTCCAATAAGGCCCAAGGCCTTATAGTTTTGACAGTAAGGCCTTTTTGCTGTTGAAACGTATGTGTGTGTGTTTTAGTGTGTGTGGAGGGGTTGTACTCTATATCTCCAGCCAAGTTCAGAGTAGTGTGTTTCCTCCTCACGTCTGTGAGGGGTGGACGTAGGCACACAATCTTCGTGTGACCGAACCACCTAAATAACTGCGTATTGTATGGTTTGTTCCTTTTCTTATACCTCTTCTACATACGTGGTTGGTTTTTGGTAATGAGTCTGGTGCGATAGTTTTGTTTGCCATATCAAATTAGATTAAATTTTAATTTGGTAGTCAATCAATTCATCCATCCCCTCTTGGTTGTACATTGCACATGTGCACTTCATCCACCACCTCCCTCACTCTCCCGGCCAGCACCTACCACCCCCTCTGTAAGGCCCTCGAATTTTGTTGCATTATTTTAATTTCATGTAAATAATTCATGTTATGTATGCATAGGTGTACATATCTAAGTATGTATTAACTATTTATACTTATGTATGCATGTGTATAATTAGTTGTAAATAATGTATGAAATGCATGGTGGTAGTGTGTACATGATAATACATATGCATGACACGTATATAGGTATAAGTTGTGCATGGTTTCTGCATGTTTTTGAGTTCTGGCCGAAGGCCAACTTGGCATCAATATCAATAGACGTTGGTGTTGTGTCGGCGTCAACCATATGGACGCCAACACTAAGTCCAGCGTCCAGCGATGTGGACGCTAATTTCTCTGACCTGCATGCGTTGTAGAGCCAGATTTCCGAGAGCAAGCTAGCTCACCCATTGGGGAGCTGTCCCCAATGGTCTGAAAGGCTTTCTTGTCAAGCCTGCGTGAAAGGAGAGCCCCCTCTCCTATTTACCAAGCCTTTTGCAACCCCAACAGCCCTCTCTTGGCTCTCTTTGCAAGAGGAGAAGAAGGAGAAGAAAAACCCTAGAGAAAACTGTGAGAAAACCCCACCCTTTGCAAGCTTGAATCCGACCTCCTGAAGCTGTTCCTGGCCATCCACCACGACAAGGAGCTAGCTGAAGTGAAGGAGGAGACTTCCCCGACCTCATCTTGGAGTCATCTTCGTCCTGGAACTCGGCGTGAAGACTTCTCGGGAGCTTCTTGGGACTGCCCAAGGAGAGCTTCACCAAGCTTTAAGATCCGTCTGGAGTATTTCCTAGAGGCAAGTAACCTACCCCTATCGTTCATGTAGATGTCTAGTAGGGTTTTATGATTTTTACACATTTTTCCTCGTGTCCTGGATCCCCCATTCACCCCGTTATTTAGAGTTCGGTCTGTGTTCCTGCACAGACAGGAACTTAGCGTCAATGCCCTTGATGCCAAGATCCCCCGTGTGCGTCCAGCGATCTTGCCGTCCACTCCTAGAACGGCCAGAGACCGCCGCCAAGTTCGTCTGGACAGAACAGTGAACTGTTCTCTTCTTATATATAATTACTTTCGATATGTTTTGCGATGAGGATATATTGTAAACCTATTATGCTATGTAATGTGAATGTGAGAATGTGTGGGAGAATGGTTGTGCATTTATTTTGTGGATGGTTGAGTTATTATTTATTTAAAATGCATGTGGAAGAATGGTCATGTATGTTCACCATGATCCTAATAATCCGTGGGAAATTATGATGCCCTAATCCTGTTGAATCGTGTTTATATACGTCAGTCTCTGCTCTGAATTTTCTGGAATTTTCCCATGTCAATGTGATTTACTGAAAATTTATACTTGGGAAATAGAAACATGTGTAGGATTGCTAAATTTCCAGTAAATCGTGTGTTGTGTAATAAATCCGGGAAAAATTCCTGTGGTACTGTGTATATTGGGTTCAGGGTTATGATCTGTTAAACTGAACTTTTATGTTATACACCATGATAAATGGAATTTTGAATAATACGGGAATTTATGTTAAATTTTCTGAAATTGCATTTTTGGAACAGAAAAATGTGAAAATTGTCATATGGGGTCCTAAATCCGAAATCAGCATGTGGTTAAATTCTCAGGTCATTTGGACAACTATACCATGCAATAAGAATTTTCCATGCAAAAATGGGTAATTAATGCATGCCATTGTGCAATGATTTAATTTCTGGAAAATCCAACTTGATTGGTGAAACTTCCTGAATGTTGATTTCTGGCATCTGTAGTGGCATGATTAGGAAAAAAACAGAGTCATGTTGTGAATGAGAGAATGTAAAGATGTGTGTGCGCCATGTGTAAAATGTGTGTAAAAACCGATATGTGTAATGTGTAAAACTGTGCCAAGTGTGATACTGCTTCCATAGAGGGCTGTGGAACCGTACCATGGAAAAGTCCCCATGGGAAGGTTCAATGTGTTGTGATCCTAAGGGCATTAGGATGAAATCCTGGAGGTGGACAAGTACCACTGGTTAGGGTGGAGAGGGCTTCTCCCAGTTCTACGCAGTTAACCAAGATTCATCACTGTATTGCCTAGGTGACAGATATGTGATTATGTGAATGTGTGTCCTTCATTATGGTGGTTCGGACTATGTGTCATGGCAAATTAAGTGTAAAAGTGTGCAATTGTGAATATGTGAAATGTGAACATGTGATAGTGTAATGTGAATGTGATAGCATGTGAAAAGATGTGAAACCATGTGAATGTGAATTAATTATGTTAAAACAGCAAGCTAAACATGTGGAAATATGTTATAAAATCATGTGAAAATGATTAGATATCATGCTAGGATTGCTAGCTACCTTGTGCTAATTCTCATGATCTAATTGTTTAGAAATATGAATGATGTGAATTGAGTTTAGCAATATGAATCATGTTATATATATTATGTGTAGAAAACATGTGTAGGTTATTCGTATATTTTGTTTAATTAACATGAAGTATGTACCATGAGATTCTCTTGTTGTTTGAGCATAACATGTGTGTGATATGTTTAAAGACGTTACCTTTAGATTGCTTGCTGAATCTTTCCTTTTGGAAGACTCATACTTGCTTTGACTTACAGGTGAGACAGGTGTCCCCGTTCTTGAGGAGGACATAGTGAGGAGCGACTCCGAGCATGAGGAGTAGCTGCTTGTGGAGATCGTTGTGTGGTTTACATTTTATTTCATAGTATGTAAACAATGTATTTCATTTAGACATGTAATAATATGGACATTGTTATTTCTTTTAGTACTATATAGACTGTGGAATTATGTGAATGATGATGGAATAAGAGTTATTTCTTTTATTTCCGCTATATTATCTTGTGTTTTTATGTACATCTCAATCTATTGTGTAGTGTTCGGTAAATGTCCCACTGTAATGACACCCTTTATATCGATGTGGATTGGTATAATCGTATCGATATAAGGAGGGTCGTTACAGACGCTCTCAATGTCTGGCACACCGCGCCCGGAGGTAAACACCGTATGTCAACACCTCACACAACGGAAAAGGGCTCAACTTGCTGGGACCTACTTGTGGGGTTGGCGGCAACATCGATTGTCGCCAACTCTGGAGTAGATGGTAACATCCTTGCCACCAACCAGGGGTAGACGACAACACCCTTGTCTTCTACAGAAACTAGATGACAACATGTTGGCCGTTTACCCCATCTTGACGGTAGGGGATCTTGCCGCCAAGTTCCTCCCTGAAGAACTTGACGTCAACCGATGTTGACGTTAAGTTTTTCAGTTTTCAGCCGCTGAAATAGCAACAGGCCATCCCCACAGGCCATCCAGCCCAAAAACTAGTGGTTAGGGAAACGCTTTCCCTCATCACAAAATACCACTACAAGGCCGGAAAACAACGATCCAATGATTGGATTAGCGAATCTACCCCAAAACCCGGCATGGATAAACCCTCCGCAAAAACCACGATTTTCACACAAAACGCGCACAACAACCATGGAATTGCAACAATGGGGAGTTAAGGGGCAGAGTCCCTACCTCAAAACGCAATTAAACTCCAAGAAGAACCTCAAATCCCGCCGATTACCTCGGAGCTCCACCGTGAGGACGATCCTTCCAACCTTCGTTTCTCGCCCGAACCGTCGCCGCCACGTGCACCACGACCTCCCCACAGGCTCCCGTCGGCCGCCGGAAGTAGTGGAAAAGAAGAAGGGTGATGGTGGTGGGAAGGAGAGGGAGGGAAATGGGGGAGAAGGAGCCTCAGGTGCCTTCTAAAAAATAGGCCCGGGAAGGTTGATGTCAACATTTGTTTCCGTCAACTTGCACCGACAAAACTTGACGTCAACATCGATTGCCGTCAAGTTCATGTATGGGAAGACTCTAGAAACTTCGGTAGACGTCAACATCTGTTGATGCCAAGACCAAGTAGACGGCAGCACCCTTGTCATCTACCCCACTGTTGACGTCCACCAGCTTGACGTCAACCCACTGTTGACGTCAACACCCTTGACGTCCACAGACACCATTTCAAAAGAAGGCCCATTAAGGGTCCAATAAGGCCCAAGGCCTTATAGTTTTGACAGTAAGGCCTTTTTGCTGTTGAAACGTATGTGTGTGTGTTTTAGTGTGTGTGGAGGGGTTGTACTCTATATCTCCAGCCAAGTTCAGAGTAGTGTGTTTCCTCCTCACGTCTGTGAGGGGTGGACGTAGGCGCACAATCTTCGTGTGACCGAACCACCTAAATAACTGCGTATTGTATGGTTTGTTCCTTTTCTTATACCTCTTCTACATACGTGGTTGGTTTTTGGTAATGAGTCTGGTGCGATAGTTTTGTTTGCCATATCAAATTAGATTAAATTTTAATTTGGTAGTCAATCAATTCATCCATCCCCTCTTGGTTGTACATTGCACATGTGCACTTCATCCACCACCTCCCTCACTCTCCCGGCCAGCACCTACCACCCCCTCTGTAAGGCCCTCGAATTTTGTTGCATTATTTTAATTTCATGTAAATAATTCATGTTATGTATGCATAGGTGTACATATCTAAGTATGTATTAACTATTTATACTTATGTATGCATGTGTATAATTAGTTGTAAATAATGTATGAAATGCATGGTGGTAGTGTGTACATGATAATACATATGCATGACACGTATATAGGTATAAGTTGTGCATGGTTTCTGCATGTTTTTGAGTTCTGGCCGAAGGCCAACTTGGCATCAATATCAATAGACGTTGGTGTTGTGTCGGCGTCAACCATATGGACGCCAACACTAAGTCCAGCGTCCAGCAATGTGGACGCTAATTTCTCTGACCTGCATGCGTTGTAGAGCCAGATTTCCGAGAGCAAGCTAGCTCACCCATTGGGGAGCTGTCCCCAATGGTCTGAAAGGCTTTCTTGTCAAGCCTGCGTGAAAGGAGAGCCCCCTCTCCTATTTACCAAGCCTTTTGCAACCCCAACAGCCCTCTCTTGGCTCTCTTTGTAAGAGGAGAAGAAGGAGAAGAAAAACCCTAGAGAAAACTGTGAGAAAACCCCACCCTTTGCAAGCTTGAATCCGACCTCCTGAAGCTGTTCCTGGCCATCCACCACGACAAGGAGCTAGCTGAAGTGAAGGAGGAGACTTCCCCGACCTCATCTTGGAGTCATCTTCGTCCTGGAACTCGGCGTGAAGACTTCTCGGGAGCTTCTTGGGACTGCCCAAGGAGAGCTTCACCAAGCTTTAAGATCCGTCTAGAGTATTTCCTAGAGGCAAGTAACCTACCCCTATCGTTCATGTAGATGTCTAGTAGGGTTTTATGATTTTTACACATTTTTCCTCGTGTCCTGGATCCCCCATTCACCCCGTTATTTAGAGTTCGGTCTGTGTTCCTGCACAGACAGGAACTTAGCGTCAATGCCCTTGATGCCAAGATCCCCCGTGTGCGTCCAGCGATCTTGCCGTCCACTCCTAGAACGGCCAGAGACCGCCGCCAAGTTCGTCTGGACAGAACAGTGAACTGTTCTCTTCTTATATATAATTACTTTCGATATGTTTTGCGATGAGGATATATTGTAAACCTATTATGCTATGTAATGTGAATGTGAGAATGTGTGGGAGAATGGTTGTGCATTTATTTTGTGGATGGTTGAGTTATTATTTATTTAAAATGCATGTGGAAGAATGGTCATGTATGTTCACCATGATCCTAATAATCCGTGGGAAATTATGATGCCCTAATCCTGTTGAATCGTGTTTATATACGTCAGTCTCTGCTCTGAATTTTCTGGAATTTTCCCATGTCAATGTGATTTACTGAAAATTTATACTTGGGAAATAGAAACATGTGTAGGATTGCTAAATTTCCAGTAAATCGTGTGTTGTGTAATAAATTCGGGAAAAATTCCTGTGGTACTGTGTATATTGGGTTCAGGGTTATGATCTGTTAAACTGAACTTTTATGTTATACACCATGATAAATGGAATTTTGAATAATACGGGAATTTATGTTAAATTTTCTGCAATTGCATTTTTGGAACAGAAAAATGTGAAAATTGTCATATGGGGTCCTAAATCCGAAATCAGCATGTGGTTAAATTCTCAAGTCATTTGGACAACTATACCATGCAATAAGAATTTTCCATGCAAAAATGGGTAATTAATGCATGCCATTGTGCAATGATTTAATTTCTGGAAAATCCAACTTGATTGGTGAAACTTCCTGAATGTTGATTTCTGGCATCTGTAGTGGCATGATTAGGAAAAAAACAGAGTCATGTTGTGAATGAGAGAATGTAAAGATGTGTGTGCGCCATGTGTAAAATGTGTGTAAAAACCGATATGTGTAATGTGTAAAACTGTGCCAAGTGTGATACTGCTTCCATAGAGGGCTGTGGAACCGTACCATGGAAAAGTCCCCATGGGAAGGTTCAATGTGTTGTGATCCTAAGGGCATTAGGATGAAATCCTGGAGGTGGACAAGTACCACTGGTTAGGGTGGAGACTTGTTCTCCCGGTCTGCACAGTCCAAGAGTCGTCACTGTATTGCCTAGGTGGCGTCTATGGGTATGTGATGTGATGTGTCCTTCTTATGGTGGTTTGGACTATGCGTCACGGCATTAAAGTGTAAAATGTGAATGTGATTGTGATCATGTGCAAATTGTGTAGTGTGAACAATGTGTAAATGTGAATGTGTAAATGTGCAATGTGTAAAAAGTGAAGTATGTGAATTAGAAATTGTGTAAAAATGTGAAACCAAAATGTGAGGATGTGAAATTGAAATCCATGATATGATGATTTGAAATCATGTTAGAACAGCAACATAAATGTGGTTATGATCATGTGTTATATGTGTACAATGCGTAGAATCCATGCTAGGGACAATCCTTACTTATGTGTAACCCATTCCATGTGTGTTTACTCTCACGTTGTGGTTTGAATGAGAACATAGCTTTCATGTGTTAGATTGTAAAGTGTTAAACCACGTCAAAACAGCAAGCTTAAAGCATGAAAAATGGTTATGTGCATGTGTAAGAATGAGAAGTAACCATGTTAGCAATGTTTTCTTTCATGTGTGTAAGCTAGTCATGCTAAATTGCTTTCATGTTTTAGCTCTATTGAAAGTATAACTTTCATGTGTTGGAATGATTAGAGAACATGTGATAGGAGATTTTAATTTAGGAAATCTGAAAGCATGAATCATGTGTTTCATTAATAGAATTACCATGATAGGGTGTAAATTTCAATGTCACGCATGCTACATGTTGTGTCTTGTAAATGGTATGTGAAAACCTGCTATGATATGTGCATGTGTGATAGATGTAGTGTTATTTGCTGAGTCTTTTAGACTCATTACTTGCTTCGGCGTACAAGCGTAGTTGGTGACGACACACTTGCGGAGGAGGCAGTGGAGACCGACTCCGAGCGTGGAGATTAGATCGTTGGTGTACTTTGCGATATTTTGATTTCATAGTATGTAATTGCAACATTGTACCAGCATTATCATGGAAGAATGTTTAAGTGTGGACAATTATGTATTTGATTTTCAGCAATTTAATTATGTGGACTTTTAGTTCTTTAAATGTTATCGAATCATGTATGTTAAATATGGATGATGAATGAAATGAAGACAGTGGTTCTTTTACTTCCGCTACTCTGTTCTTATATTCACGTGTATCTCAGCTGAATGTTATTGTTGGGTAAATGTCCCACTGTGGCAACGTTCACTATACCGACGTGGGTTGGTATAACCGTACCGGTATAATGAGGGTCGCTACAGAGATTGGTATCAGAGCAATCGGTTGAGATTGCACATGAATATACATAAGTCATCATCCCCATTACATGCTAAGTCTACATAGGAATGTCCACATGTGTAGAACTGATTAATAATGAGTGAAAAATAGATAAGAAAACGGTTAGGAAATAAATTAAAGTAGCTCTAATGGTGGCTGAAATTTATTACAGCCATGGCTTCGAGAGGTAGGCGTGGCGGAGCGCCGGCCCGTGAGGACGAGCCGAGACGTGATGAGCGGGCGGAGCAGCAGGCCTCGGCACCGCAAGGTCCTGTACTTCCCCCACCGCCGCTTGTGGATTATGGAGTATTCATGCAAGTTCTGGTGCAAGCCATGCAGACGCAGGCTCATACCCAGGCAGCACTCCAGGCACAGTTGGAGGCTCAGGTTAGACTAATAAAATGATTAATAGCCTGTTTTATTTAATTGTACGCTACTATGTTGATTGTGTATTGCTTGCTGTGTATTGTAGCAGGCTCAAGTACTAGCTCAAGACCATGGTAGACCTTCCATCATGGAAAGATTCAAGAGGATGCTGCCACCCTCTTTTAAGGGGGAGAGCGATCCATTGTTGGCTGAAAGCTGGATGAGGGAGATAGAAAAGATCTTCGACCCATCAGGTGTGCAGATGAGGATAAGGTCACATTAGCCACCTACATGCTACAGGTATGCTTTAGTTTATATGCTTGTATGTTTTGTTAAGTTAGATTTGTTTAGATGGTGCTTATGAGCGGTGTACTGCAGGAAAGAGCTGATGTATGGTGGGCTTCATTGTTGCGTACCCGGTTTGAGGACGGTGCTATTGATGTTGCTTGGGACGAGTTCGTGAGGCTCTTTCAGGCCAAGTTCGTCCCCGAGCATGTTCAAGATCGGATGGAGCAAGAATTCCTATCTTTGACTCAAGGCTCCATGACCGTGCTGGAATATGAGGCAAGATTTTCTGAACTCTCTAAATATGCACCTCATATCGTGACAGACGAGCGCAGGAAGACAAAGAAATTCGTGATGGAAGCCATCACTGAGGACGAGGCTCGTGGCGTTTGACCACCGCACTTTGGACGAGGCCCTCAGCGCTGCTTGTAGGCAGGAGGGTGAGATGGAGCAATACCTTGAAGAGAAGAAGGCTTCGCAAAAGAGACCTGCAGCCACGTTCCAGCGGCAGGACAAGAAGAAAGCGGTGTACCCGACACAGCAACGATCAGTAGCAGTCGGCAGTACTCAGTACCTTCTGTACGTTCCCCTGGTGTGAAGAAAGAGTGTCCTCACTGTGGGAGGACACATGGTGGTTCCGAGTGTTGGATGATTACGGGAAAGTGCTTGAAGTGCGGAAGCAGCGACCACAAGATCAAGGATTGTCCGAGACTTCAGCAGGGAGCCCCAGCAGCGGTAGCGGCAGCAGCGCCAGCTACAGGAAGACCAGGAAGGCCTCGAGCCCCAGCTCGAGTGTTTGCTTTAGCTCGCGAGGACGCCGAGCAGGCAGAGCATGTCACCGAAGGTACGGTTTTACTTCTAGGTGTGCACGCTCGGGTTTTGTTTGATACGGGTGCTACTCACTCGTTCATTTCTGAGCGGTTCGCTAGGCAGTTAGCCCTAGAGTCGGTATAGAGTCTGAGGATTTAGAGGTCCCTTTGTCTGTGCACACCCCTGCGGGTACGGTATCGACCAGGAAGTGCATTCCGTCGTTACCTGTGTGCATTGAGGATAGAGTCCTAGAAGGGTGTTTCTTCTTGCTAAAGATGAAGGACTATGATGCTATTCTTGGTCTGGATTGGCTAGAGGAGCACTATGCGTTAGTGGATTGTCGTCGGAAGAGGATTGTTTTCCGCATTCCTGGTGAGGACGAGTTCTCTCATCCCTTGCCAAGGAACTTGGCGGGAAAGTTAGTCATCTCTGCCATGAAGGCGATGCGCATGGTAAACAAGGGTTGTGACTCTTTTCTTGCCAGCGTGGTGTTAGTACCAGAGGCTGATGAGTCACCTACTCTTGTGGAGATTGAGGTAGTGCAGGATTTTCCAGATGTCTTTCCTGATGACTTGTCTGGATTGCCACCGGATAGAGAGATAGAGTTTACCATAGAGTTGCTTCCGGGCACCTCTCCTGTCTCGAAGGCTCCATATCGGATGGCACCTGCGGAACTAGCCAAGTTGAGGAGGCAACTGCAAGAGTTGCTTGATAAGGGATTTATTCGCCCAAGTGTTTCCCCTTGGGGCGCACCTGTATTATTCGTCAAGAAGAAAGACGGGTCACTTAGGTTATGCATTAACTACAGAAAGCTGAACCAAGTGACTGTGAAGAACAGGTATCCCTTACCTCGTATTGATGATTTGTTTGACCAGTTGCGAGATGCATCAGTCTCTTCTAAGATTGATTTGCGATTGGTTATCATCAGTTGAGGATTCGGAGTGAGGATGTGTCCAAGACCGCGTTTAGAACCCGTTATGGACATTATGAGTTTTTGGTTCTTCCTTTTGGATTGACCAACGCCCCTGCAGCGTTCATGGATCTCATGAACAGGGTGTTTAGGACGTATCTAGATAGCTTTGTCGTAGTGTTTATTGATGATGTGCTGGTCTACTCTCCGGACGAGGCCACACACCGTCAGCATTTGAGGATAGCGTTAGAGGTTCTTCGTGAGCACAAGTTGTATGCTAAGTTCAGCAAGTGCGATTTTTGGTTGCGCGAGGTTCATTTCCTCGGGCATGTTATCTCCGGTGCTGGTGTAGCAGTTGATCCAGCAAAGGTCCAGGCAGTTATGGATTGGGAGATTCCCAAGACCCCTTCGGAGATTCGTAGTTTTATTGGTCTAGCTGGTTACTATCGGCGATTTATTGAGGGATTTTCATCCATCGCCGCCCCTTTGACTCAGCTCACCAGAAAGGGAGTGAAGTTTGTTTGGTTCGAGAAGTGTGAGAGTAGTTTTCAATTATTGAAGACTAAGCTCACGACAGCCCCGGTGTTAGTCTTACCGAGCGGTGTAGAGGGTTTTGCTATCTACACGGATGCGTCTCGGATTGGTTTAGGCTGTGTGCTAATGCAGCAAGAAAGGGTAGTGGCTTATGCTTCTCGTCAGTTGAAGGAGCATGAGAAGAACTATCCGACTCATGACTTGGAGCTCGCAGCAGTGGTTCATGCACTAAAGATCTGGAGGCACTATCTTTATGGTGTCAGATTTGAGGTGTTTACCGACCACAAGAGCTTGAAGTATCTTTTCTCCCAAAAGGAATTAAACCTGAGGCAAAGAAGATGGATTGAGTTCTTGAAGGACTATGACTTCGACCTTCAGTATCACCCTGGAAAGGTGAATGTCGTGGCGGATGCTCTGAGTAGAAAGAGGCCATCTCTCCAGCAGGATTGGAAGATGTTGGAAGATGCGGCTTGTGCGTTGACTGAGTTAGAGCCATCGCTATGCCAGGCTTTTGTAGCTCAGTTATCCCTTAGGTCCTCGATTTTGGATGAGGTGATCGAGCAACAAAAATCCGACCCTAGACTCCTAGAGTTAGTGGGCAAGGCAGGCATTACTCGTGATGAGGACGGTGTGATTAGATTCCATCACCGTGTTTGTGTCCCTGACTTGGTAGATGTTCGTGAGCATGTGTTAGCGGAGGCTCATAGATTGCGATTCTCTATTCATCCGGGTAACACTAAGATGTACCAGGATTTGAAGAGATCCTTTTGGTGGTCTGGCATGAAGAGGGATGTAGCGGATTATGTGTCTAGGTGTTTGGTGTGTCAGCAAGTGAAAGCCGAGCGGCAGCAACCATCCGGCCTTATGCAAAGGATGGAGATCCCCGTGTGGAAGTGGGAAGCTGTCACTATGGACTTTGTTTCGGGTTTGCCTTGATCTAGAAGGGGCAATGACTCGATTTGGGTAGTTGTAGATAGATTCTCGAAGACTGCTCATTTCTTGCCTATGAAGAAGAAGCAGTCAGTAGAGAGTTTAGCTAGATTGTATGTTAGCAGTATCATTAGATTGCATGGTGTGCCGAAGTCGATCATTTCGGATCGAGACCGAGATTCACTTCGAGGTTGTGGAAGGGTCTTCAGGATGCTTTAGGTTCGGAGCTGAAGCTCAGTTCGGCGTTTCATCCCCAGACCGATGGACAGTCCGAGCGGACTATCCAGACGCTCGAGGATATGTTGAGGGCGTGTGTGCTGGATTGGAAGGATGATTGGGAGCGTCATTTACCTCTAGTGGAGTTCGCATACAACAACAGCTTTCATGCGAGTATTGGTATGGCTCAATTTGATGCGTTGTATAGTAGGCCTTGCAGATCTCCTTTGTGTTGGGAGGAGACCGGTGATAGGCAGCTGATCCGTCCGGAGTTAGTTCAGGAGACTTCGGATAAGGTCCAGCTTATCAGGAAGAGGCTTGTTGCGGCTCAGGATAGGCAGAAGAGCTATGCCGACAACAGGAGGACAGATTTGGAGTTCGAGGTGGGTGATCATATCTTCTTGAAGATATCGCCTACTCGAGGTGTTGTCAGATTTGGCAGGCATAGTAAGTTGAGCCCTAGATTTATTGGCCCATATGAGATTCTCAGACGTTTGGGCAGCGTGGCATATGAGCTAGAATTACCCCCAGCTTTGGCTAGTGTTCATCCCGTGTTCCACGTTTCGATGCTCAGGAAGTATGTCCGAGATCCATCTCATGTGATTAGTCATGAGCCAGTGGAGATTCAGCCAGATCTGTCGTATGTAGAGCAACCAGTATCTATTCTTGACCGGAAGGTTCAGCACCTCCGGAACAAGAGTATTGCGTCGGTGAAAGTTCTCTGGCGGAACTTCTCAAGAGAGGAGGCTACTTGGGAGCTTGAGGATGCGATGAAGAAGAAGTATCCCCTTTTGTTTGAGTAGCGTCGTTCTAACTTCGAGGACGAAGTTTCTTTAAGGGGGAGAGGGTGTAAGGCCCTCGAATTTTGTTGCATTATTTTAATTTCATGTAAATAATTAATGTTATGTATGCATAGATGTACATATCTAAGTATGTATTAACTATTTATACTTATGTATGCATGTGTATAATTAGTTGTAAATAATGTATGAAATGCATGGTGGTAGTGTGTACATGATAATACATATGCATGACACGTATATAGGTATAAGTTGTGCATGGTTTCTGCATGTTTTTGAGTTTTGGCCGAAGGCCAACTTGGCGTCAATATCAATAGACATTGGTGTTGTGTCGGCATCAACCATATGGACGCCAACACTAAATCCAGCGTCCAGCGATGTGGACGCTAATTTCTCTGACCTATATGCGTTGCAGAGCCGGATTTTCGGGAGCAAGCTAGCTCACCCATTGGGGAGCTGTCCCCAACGGTCTGAAAGGCTTTCTTGTCAAGCCTACGTGAAAGGAGAGCCCCCTCTCCTATTTACCAAGCCTTTTGCAACCCCAACAGCCCTCTCTTGGCTCTCTTTGCAAGAGGAGAAGAAGGAGGAGAAAAACCCTAGAGAAAACTGTGAGAAAACCCCACCCTTTGCAAGCTTGAATCCGACCTCCTGAAGTTGTTCCTGGCCATCCACCATGACAAGGAGCTAGCTGAAGTGAAGGAGGAGACTTCCCCGACCTCATCTTGGAGTCATCTTCGTCCTAGAACCCGGCGTGAAGACTTCTCGGGAGCTTCTTGGGACTTCCCAAGGAGAGCTTCACAAAGCTTTAAGATCCGTCTGGAGTATTTCCTAGAGGCAAGTAACCTACCCCTATCGTTCATGTAGATGTCTAGTAGGGTTTTATGATTTTTACACATTTTTCCTCGTGTCCTGGATCCCCCATTCACCCCGTTATTTGGAGTTCGGTCTGTGTTCCTGCACAGACAGGAACTTAGCATCAATCCCCTTGACGCCAAAATCCCCCGTGTGCGTCCAGCGATCTGCCGTCCACTCCTGGAATGGCCAGAGACCGCCGCCAAGTTCGTCTGGACAGAACAGTGAACTGTTCTCTTCTTATATATAACTTTCGATATGTTTTGCGATGAGGATATATTGTAAACCTATTATGCTATGTAATGTGAATGTGGGAATGTGTGGGAGAATGGTTGTGTATTTATTTTGTGGATGGTTGAGTTATTATTTATTTAAAATGCATGTGGAAGAATGGCCATGTATGTTCACCATGATCCTAATAATCCGTGGGAAATTATGATGCCCTAATCCTGTTGAATCATGTTTATATACGTCAGTCTCTGCTCTGAATTTTCTGGAATTTTCCCATGTCAATGTGATTTACTGAAAATTTATACTTGGGAAATAGAAACATGTGTAGGATTGCTAAATTTCCAGTAAATCGTGTGTTGTGTAATAAATCTGAGAAAAATTCCTGTGGTACTGTGTATATTGGGTTCAGGGTTATGATCTGTTAAACTGAACTTTTATGTTATACACCATGATAAATGGAATTTTGAATAATACAAGAATTTATGTTAAATTTTTTGCAATTGCATTTTGGAACAAAAAAATGTGAAAATTTCATATGGGGTCCTAAATCTGAAATCAGCTGTGGTTAAATTCTCAGGTCATTTGGACAACTATACCATGCAATATGCATTTTCCATGCAAAAATTGGTAATTAATGCATGCCATTGTGCAATGATTTAATTTCTGGAAAATCCAACTTGATTGGTGAAACTTCCTGAATGTTGATTTCTGGCATCTGTAGTGGCATGATTAGGAAAAAAACAGAGTCATGTTGTGAATGAGAGAATGTAAAGATGTGTGTGCGCCATGTGTAAAATGTGTGTAAAAACCGATATGTGTAATGTGTAAAACTGTGCCAAGTGTGATATTGCTTCCATAGAGCTGTGGAACCGTACCATGGAAAAGTCCCCATGGGAAGGTTCATGTGTTGTGATCCTAAGGGCATTAGGATGAAATCCTGGAGGTGGACAAGTACCACTGGTTAGGGTGGAGACTTGTTCTCCCGGTCTGCGCAGTCCAAGAGTCGTCACTGTATTGCCTAGGTGGCGTCTATGTGTATGTGATGTGATGTGTCCTTCTTATGGTGGTTTGGACTATGTGTCACGGCACTAAAGTGTAAAATGTGAATGTGATTGTGATCATGTGCAAATTGTGTAGTGTGAACAATGTGTAAATGTGCAATGTGTAAAAAGTGAAGTATGTGAATTAGAAATTGTGTAAAAATGTGAAACCAAAATGTGAGGATGTGAAATTGAAATCCATGATATGATGATTTGAAATCATGTTAGAACAGCAACATAAATGTGGTTATGATCATGTGTTATATGTGTACAATGCGTAGAATCCATGCTAGGGACAATCCTTACTTATGTGTAACCCATTCCATGTGTGTTTACTCTCACGTTGTGGTTTGAATGAGAACATAGCTTTCATGTGTTAGATTGTAAAGTGTTAAACCACGTCAAAACAGCAAGCTTAAATCATGAAAAATGGTTATGTGCATGTGTAAGAATGAGAAGTAACCATGTTAGCAATGTTTTCTTTCATGTATGTAAGCTAGTCATGCTAAATTGCTTTCATGTTTTAGCTCACTTGAAAGTAGAACTTTCATGTGTTGGAATGATTAGAGAACATGTGATAGGAGATTTTAATTTAGGAAATCTGAAAGCATGAATCATGTGTTTCATTAATAGAATTACCATGATAGGGTGTAAATTTCAATGTCACGCATGCTACATGTTGTGTCTTGTAAATGGTATGTGAAAACCTGCTATGATATGTGCATGTGTGATAGATGTAGTGTTATTTGCTGAGTATTTTAGACTCATTACTTGCTTCGGCGTACAGGCGTAGTTGGTGACGACACACTTGCGGAGGAGACAGTGGAGACCGACTCCGAGCGTGGAGATTAGATCGTTGGTGTACTTTGCAATATTTTGATTTCATAGTATGTAATTGAAACATTGTACCAGCATTATCATGGAAGAATGTTTAAGTGTGGACAATTATGTATTTGATTTTCAGCAATTTAATTATGTGGACTTTTAGTTCTTTAAATGTTATCGAATCATGTATGTTAAATGTGGATGATGAATGAAATGAAGACAGTGGTTCTTTTACTTCCGCTACTCTGTTCTTATATTCACGTGTATCTCAGCTGAATGTTATTGTTGGGTAAATGTCCCACTGTGGCAACGTTCACTATACCGACGTGGGTTGGTATAACCGTACCGGTATAATGAGGGTCGCTACACCCTCCCCTACCTAGTCACCACCCCCCTCCCCCTTCTGACCATGCACCCTCCACCCAGCAACCACCGCCCCTCCCCCTGCCTAGCTCCCCCCCCCCCCTTCCCTCGCCCCATCTCCCCGACCACCCCCATTGTCCACATCCCTATTGTCCACCGAGAGATTAAGATTTTTTGTGTTTTCTTTATATTTTTGAATCTGAATTTTGATTAAGAGTTTAGTCCCTAATTTGAACGTTAGAATGCATTGAGGCTGAGTGTTTGTATGTATGCATTGTTTTGTCTTTCTCTCGCAAATATAAGTTACTCATGATCTAGTGATTGCCTAGCAATAAGTACCCTTAGACTGACCAAATTTTGTTCATCAGTTATTAATTGCAATGAGCTTTATCAATATTATTTCTAAATCTTGAAGTAATTCATGTGCATTCCTTATTCTGTTTATCAATTATGATCGAAGTGGTATAACATCTAGTATATGCCTAGCTCTTATTAAATTTCACATATCCAAGCTATTTTTTTTTATGAAATCCCTAAAACCTATTAAAATGTTCATAATTACATACACACCTACACATATATACATGCATTATCAATATTTTAAAATTATAATTACATGCACACCTGCAAGATCATAAATAGTTAAGCTAAATAGCAACCTGCTATATTTGATTTCTGCTCTTATGAATGTGTTGGATGTTTTGTAAGTTTGCTTTCTAGTTTTTGTAAATTTCCTTTCTAGCTTTCTTGTTGAATATGCTTTCTAGCTTTCTTGTTGAACGGTCATCTGGACAAAGTCAATCTTACTTGTTTTATGTGCTTGCTGATATTTTTTATATGTATAGAGTTTTTATAATACCTATTTTTATGTTTTAGGAATGTGCTATTATCTTGTCAATATTTAATTAATTGGTTGTTGTATGTAAGCTGAGATGCGTGGATGCAACCTAACATTGCATGCATATTAGGAGAGCATGTTAAGCCCGTGTCAATCAACCTACCCGTTAAAGACTTTGGGATTGATGTGCACATTCTCATTTTGAATGATGAGAATGTGTATATGTAACTCAAAGACTTGAATTGTTCCGTTTGGACAGCCTGTGAATGTTTGATCGCACTTAAGTAGTTAATTACTATATGTGTTTGTGTTCTTTATTCAAAATTTTGGTTGCGTCTTCTCACTCCTCTTTGATATACCTTTATTGATTTTGAATATTTTCTTAACCACTTACTAAAGTGTTTAAGAAAATTTCTAAATCAATAAATATTTTGTGGTATATCAGAAAGGTGTGGGGAGATGCTGACGAAATTTTTAGAAAATAACACAACACATATAGTAATTAATCGTGCGATCAAACCTTCACGGATGGGTTAAAAAGTGAAAATCTAAATAATATTTCCTTCCTATTTAAAATGGCTATTAGACAATGTGAGGAAATGGTTAGACTTTTTTTTTGTTAAACATGTTAATATTTAATTTGCACAGGAAAAAAGTCTGAAGATTGTTCATGGTTGTACCGTAGAGTAGTTGATCAGGTGGTGTCTTTGGAATTAAATAATGGAGTTCAGATGTTCATTCAATTTGCATTAAGAAATTTTATTGAAATTGTGGATTGTGAGGGTCATATCCGATGTCCTTGTCTAGTCTGTAAGAACTTGAAGTGGCTTACAACATGGGAGGTACAAGGTCATTTATACAGAAAGGGGTTTGTTAAAGGTTATACAAACTAGACATGTCATGGTGAAATATTATGGTCCAACGAGCCTGCCAATATTGGAAGTGGAAGTTTGTACGTTCATATGGTCATAGATGCTACTGGTCCAGGATTTAATGTTAATGAGGAGCATGTACACACTGAAGAACCGCCAAACAAGACAGCTGAAAGATTTTATAAGCTACTTAAGGATGCTAATGACCTATTGTGGAATGGATGTCAAAATCACTCTCAACTGTCTGCGGTCTCATAGTTATTGAACTTGAAATCTGAATTTCACATTAGTGAGATTTGTTTTGATCGTCTGTTGCTCATTATCAAAAGTATGTTGCCACAAGAAGTTGCCTGATAATTTTTACCATGCAAAGAAGATGGTGAATGACTTAGGGCTTGTATATGAGAAAATAGATACATGTCCTAATCATTGCATGTTATATTATAAAGAGGATAAAAATAAGGTATCATGTTCCATGTGTGGTATTGATAGATTCAAGCCTAAGAGAGGGGACAATTTAAGGCAAAAAGATAAACCATACATGTCATTACAGTAATTTCCCCGCACACCAAGACTGCAGCGAATGTATAAGTCATCAATGATAGCTCAACATATGAGATGTCATGCGGAGAGAGTACATTGTGAACAAAATGTAATCAGCCATCCTGCAGATGCCGAAGCTTAGAGTTACTTAAACCATGCTCACCCTAGTTTCTTTAAAGAGTCACGTAATGTGAGGTTGGGTTTATGTACTGATGGTTTTAATCCATCTGGAGGTTTAGTGACTTCTTACTCCAGCTGACTAGTTTTCGTGATACCATACAACATTCTGCCGAACATGTGCATGAAACGAGAGCATATAATATTATCCTTATTGATCCCTGGCCCAACAAGTCCTAGAAAAAAACTAGACATATATCTTAGGCCGTTGATTGATGAGTTGAAATTGTTATGAACTGATAGAGTTACTATCTATGATGCATCTAGAAAGCAAACTTTCACTATGAAGTCTGCATTAATGTGGACGATAAGTGACTTTTCTACATATGGAATGTTATCTGGCTGGAGCACCCATGGAAAACTAGCATATCCTTACTGTATGGACAGTAGCAAATCATTTGTACTTAAGTATGGTGGCAAGTCATGTTGGTTTAATTGTTATCGATGATTTCTACCAAGGGACCATCTTTTTAGTATGCAAAAAAATGCATTCTTAAAGAACAAACTTGATGTGGAAGAAGCTGATTTTGAACGATTGTTTGGTCCACATTTAGCGGCAATGGTTCAAAGCTTACCAGATATAGCACAATTGTCGAGCAACACAAGACAACTCACTGGATTTGGGAAGGATCACAATTGGGTCAAAAGAGTATCTTCTGAGAATTGCCTTATTGGTCAACTCTTCTTATACTGACACAACCTCGACATCATGCATGCTGAGAAGAATGTCTTTCACAATGTGTTCAACACCATTATGGACATAAAAGGCAAAACAAAGGACAATGTGAAAGCTCGTTTGGACTTGAAAATACTTTGTAAACATGTAAAATTGGAACTTCTTGATAGAAATGGTACAATAGTTAAACTGAAAGCAATTTACGCCCTTGGAGCTGCAAGATTAAAGAAGTCTACTTTTGGCTAAAACAATTGAGATTTCAAGATGGCTATGTGTCCAACATTGCTCGTTGCGTAAATGCAAATAAGGGAAAAATATATGGAATGAAAAGTCATGACTGTCATGTGTTTATACAGAGGTTGCTACCCATTATATTCTGTGATATGTTGCCGAAGCCGATATAGGGAGCAGTGACCGAGTTAAGTCAGTTTTTCAAGATTTTGTGTGCATTAGAATTAAGCTATCAAGATGTAGAAACTATTGAATGGAATGTGATCATGCTAGTTTGTAGACTGGAGAAGATCACTCGGGTCTTGTCCCAATGGTGTGGACAGCGTCATCGTTTATCTTACCTGAGACACAATAACAAATAACGAAGGGTGAGCGATAATGCCCAGTAGGACTTAAATCTCAAGATCAAGCAGGCTTTAAGTAATTAACACATTAAATGGTAGAGTAACTAATGATAGAGCGAGAGAGTCATGTAAAATTTGTTGGGGATCGGATGGGTGGATGGATCAGATCTAGAAGGGGGGTTGAATAGATCTAACACCAATTAACGCGGAAGCTTAAGAAATTAAAAATTACTTCAAATCAGAGATCAATTCACCCAAACAATTTACTGATCTGAGGTGTGATTAGTGTGTGTGAGCAAATCAATTAGTAGGGTGAACGAAATCCCTATGCATGCATCTAGCGAGATACAAAGACAAACCACAATTCAAACCATTGCACAGAGGATTTTTAGGTGGTTCGGAAATCACCTCCAGTGACTCCTACGTCCACCCCTCACACAGTGAGGCCACACTACTCAAAACCTTGAGTACAACTCACACAGGAGCACGACGACTGCAAACACCCTTGAGCACGACGACTCAAGAAACACCTGGAGCACGACGACTCCAAACACCACACAGTGAGTGCGACGACTCACAACCCAGAGCTCGACGGCTCATAGTACAAAAGCTAGATCAAACACAAAAGAGATCAGATCCTCTAGCAATGATCTGATTCAAGACAGTTTCATACATAGAAATTTGTACAGAACTTCATGCACAAATCTCATTGACGAAATAAGAAAGAACAACTCAGAAATAAGGCAAATAGATGTAGAAAGAGTGTTCTTCAATGAAGAGGCCTTGCAGACGCTTCAATTGAAGATCCTTGATGGAAATTGATGGAGATTCTCCTCAATTGGCGATGCTCTGCTTTGATGGCATCTGAAATGCCAGAAATCATTCTTCTCCTAAGCCTCTTCAGTTGGATCTGCTCCCTTGCCTTGCACAGAAATCTTCTCTCCAGGGATTCCCCTTGATTCCCTTGTCCTTCCTCTTGAAAGGATGGCTTGTAGCTTCTGGAGATGGAGACAGATCTAGAAAACCCTCTTTGGCCGCCAAAAGGCATCTTCTGGAAGTGTATGGGCTCTCTTGCCTTTGGGGTACAAGGAACATGGGTATTTATAGCCCCATATGTCCATAAAGTGCCTTGGGGTACAGGGGCACAGAACCCTAGGTCAAATCCCCTAAATCCCAAGCCGCCACGTGTACAGAGAAATTCACGATTTTGACTTTCAGCCAGAGTGTGTCGACCTGCCCTGATCTAGTGTCGACCTGCTGTCCCATTTCTGCAAAATTGTTCTGCTGTAAACTGGGTCTAGTGTCGACCTGCCCTGATCTAGTGTCGACACTGCCTGGGACTAGTGTCAACACTGCCTGGGACTGTGTCGACACTGCCTGGGACTAGTGTCGACCTGACCTGATCTAGTGTCGACCTGTTGTCCCAGTCAGGCAAACTGATCTGCTGGAAACTGGGTCTAGTGTCGACCTCACTTGATCTAGTGTCGACACTACCAAGACAAAAATGTGTGAACCTGAAAATTTAACACATAAGTCATTAGTAAAAGATATTATCATTAAAATATGAGATATTAAACATCAAAAATATGTTGTTTAAGCATTATTGTGATATGTATAAAATGTATAACATGTTCAACATATCATCATCAAAATCACAATATGTCATCATTAAAATCACAGTATGTCATCATTAAGATCACAGTATGTCATCATTAAAATAATGATATGTCATCATCAAAATCAAAGTATGTCATCATTAAGATCACAATATGTCATCATCAAAATCAAGGTATGAGTGATGTTCATTGGATATCATTAAAATACAACTTTAGGAAGTTCCAAAACACGCTCAACCCAACAAAATCGAGAAAGTAATAGCACGAGTAACATGATTCAAATAGTAGATGAATTAAGTATAGCACGATGATTAAAGTCAATCACGATAGAAAACGATAACAACGCAATAGCAAGTAACGACATTGTCAAGCACTAGCAAGCAACATGTATAGCAAGGAGAGAAAAAAAAGTAGTTGTCCATATAGAGAGTAAATTGAACTTGATTGAATTTCATCAATCGAAATAGTATAACACTTTTGATTAACTTTCGTCAATCGAGATAGTAATGGCACTTTAGTTATCCGTAGATAGCCGAGAGAGAATATAGCACTTTTGTCATCAATAGACAACGAGGGAATATAGCACTTTGTTTTTATTGTCATAGATTAATCTTGATAGTATGGCACTTGGATGTAATGCCAACATCCTGATCATTTAACTCCCATGGGCAAATGGCATTTCGGGCGCTCCTCCCAGGACCAGATCGGGCCCTATTGCGTTGGCATTGGTTATTTTGTTTATCATTAGACAATCAATAGATGGCTAATAAAGAGTACCAAGAAATAGATAAGAGCACTAGAGGAATAGACGAGATAGCAGAGAGAGTGTGAATAGACGAGCGAGTAGAGTGTAGATGAGAATTACAGGTCAATGCACATAAAACGTTGAGTAAACGGGCGATAGTAGTAGTTGCACAACACGCGCACTTGGTGTTGGCAGTCAGGTGGAATTCACTACCCTTCCACTGGCCATGTTACGCATAGGTCCAGAGGTTCGGCGTGATTCAAGATAAGAGCGAACTTCTAATAGTCGTTTGGATCATGTGGATCCCTAAGGGTATCATAGGTGTTAGGGTACAACCAGCTCGTCGACCATGTGGGAATCCATGGACAAAGGAGACATACGGAGGCCTTGAACAAGGATTCACTAGTCCGGCAGAAGGAGTATCCGACAGAGAGTTCGTCCAAGTCAAGAGAAAAGTGTGTAGAGAAACAAGTGCTCGACGTTCTAGAGGAGTTCTAGAACAGTGAAGCGTCAATAACGGTATTCCCAAAACATCGCGAGAATCGTAGACAAGTTCATTTAAAATAGGACAATTTAAATATATAATCGACATAAATTACCAGATGTGTTATAAGGTGTTTTCATGCCAAGTTAAGCCATAATAGATGGTTCAAAGTGTGTGTATGTGTAAGAGAAAACATAGATAGAAGTATGTCATGTGCATGGCTTTTACATCATTCATAATATATTCACTTTATCCCATGTGTACTTACTGTATGTATGACTGTTTAACAAGGGTATAGGCACTGTAGAGGGTCAAAGCATCACAAATTATGGGTTTTCATGTAAAAGTCTGAGATCGCGACGTACCCCAGTAAGGGTCGCGACAGGGTCAAAACAGAACGCGACAGGTTTGTCAGGTCAGGCGGCCAGAACGCGACGATGTACCCTGTCGCGATCAGATCACGACAAGGACTTGTGTCGTGACAGCCCTGAGAACAGGCGGCCTATCGGGCCGTCGTGTTCTCAGGTTCTGCGCCTGAGCTCGGGCGGGAAAAATACAGCTCCTTCGATTGCGGTCCAAGTGGCCTTATTTTGACACAGGGACGTTCAGAAAATCATAACTAAATGTATAGAGGATGATAAATCACAAAACAAGTTGCAAACTGATCTAGACATACATGGGTATTTACATTAAATAGGAATTGGAAAACAGACATGGTTTTGACATGCTTTAATCATGTGCATTCATGATGAACATGACACAATACATAGTTGAGATCAAAGCGTTAATTTGAAAGGTAGGATGGATGAAAATTAGGGCTTTCAGGGGCAAAAGAAGCCTAACTATCATCAGTATCCCTAGTAAAATTTTCATGGCATGGGGTTGAACATACATGGAGATTAAGATTTAAGATGAAGGGTCGAGGTCATGACGGGTGCAGAACTTCAAAAATCAAGAACAAAAGATATGCTCGATGGAAAATTATGAAATCAGAGGGCTTTTGTCCCTGATGGTTGAACAACCTACTGACGAAATTTTATGATTTGCTTGTGAGAATGCCTACCTTTAGTCGTTTTCCTCTTCTAGGGCTAGAATTGAAGAATGAGAGAGTGAGAGAGTCTTCTCCCACGAGATCTCCTCCTCCTTGGCCTCTCCTCCTAGTCCAGCAACCCTTGGCAATGAGCTAGGGCCGGCCATGGGGATTTAGGAGATATTTATGCTTCCCATGTTTCTATTCCTAATAGGACTCTAACTCCCATTAATTCTGAGATTTCCTATTTAATTCCACCTTCCAAGCTTGCCATTCCAATTTGGGTTATGTTGGGATCCAAATTCATGGCCAACTTATTATGGTAGGTTTAGGAATCCAATTCCATCTTAAGTTAGCTATTTTAAATGCTTAAATACCTCCTTCCATTTAAGCAATATTTAAGTTACGAATTTAGGGTATTTTCCTATTATTCCCTTTTTAAAGATCCCTATTTTGACCCACAAATTTCTAATGGATCCATTTAACAAAGTCCATTACTTCTTTTCATTTAATGGGTTTTGATTTATGAGAATTTCCCCTTTTAATTTTGGGATAATAGATTTACAGGATTTTATTGTATTTTTCTTAACTTGAATTTATCATGGGCTATGAGAGGTCCATTGGTCCCAATTCTCATGATGGATTATCAATACATATCGTTTGGAATCTACCCATAATTTCCTTTTAATTTTTAATCCACTTAGTTCATATAATAATGGGTTTTCCAAACTATTCCTTAATTATAATAATAAGTCACAAAATTTCTAAAACTTGGTCCAAATTATTTTTCTTTGACCAATTTTCTTAATGGGTCATTAGAGAATATTATTTAAGGTATAAATATTATTTTTACAAAAAATTTATATGAGTTTTACGCATGCAATAATGATGGGTATCTTTTTAACTAGTTTGATTTTTTTATTAATTGACAAAATTTTAATTTAGCTATAATTTTTAATTAATGAATTTTCTGGGGTGTTACATCCTCCCCCACTTAAAAAGGATTTAGTCCCCAAATTCATATGATATGATACGACTACCAGTTTACCCCGAATATTTCATTCCATCATCTCCCCTACTTAGGGCTTTGTTATCGTGAAAATATTATGAAATTAACTAAGGGTTTAGTGATGATACCTTGTCCACCTTCATCGGCATGATTTATGTCCACAAGGGCATGTAATCGTCCTTGGCGTGGAGTTTGGTTCTTCTTTGTTGGACAATCGATGACTCGATGTTGTTGACTTTCACATCGCAAGCATCTGCCCAATCTCTTCCAACAGTTATCAACCTGATGCCCTGGCTTTTCACAAAATTCACAGACTTCCTTCCGCTCCACTTCCCCTTTCATTCTCTTGCTATCTACTGTATTTCCTCCTTTATTTCCATTGGAATGAGTAGCACGTTCCCTTTTCAACACCTTCTTCTTATTCTTCATTTTACCCTTACCATTGTTTGGTCGCTTCCCCTTTGTTATAGATTTGAGATCTTCCACACTAGTAGTTGATTCTTCTAAGAGTGGACAGTCTCGCAGCTAATGCCTCGAGTTGCCACAACGTAGGCATGCACCAATTTTTTGCCAACACTCCTTGGCCACATGACCTGGCTTGTGACAATGAAGGCAGATGATCTCATCATTATGATTCACTTACGGGTTGGCCTTCTTTCCATGGTTATATCTTCTCTTCCCATTCTAATTGGTCTCCTTTTTAATCTCCTTAGTCGCTTCCAGAGCTCTTTCTAGCAATTGAGCGGCTTGCTGACATGCCAGAACTAGCCTCTGAGTTGGTCTCATGTCGGCGTCCATTAAGAGTCCCTTCAAGAATAAGGTTGGCATTAGGATGCTAAAGTAATATTAAGTTGATACGTATGTATAGATAAATGTATTCAAATCTTAACCATGGTCCTACCCAATCCTCACATAGGTATGGTGGTTGACTTAGACACGTGTCATGGCAGTTCACCTAGAACATCCTAGGACCTAAAATATCCTAATAAGGACATCCTAGGCTCTAATACCAACTATCACGCCCCGCCAATTTAGTAGCAGAATAAATCGGGGAGACGTGAGCAAAGTACATAGTAGAGTAAAATGTACAACAGTTGAATGATCCAGAGCCCTCAATGAACAATAAATGGGAATAAAACTCTTCATTTCATTGGAAATTTCACTAAGACTATTACAACCACTAATTCGGAGCCACACATAAGGCTCAATGACATCACTACATTGTAAAGGAAATCTATTACAATAACTACTAGACGCCATGGTACTAGGGTAACTTCATCAACTGACTCCAAGTCACTCATCACTCGGGTCTTGTCCCAATGGTGTGGACAGCGTCATCGTTTATCTTACCTGAGACACAATAACAAATAACGAAGGGTGAGCGATAATGCCCAGTAGGACTTAAATCTCAGGATCAAGCAGGCTTTAAGTAATTAACGCATTAAATGGTAGAGTAACTAATGATAGAGCGAGAGAGTCATGTAAAATCAAGAAAGTAATAACACGAGTAACATGGTTCAAATAGTAGATGAATCAAGTATAGCATGATGATTAAAGTCAATCACGATAGAAAACGATAACAACACAATAGCAAGTAACGACATTGTCAAGCACTAGCAAGCAACATGTATAGCAAGGAGAGAAAAAAAGTAGTTGGCCATATAGAGAGTAAATTGCACTTGATTGAATTTCATCAATCGAAATAGTATAACACTTTTGATTAACTTTCGTCAATCGAGATAGTAATGGCACTTTAGTTATCCGTAGATAGTCGAGAGAGAATATAGCACTTTTGTCGTCAATAGACAACAAGGGAATATAACACGTTGTTTTGATTGTCATAGATTAATCTTGATAGTATGGCACTTGGATGTAATGCCGACATCCTGATCATTTAACTCCCATGGGCAAATGGCATTTCGGGCGCTCCTCCCAGGACCAGATCGGGCCCTATTGTGCTGGCATTGGTTATTTTGTTTATCTTTAGACAATCAATAGATGGCCAATAGAGAGTACCAAGAAATAGATAAGAGCACTAGAGGAATAGACGAGATAGCAGAGAGAGTGTGAATAGACGAGCGAGTAGAGTATAGATGAGAACTACAGGTCAATGCACATAAAATGTTGAGTAAATGGGCGATAGTAGCAGTTGCACAATATGCGCACTTAGTGTTGGCAGTCAGGTGGATTTCACTACCCTTCTACTGGCCATGTTACGCACAGGTCCAGAGGTCCGACGTGATTCAAGTTAAGAGTGAACTTCTAATAGCCGTTTGGATCATGTTGATCCCTAATGGTATCATAGGTGTTAGGGTACAACCAGCTCGTCGACCATGTGGGAATCCATGGACAGAGGAGACTTACGGAGGCCTTGAACAAGGATTCACTAGTCCGGAAGATGGAGTATCCGACAGAGAGTTCATCCAAGTCAAGAGAAAAGTGTGTAGAGAAACAAGTGCCCGACGTTCTAGAGGAATTCTAGAACAGTGGAGAGTCAATAACGATATTCCCAAAACATCGCGAGAATCATAGACAAGTTCATTTAAAATAGGGCAATTTAAATATATAATCGACATAAATTACCAGATGTGTTATGAGGTGTTTTCATGCCAAGTTAAGCCATAATAGATGGTACAAAGTGTGTGTATGTGTAAGAGAAAACATAGATAGAAGTATGTCATGTGCATGGCTTTTACATCATTCATAATATATTCACTTTATCCCATGTGTACTTACTGCGTGTATGATTGTTTAACAAGGGTATAGGCACTGTAGAGGGTCAAAGCATCACAAATTATGGGTTTTCATGTAAAAGTCTGAGATCGCAACGTACCCCAGTAAGGGTCGCGACGGGGTCAAAACAGAATGCGACAGGGTCGTTTGAGGATCGCGACAGGTCTGTCAGGTCAGGCGGCCAGAATGCGACGGTGTACCCTGTCGCGATCAGATCGTGACAAGGACCTGTGTCGCGACGGCCCTGAGAATGCGGCCTATCGGGCCGTCGCGTTCTCAGGTTCTGTGCCTGAGCCCGGGCGGGAAAAGTACAGCTCCTTGGATTGCGGTCCAAGTGGCCTTATTTTAGACATGCTTTAATCATGTGTATTCATGATGAACATGACACAGTACATAGTCGAGATCAAAGCGTTAATTTGCAAGGTAGGATGGATGAAAATTAGGGCTTTTGGGGGCAAAAGAAGCCTAACTATCATCAGTATCCCCAGTAAAATTTTCATGGCATGGGGTTGAACATACATGGAGATCAAGATTTAAGATGAAGGGTCGAGGTCATGACGAGTGCAGAACTTCAAAAATCAAGAACAAAAGATATGATCGATGGAAAATTATGAAACCAGAGGGCTTTTGTCCCTGACGGTTGGAACAACCTACTGACGAAATTTTATGATTTATGCTTGTGAGAATGCCTACCTTTAGTCATTTTCCTCTTCTAGGGTAGAACTTGAAGAACGAGAGAGAGAGAGAGCTTGAGAGAGTCTTCTCCCCACGAGATCTCCTCCTCCTTGGCCTCTCCTCCTAGTCCAGCAACCCTTGGCAATGAGCTAGGGCCGGCCATGGGGGATTTAGTAGAGTATTTATGCTTCCTATGTTTCTATTTCCTAATAGGACTCTAACTCCCATTAAATTATGAGATTTCCTATTTAATTCCACCTTCCAAGCTTGCCATGTCCAATTTGGGTTAGGTGGGGATCCACTACAAGAAAAAGCGGAAATAGCGACCGAATAAATCGGTCGCAAATCTGTCCCAAATAGCGACCATATAGCGACCGGTAAAATCGGTCGCACATCTGAGACCGATATTGCGACCGATTTTGGTTTAGTCTCAAAGCGGTCGTTGATGCCCTACTTTTACTGTCACGCCCCTCCAATTTAGCAGCGGAATAAATCAGAGGGAGACGCGAACAACGAGTATGGTAACGACAATTGCGCATACTTTCGCAAACATCAGAGCATCTAATGAACAATAATTGAAATAACTCTTCGTTTCATTAGAAAATCACTAAGACTATTACAACCACTAATTCGGAGCCAATACATAAGGCTCAATGACATCATTACATTGAAAAGAAATCTAAAGCAATAACTACTAGACTCCAATGGTACTAGGGTAACTTCGTCATTTGACTCCACGTCACTTATCACTCTGGTCTTGTCCCATTGGTACGTATAACGTCATTGTTCGACTTACCTGAGACACAATAACAAATAACGAAGGGTGAGCGATAACGCCCAGTAGGACTTAAATCTCAGGCTCAAGCAGGCTTTAAATGATTAATGCATTAAATGGCAGAGTAACTAATGATAGAGAGAGTCATGTAAAGTCGAGAAAGTAATAGCACAAGTGACATGGTTCAAATAGTAGATGAATCAAGTATAGCACGATGACTAAAGTCAAGTCACGATAGAAAACGATAACAACAATAGCAAGTAAGGATATTGTCAAGAATAGCAAGCGACATGTATAGCAAGAAGAGATGATAGTAGATGGTCATGTAAAGAGTAAATTGCACTTTGAATGTGATCAAGTCGCGATAGCACACAGTAACTCAAGATAGCGAGTATCAAGTAGAGCAAGTAGAGCGTGTAACGAGATAGCGTGTAACGAGATAGCGTTTAACGAGATAGCGTGTATGGTTGCACAACGGTGCACTGGTAGAGTACGACAATAGTCACTTTGGGACAGTAGCCGTTTCACGATAGTACATTACGTCTGAACTCCTCAGACTAATGTATAACAGTTTGTGATAGCACAGTAATATCACAGCACGTCTAAACTCCTCAGACTAAAAGGATAGTAGTCAGATGTCTAGCCAAGATAGTATAGTCAGAACCGGTGCAATGCAGAACACCGTCAATAGCCCCTGCAGGTATTTTCGGGTGGCTCTCTGCCCCCAGGACTAGATTGGAGCCCCTCGGACACTCTCCGTGCCCTGCACAGTATGCATTATAGCGCTAGACAGTCATGAAATAGTACAAACGATAGGAGCCACAACAGCTCAACGAGTCTCAAGAGAGTACTAGATGAATAGACGAGAGAGACGAGATAGTAGAGTGAACGTGAATAGACGAGAGACACGAGATAGTAGAGTGAACATGAATAGACGAGAGAGTACAGTATAGATGAGATTCTATGGTCATTGCACATGAAACGTCGAGTAACGAGCGATAGTAACAGTTGCACAACACGCGCGTAAGGTATTGGCAGTCAGGTGGAACTCACGATCTTTCCGCTGGCCTCGTTATGCACAGGTCCAGAGGTTCGGCGTGATTCAAGATAAGAACGAGAGAACAATCTAAGGCCGTTTGGATCTTACTGACCCCTAGAGTGTATCATAGGTGTTAGGGTACAACCGGCTCGTCGACCATGTGGGAATCCATGATCAGAGGAGACTTATGGAGGCCTTGTGCAATAGTTCACTAGTCCGGAGAAAGGAATATCCGACGGAGAGTTCACCACAAGCCAAGTAAAGTGTGTATGTAAAGCAGGTGCTCGACGTTCTAGAGGAATTCTAGAACAGTGGAGCGTCGAGATCGGTGTTTCAAAACAACGTGAAAATCGAGGACAAGTTCATTTACAAGTAAGGCAATTCAATTGCATAAATTACCAGACGTATTATGTCACATGTTCATGCCAATTAAGCCATATTTGGATGGTTTCAAGTGTGTGCATGTGTCATGAAATTGTAGATAGAAAAGATGTCGTGAATATGTATTTTAAATCATTCAATGTAGCTCCATTCTTTTTAAAACAAGTTTTTTTCTGGGGGTATAACTGTAAGAAGGCGAAAGCGACAGAAATTATTTTTATGGACTTTCATAAAAAAAAAACTGAGAAGGCGACATAGGCCAATGAGGATGGCGACAGGGGTAGGCAGATCGCGACATGGGTACTGTCGCGACGGCCTGGTGAACGCGACAGGGTCAGGAAAGGGTCGCGACAGGACTTGCGAATCAGGTACTGATAACGTGACGGCTTACCTGTCGCCTTCTTGATCGCGACAGGTATGCTGTCGCAATCAGACCCTAGAAGGCGACATATCGGGCAGTCGCGATCTGGTGGTCTACGCCTGACTCTGACAGGGGTCAGACCAGACATTGGATTGCGGACCAACTTGAAATAAAATGATACATGGTCGTTCAGAAAATCATAACTAATTGTATACACGATGAAAAATCATGAAACCAGTTGCAAATTAAACTAGACATGTAAGGGTACTTCCAGTAAATCGGAATTAGAGAGAGAGCATGGTTCATACAGGGTTTGAACATGAGCAAGAACAAGTTATTCAGAACATGACACAGAGAGAAAGATCGATCTAATTCGAGCAACATGCTCGATGAAATTTAGGGCTTTTAGGGGAAAAGATGCCTAACATACATCAGTCTCTACAGTAAAAATCTCTTGGCATGGGGTTGAGTATACCAGGAGATCAAGAGTTAAGAAGAGGGTTCGGGGTCATGTAAGTTGCAGAACATGAAAAATCAAGAACTAAAGATATGCTCGATGGAAAATTATGAAACTTGAGGGTTTTGTTCCTGATGTATGGAACAATCTACAGACGAAATATTAGGATTTTAGCTTGTAGAATGCCTACCTTGACTCGATTTCTTCTTCTATGGCTAGAACTTGAAGAACGGGGTTGAGAGCTTGAAAGGTTCTTCTCCCCACGAAATCTCCTCCTCCTTGGCCTCTCCTCCTGGTCCAGGATCCTTTGGCACGAGCTTGGGTCTGCCAAGAGGGTTTAAGAGGTGTATTTATGCTAGTTATGTTTCTAATTCCTAATAGTACTCTAACTCCTATTTAATTCCGAATTTCCTCCTTTCCTAACCTCCTCCCAAACTTTCCACTTCCTATTTGGTTAGGATGGAAGCTAAATTCGTGGCCAACCTATTAGGGTAGGTTTAGGATCCAATTCTAACTCAACCTTCTTATTTAATGCATTAAATGCCACTTTTCTATTTAGGTAATAATTTAGTTACGAATTTAGGGTTTTTTCCCATTATTCTTATTTTTAAAATCCTTATTTTGGCCCACTAATTTCTAATGGGTCTAGTTAACCAAGCCCATTATTTATTGGAATTTATCTTATAGGTTTTCCCTTTTTAATTGGGGAATAATAGAGTTATGATTTTTATTGCATCTTCTTATTTGAATTTATTCGTGGGCTATAAGAGGTCCATTGGTCCAAACCCAATAATGGTTATTCATTTCATGATGTTGAAAGTCTCTCTGATATGTTCGATTGTTTTATGGGCGCGTTATCTTTCCGTGTTAACAGTTTTCCGACTTAGTTTCCTAATTTGGTTAATTGGTCATGTTGTGACATACGCTTGGTCAATCGGATTTTTCGTTGCACGAATTTCTACGTGAAACACTTAGGAATAATGTCTGGGATTGATTTATAATTTTTAAGGAATTTTTCGTTGGGTTATTGTACATATGATAATGGTACGCATGTTTCTATTATTTCGATTTAAAGAAATTATTATTTCAAATTTTTAAGTATTAAAATTTCCGGGTTGCTACATTTACCCCGCGACCAAATCCCCCCCTCCCCCTCGCCGCGACCAACTCTTTCCCCCTCTCTGCTACTGTTGTCGCCGCCGCTTGCTGTCGTCGTCGTCTCGTGTGCTTCCGTCGATGCCCTGTCTGCTCCCCATCGATGCCCCGCCTGCTCGCCGTTGACACCCCGCCTGCTCGCCGTCGACACGCCTCCTCGCCGCCGCCTGCTCCCGTCTCCGCGCACCTCCCGCCGGCTTCACCGGTAAGCCTCTCTCTCTCTCTCTCTCTCTCTCTCTTCTCTCTCTCTCTCTCTCTCTCTCTAGGTGCCCCCCTCCCCCATCCCTCTGCTGTGCGCCCGCCGCCCTCCCTGCCCAGCTCCCCCCCCCCCACATCCCTCTGTTGTGCCCTCCTTCCCGCCCCCAACTCCAGCCCCTCCCCTCCCCATGCCCAGCCACCACCGCCCCTCCCCCTACCTAGCTCCCCCGCCGCTCCCTACCCCTGCCCAGCTCACCCGCCCTCCCACCCTCCGGCCCTCCCTCATCTGTCCCTCTCAACCCCCGCCCTCCCCCCCTCCGGACCCACCATTTTGAGAGTGCAAGGCCCACCATTTTGAGCGAGATGCAAGAACTCTCCTACCTGCCAATCTCTTAGATTTAAGTCAAAAATCTTTGAAATCTATGTTTTGAGCAGATGTTTCCTCCGAAGAATACTATTTGTGAGTCCTAAACTCTGCTGAAAGTCTCCCTTCAGATGGTTAGCCTTACACTCGTACCCTTATATGCTTATCACATTATTTTTATCTTATAAATGGTGTTTTAAAGAAGAGCATAAAATAGCTAGAGATTTTTACTTTCATGAGTGCCCCCTCCCCCAATCCAATCATGCAATATTTTTGATATTTTTAATTTTTTTGGTTAACATATACTTTTGTTATCAAAACCCCACATCTTATAAAGTTAAGTTTTTCGTCTTTGTTAGAATTATGTGACTGGATGATATTTCTATTTGACCATAGATTTAAATAATTAGTATAATCTACTCGGGTTCCGTAGATTATTAATTCTTTTTCATAAACTTAATAGACCTACTAAGAATGGAGTCTTTTCTTTTCCTGGTTGTTGAAAGACCTAAACTAGCAAGAATATGAAACAGAGAAAAATTACCTCACTTTAATAGACATTACCCCTCTTATCTTTCAGACACATAAGAAGCAAACTACTGACAATGCCTTCAAGTATTTTATAAAAATATTTTAAATCTAAACTATTATAATATTAAAATGCATTTGGACATCCGATATAAGGCCTTTGAAAATTAATGATTTTGGGAATGTGATCTACAAACAATTTTTCGGGAAGCTAGCTAGGCAAGGTTTTTGATATCCATATACTTAGTGCAATGCAGTACTACTGGATAATGAAAACTACTAATATTTAAACTGTAGTGATGTCCAACCAGATCAACCTTTCTGCTTATATGTGCAGTAACAATATGAAGCTTACGTGTGCATCACTTTCCTCATTCCATTAACAAACTTTCGCATGAGATGTTGTCGTCCATGAATGCCATCAAGTATATATCTCTTGAAAGCAACACACATATGAAGGCTTGCCATCATAATTCATAAGTTTGGTGCCAAGATCAAGTGGCAGCAGACATGGCTCCTTTTTCTTTTTGAACGAAGACAAGGCTCGTCCTTTTCCCCCCTCATTCACTTGCAGCTTAATTTTTGAAGCTGGAACAGGAAAAATTAACAAGATGAGATCTCGTCTAGATATATGGAGGAATAAAGATCATATTGCACACCAGTTTGAGCGAGCATGTACTTGTGCTCGTCTAGCTAGATGGAGGAATAAAGATCATACTGTTTGCAGTCTGGGGGGGGGATGCCAATCTTCCTCTGTATGGGCAGCTCTACCTTGCCTTCCTGTTGTTCATTAGTTCTCTCATTCACTTATACATAATCTTTGAGTTAATTAATCAAGAGTACTAAACATAAGAAGAGCAGTTCGGTGACTTGATAAAGGTGTTCAGTGTAGAAGAAGTAAAGTGTGTTTTATTATTGCCTTATTCAGTGAGGATACCATCAATTTCTTTACTTGATTTCTGCATAGTTACTGAGAGTGTTGTCTTTAAGCTAAATAGTATCCTGCTATATTTGATTTCTGCTCTTATGAATGTGTTAGATGTTAAAATAAAATTCATGTTTTCATTGTGTACATGTATTGCCAATTTCACATGTTACTGCTATGTTTTAGAATGTGTTATTATCTTGTCAATATTTAATTAGTTGGGTGTTGTATGTGAGTTGAGATGCGTGGGTGCAACCTAACATTGCACGCATCTTAGGAGAGCGTGTTAAGCCCGTGTCAATCAACCTACCCATTCAAGACTTTGGGATTGACGTGCACGTTCTCATTTTGAATGATGAGAATGTGTATATCTAACTCAAAGTCTTGAATTGTCCCGTTTGGACAGTCTATGAATGTTTGATCGCACTTAGGTGGTTAATTACTATATGTGTTTGTGTTGTTTGTTAAAAATTTGGTTGCATCTTCTCACTCCTCTCTGATATACCTTTATTGATTTTGATTATTTTCTTAACCACTTATTAGTAAGTGTTTAAGAAAATTTCTTAATCAATAAATTTTTTGTGGTATATCGGAGAGGTGTGGGGAGATGTTGCCGAAATTTTTAGCAAATAACACAACACATATAGTAATTACTCGTGCGATCAAACCTTCATAGATGGGTTAAAAAGTAAAAATCTAAATGATATTTCCTTCCTATTTAAAATGGCAGAGATGGACGATGTGAGGAAAGGGTTGGACTTTTATTTTGTTAAACATGTTAAAGTTTTGTGTGTTTACATTTCATTCGCACAGGGAAAATGTCTGAAGATCGTTCATGGATGTACCGTAGAGTAGTTGATCAGGTGGTGTCTATGGAATTTAAAAATAGAGTTGAGAGATTCATTCAGTTTGCTTTGAGAAATCCTATTGAAGTTGTAGATTGTGAGGGTCGTATCCGATGTCCTTGTGTAGTCTGTAAGAATTTGAAGTGGCTGACAACATGGGATGTACAACGTCATTTATACAGAAAGGGGTTTGTTAAAGATTATACAAACTGGATATGTCATGGTGAAACATTGTGGTCCTACGAGCCTGTCGAGCCTGCAATGTTGGAAGTGGAAGTTCATATGTTGATCTGGTCATAGATGCTGCTGGTCCAGGATTCAATATTCATGAGGAGCATGTACACAATGAAGAACCGCCAAACAAGACAGCTGAAAGATTTTATTAGCTACTCAAAGATGCTGATGAGCCATTGTGGAATAGATGTCAAAATCACTCTCGACTATCTGCGGTGTCACAATTATTGAACTTGAAATCTGAATTTCACATCAGTGAGATTTGTTTTGATCGTTTGTTACTGGTTATCAAAAGTATGTTGCCACAAGATGAGAAGTTACCTAAAAATTTTATCGTGCAAAGAAGATGGTCACTGACTTAGGGCTTGGATATGAGAAATAGATGCATGTCCTAATCATTGCATGCTATATTATAATGAGGATAAAAGTAAGGTATCATGTTTCATATGTGGTCATGATAGATTCAAGCCTAAGAAAGGGGACAATTCAAAGCAAAAAGATATACCATATATGTCATTGCGGTATTTTTCTATTGCACTGAGATTGCAGAGAATGTATATGTCACCAAAGATAGCTCAACATATGAGATGGCATGCGGAAAGAGAATGTCGACAACATAATGTAATCAGTCATCCTGCAGTTGCCGAAGCTTGGAGTCACTTTAACCGTGCTCACCCTACTTTCTTAAAAGAGTCGTGTAATGTAAGGCTGGGTTTATGTACTGATTGACGGCCTTACAGGTCCCACGACCTCTGCACCTTTACCACTGACAGCAGGTAGATTGACGGCCTCTGCATCTCCATCACACATGGCGAGTGGATCTACACCTCCTCCATCTGAGCCAGGTATGTTCATTTACATTTATAATTTTTTTTTGATAGTTTGTTTTATTTATACTATTTAATTCGTATAGGACATGCTGATGACGAGCCGAGTCATCACGAGGGGGAGGACAGTTATAATGAGACGATGCGGGCAGTGTGGATAAATGAAGGGTATGTAATGCATTATTTTTGTTATCTATTCATCATTGTGGTATTAATATTTTCAATTTCAGGAATAAAATAGAGTTAGCCCAAGCATCACAATTTATTACAAAGACAGTTCAAGCACATTTTCCAGGCCCCATCCATCGCTTTTCTGATTTTTCGATGGATGTTCAGGATTTATTGTTCTCTATGTTCTTGGTATGTATCTTATTTTATCATATTAAGTCATTTTCAATTCTTATTTTAACACACTTATTGTTATGTAACATATAATTTATTTTTTGTTAATATGTAGAGGAATCATCGATTCACAGAGCATTCAGATGAGTTACGTGCTAGATCTGCATGGACAACTACTGCAAGAGCAAATTTTAAACATCTTATGTATAATGTCCAAAAAAATGCAGAAAGAGCATGTGCAAGTACAGATAAGAACCAATGGAAGGAGCATGGGCCTGTGTGGATGAGAAAGGAGTATTGGACGAAGCTGTGCGACATTTGGGGAGTGGGGAAATGGAATGAAAGTTCAAGCAAAGCAAAGCAAAACAGAGCAGCGCATCTTGAAGCGAATGTACACACGAGTGGATCTGTCTCCTTTGCAACGCATAAAGCAAGATTAGTAAGTACACTTCTACATTTGTGAAATTTTTTAATCTAATAATAAACTGTGATTTATTTGAAAAACAGGAAGTACAGCTCAAGCGGTCACCTCAATTTCAGGAACTTTTTGATGAAACTCATAAGAAGAAAGGGACAAATGATTACATTAGTGAGAAAGCTCAGGAGGTAGCGGTAAGTGTATACACTAATAGTTTTCATTTAAAATTAAACTGTAGAATAATTTTGTTTTATTTTTATTTTTTTACAGGAGTCATATAGTAGAGGAATGGATCAGAGGTTCGGGGATGACATTCAGCGTCCAGAGTTGGATCCTGACATTTGGGTTGCAGCATCTGGGGCACCCAAGAAAGGCCATGTCTATGGTTTTGGACATAGCTTGGGCACGACCAGGGTGATATCATCATTCTCGAGTTCGGTCTCACATGCGACCTCTCCATTTACCACACCAGCAGCCCCAGGTGGTTCTTCCAGTGCCGCCCCGACCATGACTCCGGATATGTTTAGGGTGATCGTCAATGAGACCGTCTCTCAGAATATCTCAACCATCGTCTCTCAGACCGTCTCCCAAATGCTCGCAGAATTGGGAATTCCTAGTAATAGAGCACCTCCTGCACAGCAGCCTCTAGTAAGTATTTTATTTGATTGATTTTCTATTTGTTAACTCTAAATATCATCTTACAAAATATAGGAATTTAGATTGAGGAGGGGAAAATATCATTTTCTTAACTCTATGAACTTGAGTTTGAGGGTCCAAAATTGAAAAGAAAGGTCCAATCAATATATCGATTATTCCAACATGACATGGGGGGTGAAAGTAACCCGTAAAAACTGACAGAGTTCAAATTGAACTCCAAATTTGAGCTCAATCCTCAAATTTACATTTCTTAAAAATAACTAACTTAATCGGGTTTAAGATGGTCAAAAATAAAAAAATAGATCCGATTAATTTGTCAATGACTCCAACACGACCGGGAAGGTGAGAGTGACTTGTAGAAACTGACGGAGTCCAAATTGGACTCCCGATATGGCTTGGGCAAACAATTTTGTATTTTCTTCACTAGTTTAGTTTCAAATCTATGAACTTGGGTTTGAGGGTCCGAAATTGAAAAGAGAGGTCCAATCAATCTATCGATTTTTCCAACACGACATGGGAGGTGAAAGTAACCCGTAGAAACTGACGGAGTTCAAATTGGACTCCAAATTTGAGCTTGATGCTCAAATTTACAATTCTTAAGAAGAACTAACTTAATCGGGTTTAAGGGGGTCAAAAATATAAAAATAGGTCCGATTAATTTGTCAATGACTCTAATACGAGCGGAAAGGTGAGAATGACTTGTAGAAACTGACGGAGTCCAAATTGGACTCTCGATATGGCCTGGACAAGCAATTTTGCATTTTCTTAACTACTTTAGTTTCAAATCTATGAACTTGGGTTTGAGAGTCCGAAATTGAAAAGAAAGGTCCAATCAATCTATCGATTGTTCCAACACGACATGGGGGGTGAAAGTAACACGTAGAAACTGACGGAGTTCAAATTGGACTCCAAATTTGAGATCGATGCTCAAATTTACATTTCCTAAAAAGAACCAACTTAATCGAGTTTAAGAGGGTCAAAAATAAAAAAAATATATGTCCGATTAATTTGTCAATGACTCCAACACGACCGGGAAGGTGAGAGTGACTTGTAGAAATTGACGGAGTCCAAATTGGACTACCGATTTGAGCAAAACATTTAAAACTGTCATTCGTCAATTTCAGTTAAATGAAAAACATCTTGCTTTTAATTTTCAAGAAAAATTGATTTCTTTATTAAGTATTTGATTTTATTTTTTGTCAATGATATACAGGATCATCCGTCGCGAGATGTTGGATGAGACGACGACCAAGATGACACATATGCGGAGGATTTGTGATTTCATTTTAGTTGTGTGCATGTTGTCATTTTATTATGGATGTATGATTAGTTCGTGTGTTTGTATTTCATGTGATGAATTTGAGGTTCGTGGAGATTGTGATTTATGTAGTTGAAGTTGATTTATTGTGGTTTTATGGTATTGTTATTTATCAGGTGATTTATAGTCATTTATGTAAATTTATAAAAAAATATATTATAAAATTAGCGACCAAATAGCGATGGATATATTTTGTCTCGGATCGGTCGCTGACATTGGTCGCTACACACATGGCGACGGATCATGTTTGGTCGCTAGGTCGGTCTCTATGTTAGCGACCGATATAGCGACCAAAGGAATCAGTCGCTGACAGCGACCAATTATCGGTCGCTGTGGGCGACCGTCCTGCGACCATGCCGGGCGGTCTCTATTTGAGACCGAACGTGCGACCGATCTATTTTGGTCGCTATCAGAGACGGATTCTGCGACCGACAACAATCGGTCGCTGTCTAGAGACCAATATATAGCGGCCGAAATGTTCGGTCGCAAGGCGGTGGCTGTTCGGTCGCAGATGCTCACAGCGACCGAATAGAGACCGAATAGAGACCAAACTTGTCGGTCGCTATTTCCACTTTTTCTTATAGTGATCCAAATTCGTGGCCAACTTATTAGGGTAGGTTTAGGAATCCAATTCCATCTTAAGTTAGCTATTTTAAATGCTTAAATACCTCTTTTCCATTTAAGCAATATTTAAGTTACGAATTTAGGGTATTTTCCTATTATTCCCTTTTTAAAGATCCCTATTTTGGCCCACAAATTTCTAATGGGTCCATTTAACAAAGCCCATTACTTCTTTTCATTTAATGGGTTTTGATTTATGAGAATTTTCCCTTTTAATTTGGGGATAATAGAGTTACAGATTTTGTTATATTTTTTCTTAACTTGAATTTAATCATGGGCTATGAGAGGTCCATTCGTCCCAATTCTCATGATGGATTATCAATACATATCGTTTGGAATCTACCCATAATTTCCTTTTAATTTTTAATCCACTTAGTTCATATAATAATGGGTTTTCTGAATTATTCCTTAATTATAATAATAAGTCACAAAATTTCTAAAACTTGGTCCAAATTATTTTTCTATGACCAATTTTCTTAATGGGTCATTAGAGAATATTATTTAAGGTATAAATATTATTTTTACAAAATTTTATATGAGTTTTTACGCATGCAATAATGATGGGTATCTTTTTAACTAGTTTGATTTTTTTATTAATTGACAAATTTTCAATTTAGCTATAATTTTTAATTCATGAATTTTCGGGGGTGTTATATTTATATTCATTTAAATTGTATTGAGGTTTAATCTTATGTTGCGTAAGTGCTTTGCTCACATTACGTTATGTCCTAATGTTTGTAATACAGACAATTTGACACAGAATTAATCCAAAGATGTCCATATCTCACTGATGTGCAGGTTGAAAAAGAACGAGAGAAATCATTGGCTTCTTGGCTGAAAGATCGTGTAAGCATGATTACTCTTACTTCTCATGAGGTCAATGTCAATTTCTGACTAGTGTGCTATCTATATGTAAGTTGAAAAGGGTTTCATTATTGATCAAAGAATTCGAAAGATAAGTTATGGCCAATCGAAAGTTGCACGTACATATCCAACATTTATTGTGAATAGATATAGATTTCACACTAGACAATATGCACAGAATAAGTCAACGATGAGCAACGGGGTATGTGTGAAAGGAAGTACATATAATGAAAATGAATGTGATTATATTGTTATTATTGAGGAGATCTTAGAATTGTAATATCTTGGAGATGACAACCATATATTTTTTATTTAAGTGTCATTGGTTTGATCCTAATTCTATTCGAAATCACACAACATATGACATTATTGACATCAGACATAAGTCCAAATTGAATACTTATGATCTATTTATTTTGGCCGCACAAGCCCAAAAGGTCTATTATACAAAGTATCCATTGTCTAGAAATAAAGAAAGAAATGATTGGTGGGCAGTTTGCAAGGTTACGACAAGATTTTTCACAGATTATGAGTTGGATTTGACTGAAACAGTAAAGTTAGATGTGAATGCCGAATTCTTTCAATCAGACTTGACTGATGATGTAGAGTTACCTACTTCTAGTGATGAATCTGTGAAGCAACTTTCTTTATCTAAATAGAATGAAGTGGAAGACGTTGATCCACAAGAAAATGACATAGAGTTGGGGGACTCCGATGAAGAGGAACATACTAGTGATCAAAATGATTCTGATAATGAAGATGCCAATGCCGAATTTGATATATCCCCAGCATTTGAAGATGAAATGGAGAATGTTTGATCAATTTTAGACAATTTTACTAGAAATTATAACATTCTACATCTTTCTTTCTTCCACTATTGATGAATATGCATATATTTTATTACCACTTGAAGATATGGTTCGAGGACGACGTGCGACTTCTTCAGGTGGGAGGGGAGAGGGTAGTCGGAGGAGATCTACTTCCTTTTCTACACCTCCACCATCGGCAGGAGGTATGTATACTTTTTTGTCTGTATTGGGGTATTTATTTAATATAATTCCTTATGTTAGTGTCGTATCTTATTTCTATCCTTACAAGACCCACGACCTTTGCACCTCTACCACCGGTAGGAGGTATATATGTCATGATTTGTATGCATTACAATATTTATTTAATATAATTCTTTATGTCATTGTAGTATCTTATTTCTATCCTTACAGGACCCACGACCTCTGCATCTCTACCACCGGCAATAGGTATGTATACTTTGATTTGTATGCATTGCGATATTTATTTAATATAATTCTTTATGTCATTGTGGTATCTTATTTCTATTCTTACAGGAGCCACGACCTTTGCACCTCTACCACTAGCAAGAGGTATATATGTCATGATTTGTATGTATTGCAGTATTTGTTTAATATAATTTTATATGTCATTGGGGTATAGGACTGACGGCCTCTACATATTCATCATAGATGGCGAGTGGATCTACACCTCCTCCATTAGAGCCAGGTATGTTCATTCACATTTATAGGAATATTTTTGATAGTTTGCTTTATTTATGCTCATTAATTCATATAGTACATGTTGATGACGAGAGGAGTCATCACGAGGGGGAGGGCATTTATGGTGAGACGATGCGAGCAGCGTGGATAAATGAAGGGTATGTAATGAACTATTTTTGTTATCTATTCGTCATTGTGGTATTAATATTTTCAATTTCAAGAATAAAATAGAGCCAACCCAAGCATCACAATTTATTACAAAGATAATTCATGCAAGCACACTTTCCTGGCCCTATCCATCGATTTTTTATATTCTAATTGATGTTCAGTATTTATTGTATGATATGTTCATGGTACGTGAATTATTTTATCAATAATAGTCTCTTTCAATTCTTAGTTTAGTACACTAATTCTTATGTAGTTTATTTATTTATTTTTAATGTGCAGAGGAATCATCGATTCATAGAGCATTCAGATGATTCACGTGCCAGATCTAAATGGACAACCACTGCAAGAGCAAATTTCAAGCATCTTTTGTATAATGTTTGAAGAAATGCAGAAAGAGTTTGGGAGATCGTCAACAAGACCGTCCCTCAAAATATCTCACATATCGTCTCTTAGACTGTCTCCCAAATGCTCGCATAGCTGGGATTTCTTGGTGATAGAGCACCTCCTGCACAACAATCTCAGGTGAGTATTTGATTGATTTTTTATTTGTCAACTCTAAACATCATCTTATAAAATACAAGAATTTGGGAACATCCAAGACTAAAAATACTTGTCTGATCGGTCTGTTGATTGTTCGAACATGACTTGGGGGGTGAAAGTAACCCGTAAAAGCTGATAGAGTCCAAATTAGACTCCAGATTTGAGCTCAATGCTCAAATTTATATATTTTTAGAAGAACTTAATTAGTTTAAAGTCAATAAACATGGGCTGGAGAGGGTCAAAATTAAAAATAGAGTTGGGATTAATCTGTTAGTTGATTCCAATACGACTAGAAAGGTGAGAGTGACTTTTAGAAACTGATGGATTCCAAATTGAACTCCTGATTTGAACTGGGCACTCAATTTCTCATTCTCTTTACTAGTTTGGTTAAAAATCTATAAACTTGGGTTTGAGGGTCCAAAATTTGAAATATAAGTTCAATCAGTCTATCGATTGTTCTAACATGACTTGGATAGTGGAAGTAACACATATAAATTGATGGAGTCCAAATTGGACTCCAGGTTTGAGCTCGATGCTCAAATTTATAAATTTTTAAAAGAACTTAGTTTAAAGTCAATAAACACGGGCTTGAGAGGGTCAAAATTGAAAATATAAGTCTGATTAATCTGTTAATGATTTCAGCACGACTACGAAAGTGAGAGTGACTTGTAGAAACTGACAGATTCTAAATTGGACTTCCGATTTGATCTGGTCACTCAATTTCTTTCTCTTTACTAGTTTGGTTCGAAATCTGTGAACTTGGGTTTGAGAGTCCAAAATTTAAAATATAAGTTCAATTAGTATGTCGATTGTTCCAACACAACTTGGGTCATAGAAGTAACCCGTAGAAATTAATGGAGTCTAAATTGGACTCCAGGTTTGAACTCGATGCTCAAATTTACATTTTTTTAGAATAATTTAGTTTAAAGTCAATAAACACGGGTTTAAGAGAGTCAAAATTGAAAATGTAAGTCTAATTAATCTGTCAATGATTCTAACACGTCCAGGAATGTGATGTAGAAATTGACAAAGTCCAAGTTGGACTCCCGGCTTGAGCAAAATGATCAAACTGTCGTTTGTCAAATTAAGTTGAGTAAAAAATATCTTACTTTCAATTTTATAGAAAAAAAATTATTTATTTAGTATTTAATTTTAATTTTTTTATAAATAATATATATGATCATCCATCACGAGACGTTGGAGGAGACAACGACCAGGATGACACATATGTAGAGAATTTGTGATTTTGTGATGGATGTGTATTGTGGTTTGTGTGATCGATGTTGTGGTTTGTGTAATGCATGTGTTATAAATTTGTGTAGATACTTTTATTGATTTGTGTGATGGGTGTATTGTGGTTTATGATTATTGTCATTATCAGGTGATTTATTGTCATCTATGTTTAGTTATAAAAAAATATGTTGATTTTAGTGGCTGATTAGCGACTGATGTCATCGGTCGCTATTTAGTCTCTATAAAGCGACAGTTGTAGTGACTGAATACTTAATCACTATTGTAATCGGTCACAAATTTGAGTGATTGATTTTGTGACTGATTTATCGGTCACAAAAAATTGCAACTGACTTGTGACCGTTTGACATCGATCTCAATTAAGGGACCGAGTTAGCGACCGATTGTTAACGGCCGCACAATAGCGACCAGATATATGCTAGGCACCATAAATAAATCCAAGAAATAGGTGTGACATTTATAAAAACATTATATACAGCAGAATCTTGCTTGGACTTCTTGTTCTATTTGGAAATTCTGATAATCGGATGTAGGGTAAAGAAGGGGAGTGCAAATAGTTATGCATATCCTCCTCTAATGCATAAGGGAAGTGCTTGCCGCTCGGGAGAGTGGTCCGGTGCGGCAAGACACAAGGGGAGACGCAGGCCCGGCTTGCGGCGAGAACCACACCCCCCGTCCCTGGGAACAACCTGTCTCGAGGTAACTATTTCCCAATGCATAATGGGTCTGAAGGCATCATTGGAGAAAAAACCCCCAAAAAAGAAGAAGAAGGCTAATCTTGATCCCTTGTATAAGAAAGGGTGCCAACTAATGGGCCTTCTTTTTTAGGATGCAACTGTCTCACTACATATAGGAATGTTTTGTTTTGTAGGATCGCATCATTTGAAGTATGTAAAATATTTCGCAATCTGTCTTTTGTCGTCTAATTCTTTCTTTATGCCCATTCTTGTACTTTAGCAAGCATTATCTTGATTCTACTTAGCCTCTATTTATTATTATTATTATTATTGAAAGACGAATGACCGATCGAGCTTAAATTGGCTCTTGCATTGGGTACACGTTGGCTGATTGTGCGCCTTACCCATCTTTGAAACAGACTGGTTTGGGCCATCGTCCAGCTTCGCACCCCATCAGATGTAATCACATTTTCTATCACGGCCATTCTGAGGAAAATTTATGACTAGAAAGATGATTAAGAGGAAACTAGATACCTGTGTGCATGCTTACTTGGGGAAAATCATCATAGACACATGAATGCTTGACCATTATAGCGTTAATTTATTGATCTCTTGTTTATTTAATAAACTTTAAACAGATTTTAAGTATGTAGTTTACTATATCCATACAGGTATGATTCTATCTATATATTTTCTTGTTTTTGTGTCTTGCTTTTAAAATTCTAGGGAAATATCTTAGAAATATATGCCTTATTTCTTTTTAATTTTTTTTGTGGGAGGGGGATGGTTGGTTTAAACATTTATATTTTCATCTTGACACTAAACTGATATGCCCATATCTTACAAAGCACAAGTTATAAATTTCTCCAACCAAATGGCAAAAGCCAACGTCAAGTGAACAAGTCCCCAATCCTGCGGCTGATATTTGCACACCTTCTTTCGTTGTATCCTGTGGAGATGCAGTGAGTTTTCTATTTTTTATTTTAAAACTATATCGTAATTAACCTTCCATCTGAGATATCTGTTCATAACCTTAGAAAAAAAAAGGATATATAAATCACGTTGCGATTAGACAATTTAAAAATAAAAAATATAGAAATTTCTTATATGCCCGAAAATATTTGGTTTGTTGCGTTTCTTAATTTTTATTTTTTTATTTGTTCAATTATGACTTGTCATGTACAAAATATATATGTACGTCAAGTAAGCTCCAAAACTAAATTATTATTTAAAGAAAAGCATATACCCCAAGAAGCGCAGCAAAACAGGATATGCAGCGAATTTTACTCTTCCATTTTAACGCGTCCATCTCCATATAATATCTATTGCTGGTTGTTCTTTCACTGACCTTCGATATCTCCAACCGCTGGAGGTTGATCGGGAGGTATAGGCAAGGCGGTAAAGGTTGCAATCAGACCTTTTCGGAGGGGGACAAAGGTGTTCGACAGAATGCCAGATCCGAAGCCGACGTGCACGCCAAGGATCGTAAGAACGAGATCGATGGGCGTATCCGTCCGCGTCCTCGGATGTCGGAATAACGCCGATCGAGAGCTCACGGTAACCCGGTCAACAACCGCATCCAACGAAAACGCCATTCCCTTCCCTTCGTACCACAGGAAAGCACCAGATGGCGAGAGCGGGGGAGAGCGAGAGAGCGAGAGAGATGCCATCAAAAGGGCGCCACGCACACAACTGTTCTCCTTCTTCTTCTTCCCTACCGAGCATAAGACCGGGGCTTGCCTATTATAAGAGGAGAAGGACTTCGTCTGCTAACTGCATGTCCCAAGGCAACCGCGCTTCCCCTCTTAAGTCCCTAAGAGCCAGAGGCCGACAGCTCAATCTTGAAAACCTTATAAGGAGCTTGGGATCTTAACTCTCTGCATGAGTAGCAGAGAGAGGGACAGCTGCAGAGGACCGGATGCCGCCGCTCGTCCAGAACTCCATGACGACGCCGTCGAGGCGCGAGCTCTGCGCCATGTGGCTCCTCTGCCTGATGCTGCTCCTCTGGCCGGGCAGTCCCGTGCGCGCTCATGACGATGGTAAAGGGCCGGGCGTGACCTACGACGGGAGGTCGCTGATCGTAAACGGGAAGAGGGGGATCTTCTTCGCGGGAGCCATCCATTACCCTCGGAGCACGCCAGAGGTGACCGACCAGTTTCTATGCAGATCTATTTTGTCTTATCACTATTAGAAACGTCTTGCTTCCCCACCATGCACCGAACAAAACCACGCCTGGTGCATGATTTTTCTAAATTTCGCAGATGTGGCCGGGGATCATCGCCAAAGCCAAACAAGGAGGTCTGAACGTGATACAGACCTACGTGTTCTGGAACATCCACGAGCCCCAACCTGGCCAGGTAAAAAGAAAGAAACCCAAGAAGTTTGTAGCATCCTCTCCTTTAATTAAATATGATTTAAACTGGTGGTAGATTAATAAGATCGGTGATCTCTGCAGTTCAACTTCGAAGGGAGGTACGACCTAGTAAAGTTCATCAAGCTGATTCAACAGCAAGGCATGTATGTGACTCTCCGAATAGGCCCCTTCATCGAGGCCGAATGGAATTTCGGGTATACAATTTCTTCCTGACATGCATACTTGGTTCTGCATAGTGTACGGTACTGGGGCGCAAATGTGATTACTTACGTGATGTTTTGATCATCTCCAATTACATATTTCAGAGGGTTCCCTTTCTGGTTGAGGCAGGTTGAGAACATAACTTTCCGGACAAATAACGAACCCTTCAAGGTAGACTTTCTACTACGTACCTACCTCGATCGAGTTCCGTTGGTTAACAGGAATTCCGACATATATAATCTAGTCTATATATATGTATACATATTTATATACGTATATATATATATATATATGTATGTATATATAGGGCGCCCAAAGATAATCTCTAATGGAGCTTCGTTAAATTGCGCAGTATCATATGGAAAAGTTTACCACGATGATTGTGGACATGATGAAGAAGGAGAAGCTGTATGCCTCTCAAGGTGGCCCCATCATTCTATCACAGGTTAGAACACATTGTGGCGGCCATTTCATTATTCTTCTTCTTCACTCCAGAACTGGCGTCTGAAGCATTTCTCCTGATCATCTGCACCCCAATTCTGCACCATTTCGATTCACGGGCAATCTTAATTTGGCGCAGATTGAGAACGAATACAACATGATAATGAGCACGTACCAAGAAGAAGGTGTGAAATACGTCCAGTGGGCAGCCAAGATGGCTGTCGGGCTCCAAACGGGAGTCCCGTGGGTCATGTGCAAACAGAAGGATGCCCCTGATCCAGTGGTGAGCACTACAGTAGCTTATAGATATTGTGAAAAGCAGTTTTTATCAGGCAAGCTGTGATATCCGGCCATTGAAGGCAAAGTTACGACCAAAATAAGACTCTAAAACGGGCGTCAAATTCCTGTTGCTGACAGTAGATCTGAATTCTTAATCATGCATGTATCGTTTTGAACCGCGTGGATCTTAATTTCAGGGACTAAGGAAAATGATCCTGTTTGTTTTATACACAGATCAATACATGCAACGGAAGGAACTGCGGAGACACATTCACAGGCCCAAACAGCCCTACAAAGCCATCACTCTGGACTGAGAACTGGACTGCTCAGTAAGTTCATACGAACGAGACGAATTCTTCTTTGTATAAAATTGTTCTGCCCTACATATAATCGAATCCTTCTCAAACTAAAGATTATGATGGCCCAGCTGATCGAGTTTGTTACATGTAACATGATCTTGTTGTACTCATCAAGGTGTCCTTGTGCAGATATCGTGTGTTTGGCGACCCACCATCTCAAAGATCAGCTGAAGACTTAGCCTTCTCCGTCGCCCGCTTCTTCGCGGCCAAGAACGGCACCCTCGCGACCTACTACATGGTAAACTTGGCTCCCTGCGTCCCCTATACATGCCATTCCGCACGCATTCCGATCACACAGTGGCCTCTATTGATCTTGCAACAAATATCTGCTTTTGCAGTACCATGGTGGAACAAATTTTGGGAGGACATCTTCCGCACTTGCGACAACTCGCTACTACGACGAGGCTCCACTCGATGAATATGGTAAAGCCAGGAATACTTCACTATTACACACAGCATAAGAAAAATGTGTTTTAGTTTACCTGAATCATAATCGTCTGAACAAATATTTAATACGTCAAGCCTTAATCTTGGGAAAACAGGTCTCCAAAAGGAACCCAAATGGGGACACATCAAAGACTTGCATGTCGCTTTGAAATTGTGCAGGAAGGCTTTGCTGTGGGGAGCCATCAGCTACCAAGCTTTGGGAAAAGATCTCGAGGTATATATGACACACATGCTCACAAATTAAACTAATACTTATGATCTGAAACTGTATATTCATGGGTACATAATTTCACCAACTTCTAAATTAACCCTGCAGGCCCACGTATACGAGAAACCCGGCAGCGACATCTGCGTGGCCTTTCTCACCAACAAGGACCCCAGGATCGACTCGACTGTTCAATTTAGGGGTGCGGAGTATTTTGTTCCACACCGCTCGATCAGCATCCTGCCCGACTGCAAGACAGTGGTCTTTAACACTCAGAGGGTACTACATATGAATAACCTCACATACCCACCTAGAATTCGCCTTAGATGGTTAAGATATCAGATATGGACAGCAAAATGGCATATTCTAGTTAGACAGTGTTTAGGGTTATATCAATTTGGCTCGAAGCACGCAGAAGAAGAAACTGACTAATTAGAAGGCATCAGAAATGATTGTATATTCTCACTGATGGATCGCAGGTGAATTCACAACACAACGCGAGGACCTACCATCTAGCGAAAGAATCCAACAAAAACGCGGAGTGGAAAATGTACCAAGAGTCAGTCCCAACGATGCGTCAGGCTCCCCTGAGAGCAACAGAGCCCATGGAGCTCATGAACCTGACAAAGGATGAAACGGATTACCTGTGGTACACCACAAGGTGAGCAATCGATCTCGTGGCTTAGATACAGATGCATATATTGCAGGACTTATCAACGAGAGATAGTACGAACCATCGTCACTGGGAGGTTGCCAAGGACATGCTTTTTTATTATTATTAAAGTGGAATCATACGGTCACAGAGATTTTTGTCACCCCCATATTTTATAATTACTTCCAAGAAAAAAAGAAAAAAAACAACGTGCCACATCACTTTTCTTAATAAATCGTTGCATTCATGCGTCTATGCATGTATATCTCCGATCTCCGTCGGTAGCAGCGCATACACTTATTCACTGTTATTCTGCTTTCTGATCTGCAGATTCAATCTGGAGGCAGAGGACCTGCCCAGGCGCCACGACACCCACCCAGTGGTCCTGGTCTCGAACCTTGGGCATGCCATGCACGCCTTCGTGAACGACGTTTACGTCGGTAAGTTCTTTTCTCGATCCACCTTGATCAATCTTTCCATTAATTGGTTTGCATTTTGGATCCATCGAGGACTCCTCTGGTTCAAGGCAAGACTATGCTTATATGCATGGACACCACTCAATATGTCCCGGCATGCAGGATCTGGAAATGGCAACAAAATGGACAAGAGCTTCACGCTTGCCAAGCCCGCGCAACTTAAAGCAGGGACCAACCACATTTCCCTGTTGGCCATGACCGTCGGGCTACCGGTAAGGAAGCTTAGTTTCGTCAAGAAATCGAAAGAACTATTTCACCCTCTTGTGATTATTAATTGCATCCCTTTAATTACCTTGGCCTGGGATATATATCCGGGTGTTTCCTGTTCTCCCGTGTAGAATAGCGGAGTGTATCTGGAGCGCAGAATGGCCGGCGTCCACACGGTGGCTATCCAAGGTCTCAACACCGGGACCTTAGATCTGTCTGCCAACGGCTGGGGACACAAAGTAATTAATCACACACATTAATGGCTACTGCAATATGGAGTTTCCTTTGAGATTTATCGGGCACACTGCTGATTAATCCCTCCCAACTACCTACGCAGGTGGGCTTGTCGGGAGAGAAAAACAATGTCTTCACCGAGGAGGGCTCCCGCAAGGTCCAGTGGTCACAGGCAAAGAAGGGCACCCCGCTTACATGGTACAAGGTACATATGTAGTCATTCATATACACATTTCACCCCCGACGCCATGAGGGGTATGGTGCTTCACCAGGGTACGTACTTTAATGGCGTACGCGAAGGCATGATCTATTGACCCAGAAAAGAAGAGCAGCTGGGCTTTTGCTTATTCTCGCCAGATTCCTCATGCTTTCTCTCCATTTCAGAGATACTTCGACGCCCCACGTGGAGATAACCCCGTGGCCGTAGACATGACGAGCATGGCCAAGGGAATGGTATGGATCAATGGCGAGAGCATCGGCCGGTACTGGGTGTCCTTTCTCTCCCCTCTGGGCATGCCTACTCAGACTATGTAAGCGCATCTTCTTCACCATACCCATGCGTGCCGCAGATATTACGTACTGGTGGGTTCTGGTATGTGACCCCGTACGCGATGCTGGTGCAGGTATCATATCCCTCGGGCATTCCTGAAGCCCAAGGACAACTTAATGATCATCTTCGAGGAGACGGGTGGCAACCCGGAGGAGATCGTCATCATCACCGCCAGGAGGGACAACATCTGCAGCGTCGTCGCCGATTACCACCCGGCGCACGTCAAGTCGTGGGCGAGGCAGGACAACCAGATCCAGAGTGTCGTGCAGGACGTGAAGCCGAGGGCCGAGCTCCAGTGCCCTGACGGCAAGGTTATCAGCGCGATCTCGTTTGCCAGCTTCGGCAACCCCACCGGCATCTGCGGCAACCTGGTCAAGGGGAGTTGCGACGCGTCCTCGACAAAAAGCGTGGTGGAGAAGGTGAGAAGATTTCTAAAGCAACATTTCGGAATAGTGGAACTTGCATTTATAGGCGCATGCAAGCGCTCGTGTTCGCTTACTTGTCTATGTGTGGGTGAAACCATGCAGGCCTGCTTGGGGAACTCTTCATGCAAGCTGCCGGTGAACTACGACGCGTACGGTGCAGACCCCGCCTGCCCCGGGACGACTAACACGCTCGCGGTCCAAGCAAAGTGCACCAGGAAGAAAGGCTCGAAAGCCTAGCCGAGGAGACATGTACATGCGCAGCTGCCCATGCCGATTCTCTCGGGAACGTACTGCTTGTGGTTTCTGGAGGCCGTCGATCGTTTCGGAGGGAGGAGTCTCCGTAACTTTTTGCATGGAGAGAGCTTTGAGGCGTTGTAATTTTTATCCATTCAATGGAAACTTGAGCGATTAGTTTTTACTTTGGGATTTTTTTATAAACGAGTGTCTCCAGTTCATCCTAATCTTCAAATAACTCTATGTAGTCTAAGTAAGTAAAAAAGGAAGGGAAAAATACATGCATACCCCTCCTGAAATACATCTTATTCTTACATTTCACACCCTTTGTATTCTATTTCTTTCTATGTCTCTACTATTTAATTCCATTTATTTAATCCAGCCTTAATTGAATTAGGAGGGCAAAAGATTAACTTACCCTCTATCTCTCTTAAAAATTTATTTTGTAATAACTCTCTCTCCCCTACCCCAATGGCCCCCAGCCCTTCCCACCCTCTCTCTCTCTCTCTCTCTCTCTCTCTCTCTCTCTCTCTCTCTCTCTCTCTTAATTCTCTCTCTCTCACACATTATAACACCATCAAATATATGTAAGTTGTATTCTATATCAATGAAATATCGTTTAAAATATCGGCTAAGTTCTTATAAAAAAATCTATAGTTAAATGAGCTTAATAGGGAGTAGTTCTGAGATGAGGGACTTCCCGAGAAGTTCCTCTTTTGGAGTAGATTAATGTTGAAAAGGGATAAAATTGTGAGGCCGGTGGACCAAAGTGGATAATATCTCGACAGCTTAGAGTACAAAGCATGGCATTTTGATATCAAAGCTATATCCTACTTGGTGCTGAAGCTAAGTGTCACACAAGGTAAAATACTATATTATGGGAGCCACATCTTGAACTTGTAATTGGACGAAGTGCTACAAAATTGAAGCCATATCTTGAGCCTTTAGAAGCTAACTCTAGAGTCCTATCTATCTAGGGGTATGACTGACTAATTGTGTGTTATATGGGCCTAGTGACGAGGATGTCGCTTACATAAGAGAGGTAAATTGTAATAGCCTAACAATATAACTAGGTTGTACTCTATATTAACAAGACATCACCCTCAAGTATAACTAAGTTGTCCTCCATGTCAATAAGACACTTTTTAAAGTGTCAATTTAGTTCTTGTAAGAACTCTAGAGTTAAGCAAGCTTAATAGGTAGTAGCCTTATAATGGGTGACCTCCTGAGAAGTCCATATTCTGGAGTTAGTTACTGTTAAAAAGGGACAAAATTATGAGGTCGATGAGCCAAAGCAGAAAGTACCATAACATTGTAGAGTACGGGACGTGAAACATGCACCCATCAGAACTAGAGAGGGAGACATCCCTCCAACAACCCAAGTGTTGGCCCAGATGGTAAGCCCAAAGGGGGGGGGGGGGGTGAATGGGCTGATTAGTACTTTTTTTTGAATTCTAAAATATAAACACTAAATGATATTGTTGGTGTAGCACCCTGGAAATTTGGTGATTTAAAAATGATAGATAAATTGAAATAACAACTTAATATTTATCAAAGTGGTTAAAAACATACGCGCCATGATCGTATGTGTGAAAGCTGAGCTTGAGATGAAATAAATCCCATGGTTAGTCTTCTAATAAGACAAGACAACTTGTGGATAATTGTTCGGCGAAATATGCACTCTTAGCCCAAAGATCAAAACCAAACAAAAAGAAATCCTCAAAATTCGCAACCCTAATTGAGTAGAAAATAGAAAGAGGCTATTACGGCAAAATCAAAGATAATTCGACTTACATAGAACCCCAAATTCATGCACAACCATATTATGGAGTTGCCTAATGGTTCTCCTACTCAAATTGGGATGGAAACCCTCATATTAGGAAAGGAATAAACCAACACTAGGATCTCCCCTTTCGTAGTTGCAATAGGACTTCTAAAAAACCCTAGATCATTAAATACTCATCATAAACCACTTGGGAACAAGTTACCAACTTGCTGGGGTCGTGAGGAGCAGAGCTTGAGCACTATAGGAGGTGGAGATTGCCCCCAACCGGAGCTCTTTTCCCCTACCTGTGTTCTGCAATGATCTACAGAAGACTCATCTTAGCATTGACCAAAGGTAGGTGTTCTTGGGCCAAACATGTACAAATCATATACAAGGTGAGAATTCATCGAGTCTAGTTTCATAGGCACTTGTTTTCCCTAATTTTCATCAATCATGCATCGAGTATTAAGCGTTTTCCAAACATCGAGCATGATCAGGGTTTTTAGCATTCATGTCATGTTTCACACATCTCAAGACCAAATCGAGTCAAACCAAAAACACAATTCTCTTCTACTCATCGTCCTTTAGAACTTTCATGTTCAAAGTTTTGACTAAAGAGCGCTAGATCCCGAGTTATAAGTGTTACATGCATGCATGCATCGTTTTTACTATCTTCGGGTTGAACCCTAAATTGCGACTAGACCAGACGTCGTGATATAGAGAACTGGTATTGCGACAGGCAAACCCATCATGATTACCTTAAAGGTGACAGCCAAGACCGTCCCGTTTTACTTTCGCACTGACATGATCTGACAACATCAAACTGTGTGTCTCCTTTTTTTTTTTTTTAGCCAAACCAAAAGGAGAGGGTAGGGACATCCTCACAAAGTGAGAAGGCCACTACCTTCACCAATCGGCTATGAGTATATATATTAAAATAAATAAGGTAGAAAGTTGGTACATCGCGGGTTAGGGCCTGATTGTAGGGCACCCCACCTTATCTAGGCGGTAGGTGTTGCCCAGCTAGCTAGCCCAGAGGGGGGGGGGGTGAATGGGTTATTAAAATTTGATCTTTGATTAATACCTGTTCACTAAAAAGATTACAACAACTTAAACGAAGGTTAGAGTTAGAGGAAATAAGATAGCAAACACACAAAACACAACCACAAGATAGTAGGATTTTTATCCTGGTTCGGAACTCCTTTTCACAGGAGACCTACGTCCAGTCCCTGAGCAATACCTCAGGATTTCACTAATCAAGAGTACAGTCCCCCTTAAGGACACAACAACACCCTGGATACCACCAGGTCTTCCTTCACACCAGAAGGGAACAACACCCTGGATACCACCAGGTCTTCCTTCACACCAGAAGGGAACAACACCCTGGATACCACCAGGTCTTGAAAGACAAGCCCCTAGATCAAACTGCAACAAGCAATGATCTGAAGGACCTAGCACTGAGAGCAAAAGAATCTAAATCTAGGCTCACTCTCAGAACTACACAAGCTCTCTTCAAATGATCTTTCACTAGCTAGTAGAGAGCAAAAGAGCAAAAGCTAAGAGGAATGAAGTTTTCTGCTCTAAAACTTTCTTCAGAAGAATTCGAATGTTTTTCTTGAACGTTATATCTTCTGTTCTTCTGACTTGTATATATATCTTCAATTTGAAATCTAGACGTTAAAGAGTCCGTTGTCTCTCTTTTGAGTAGTCGTTAGACTGAATGACATCTAGAGTCTTGGAAGCTTCTTGTCAACAGTCTTTTGATTACTTGAGCACGCAAAGAGATGTCTACGTGGACTTTGACTGGTCAATGCTTTAAGATGAATAAGATATCAAGATATGAAATCGATGACTGTATGGCTTATGAAATCGTTATGAGTCATAGCTAATCGTTATGAACACTTATCAAGTCGTTATGAACTCTAAAGAAATCGTTGCGCAAAGCAAGTCGTTATGAACACTTACAAAGTCGTTATGAACTCTAAAGAAATCGTTACGGCTACCAAGTCGTTACGAGTTTCAAAGAAATCGTTACGAGAACTAAAGAAATCGAGCAAGTCGTTATGAGTTCTAAAGAAATCGTTACGAGAACTAAAGAAATCGTTACGGCTACCAAGTCGTTACGAGTTTCAAAGAAATCGTTACGAGAACTAAAGAAATCGTTACAGCTAGCAAGTCGTTATGAGTTCTAAAGAAATCGTTGCGAGAACTAAAGAAATCGTTACGGCTGGTAAGTCGTTACGAGTTTCAAAGAAATCGTTACGGCTAGCAAGTCGTTATGAGTTCTAAAGAAATCGTTTACGAGAACTTACGAAATCGTTACGGCTAGAAAGTCGTTGTGAGTTCTAAAGAAATCAATGCACAAATCGATGTGAAGATCCTAAAGGAATTGTTATGAATTCACTAGGGAAATCGTTATGAAAGCAAATCGTTACGAAGTCTAAAGAAATCGTTATGGTATCGATTTGTTTGCAATTTGGTCAGAATGGAAATCGATCATAATACTTATAAATTGAGAGTCTTACCTGATTGTCTTGAACTTTCTTTTGCTTTTATTTCCTGTCCTCAAGACTCAAGTAATTCATTAGTAATGTTTTGTTAATCATCAAAATTAATATATAAATAAATAAATTATTTTATATGGGGAAAGTTTGGTCATCAATCTCCCCCTTTTTGATGATGACAAAATATACTAAACATTATACAACACAAACATGTTTTTCAGAATAGCTTTAGTTTTCTCCCCCATTTTGTCAATAAGCAAAAAGATAGTCTATGAGACAAAGAAGAGAGAAATCATTGTATTAAGTGGGAGGAAGATAGTACATAGGAGACAACAAAGAGGCATGCTGTGAGATGACAGCCCATGCCTTGATCTCAAGATCTTCAAAAGTCTGTTGGAAAACTCCAGAAGCAACTGAAAAATTAGGACCCATGGATGGAATAGCCCTTTGAATGTAAAGTTGCCGTTGCTTTTCCAGGAATTCTTCATACTGATGTGGGTCCAAGATGAATCTGAAGTAGGTGCTCTTTCCAAAGCAGGCACGATGGAGAAATCTATCCAGAGAGATTGGATAGAAAATCTTCTGATCAAGCAGATCCTGCTTCAGAGCATAGAAGGTTGTATATCTGGCTGCCCACTGAACATAGATCTCTTGAATTGGATTTATGGAGTTGAGATCCATGAAGGCTTTGGCTGAGAGAATGGGCTTAGCTTGACGAACCAAGGAACTGTTGATGTCCTGTAATTGAAGATGGGGTTCCTTGTAGAGTGATTCCCATATGGTGAGAGTAAGCCTTTCACATTCAGAAATGAGTGGGGCCAAGGTTTGGGAAGAGATGCGGCCAGAGTGATATTCTCTGAAAATGAACCGCAAGAAGGAGGGTAATCTGCCTAACTTGGCTGACAAACGGCCCATCTGCCTAGCAAACATATCCAGTGCATGGGATCCAGCATCTGAGTCAAACACTAAAGAGTGTAGCTTTGGCAGAAGAATTGGAGAATCAACTTTGAGATCGGCAAAGTCCACTGTGAGGGGAAGATTTACTGGACGTTCTGATCTCAGCATCACTAAGGCTGAATGAAATTGGTAGAACTGTACTTCAGGCAGCTTGTTCAAATAGCAAAAATCACTGTACAGCTGAAAATTCTTGGCAATACGAATCTCTGTCAAAATAAAGGGTCCCCAAGAGTTCTTATGCTGAATAATGAACCACTCAGAAAGAGTGAGTGGGTGAGCTCGATGGGTAAGAGATTCTGCCCTGGCAGTCAAATATTTGCTGTATTGAGCTTTGTTGCCCTTGACATTGGCCCACTGATCTTCAGTCTTGAACTCAGTGCCCTCAAAGATTTTGGATTTTTGAGGGTGGGACAGCTGGGTAAGAGGAAGAACAATGTTTAGATGCTCAGAGAGGTTGAGGAAAGGAATACCATAGATGGTGAAGAGGATGCACTTTTGAACATATTCCTTATAGAGGGATCTTCTCTGAGGTTCGAGGGTAAGAGAGTACCAAAGAGGAGAAAATAATGGTGAGGAGGGGATGCTGACAGAGGATGATTATTTCCTCTTTTTCTTGGCAGGACTGGGAGGATCAGTCCTGTGGATATGAGTGGCAGTGGAGAGAATGGTGATAAGGATATTTCTCTCAAAATCATCCGGCAGATTTGTGTCAAAGACACCAAGTAGTGAAGGTTTTTCCGGAATGATAGTGACAGAGGAAGGAGGAGTAGGAGGATAGAAAAGGTGTTTGGGATTGAAGGAAGAAGGTGGTGAAGGTTTGGGATTGAATGATGATGGAGTTGAGGTGTGAGAAGGAGTGGGAGAGAAGGAGGGTTGAGATGAAATGAGAGAGGAAGATGGTTGGGTGCGAGGCACAGGGTGTTTTACAGTTGGTGGTGCAGGAGGGGCTGTAGAAGGAGATGAAGGTGCAGAGAGGGTTGGAGTTGCAAGGGTAGAAGTGTCAGGGGCCTTAGTAGCTGTCATGGGCTCTTTCCCTTTGTCTTGACCTTCTCTGACAACTGAAGAGGGTCCTGATGACCCTGAAGCTGGCACTGGTGGCCCTGGTGGCCCTGATGCTTGAGCTGATGGCCCTGCTAGCCGAGACTCTTGAGCTGGAGGCCCTGGTGGCCGGGGAACAGCAGCTGGTCTGCTATGAGTAGCTGCAGGAGAAACTCCACTTGACCTTGAAAGAACTGCTAGCATCGACTTCATATCAGACATTTCTTTATTAAACCACTTCATTGCATTTCTGACTGAAGAGAGCTCAGAGGTGGTCGAAGCTTGACTAGCAAGCATCCCTTGCACACTGGACTGCACTGCTGACAGAATCTCTCCCTGAGCCTTCAACAATTCCAAAACCGGGTTCAGATTGACTTTCCTGTGGCTCTTTCTGAGTTTTCTGTGAGCTATCCTTTTGCCTTTCCTTTGAGGTGCTGGTCTTTCAATAGACTGCTCCCCCTGAGCAGGAGCTTCCTCTTCAACTTCTATTTGCTCCCCCTGAGCAGGAGCTTCCTCTTCAACTGGATCTACTGGAGCACTGGACTGCTCCACAGGAATTGATTCTTCAATGTGGCCTTCTGCCACAGCTTCTTCCATTTCAATTTCACCAGACTGTGAGTCGATTCGTGGAGAGAGCTGATTCAACTAAATTCCTAAGAATTGAGCCAATTATTGAGGTAGGCAATCACTGGCTTTATCTGCCACTTCCTCCTCAACTACAGAAGCTGTAAGAGATTCTGGCTGAAATGCTGGTGCTACTGCCTGCTGCTCTGCTGCTGACTGAGCTGCTTGCTGCTCTGCTACTGACTCTTCTGCTTGCTGCTGCTCTACTGGTGCTACTGCCTGCTGCTCTGCTGCTGACTGAGCTGCTTGCTGCTCTGCTACTGACTCTTCTGCTTGCTGCTGCTCTGCTGGTGGTGTTACTACTGCCATTTCTTGAACATCAGGAATTTCTACATCACCAATTATGGCCTCTCCCTCGGCCACAGTGGTCTTAGACCATACACCTTCAATTACAGAGAAACCACTTTTCTTGAGATTTCTGGACCTTATACACTGGCCCATCTTCTCCACAACTGCCCCAGATAAATCTATTCCAAAGTGTTGAAAATCTTTGTAAGTAGATGAGCATAGGGCAATGAGACATTTAACTTACTTTTTGTATCCCATATTTGATCTCTGGCAAATTTCATCCTTTCCAACATGACTTGCGCCATATTAATCTCCTTTTGTTGAATCGCCCAAAACATCATATCAGAATCTGCCCTAGTGCACGTTGAGAAGGTGGCACTGCGAGGAACCAAAATTTGACAGATAATGAAATGAAGAAGACGGTTGTATGCATTCATCTGATTAATATCCAATTTTCCGTCTCTTAGCCTAAACCCTGGACCTATAATGCCAAGGCCTTTTGCTTCATCGTTCACTGCATGAACCCCACTGAATCCAGACGTCTTCACTCCAAACAACATGTGCAACAACTCATGATCGACTTTAATTTGGATTCCCTTTACCGATGATACAAGGGACCCATCTGCCTCTGACCTTAAGCATACATAAAATGCTTTCACCAGGTCGGGATAGCTTACCTCGGTGAAAGTGGCAATTTCCATCCACTGCATCCTTCTCAGAGTTTCTGCTATACTTCCCATACCATTATTCTCGAGATTTGGAACATCCACTGCCTTGTTTCCGCATACCTTTGTCTTCACGAAGGTGAACCTTTCCTGCTGTTCTGCGGTCAGGTACTCAGCACTGTAGCCCCCTACACTTCCGAGATCATCGGAGCGGCCATGGGTAGAAAGGAGAAGAACTGTTCTGGAGAAAGGAGATGATGGAAGAGATGGAAGCCCTCGAGGGATTCTTCGCGGGAAGAGGGGAAAGCTTCAAATCTTGCAGAGAGTCGATGCCGGAATCGTTAGGGCATCGGCTTTGGGTGAATAGATAAAGGAGAAAGGGTAAAGGTAGAAGATGAGTCGTTCCCAGAACGATTTGACTAATTAGAATTATTTTATCGAAAACAGGAAGCGCCAAAAGGCGGTAACGGCACAAGGCGACAAAAGGGTTTGACGAGTCAAACTGCTTTTAACACAATAGCGGTCAAGGAAGAGTAAATAAACTGAGTTTTGCTTAAAGTGAGAGAGAGAGAGAATTTTCATTTATTCTGAAAAATTTATATGCCATTTTAAATACAGGAATCTTTTCACAAATTGCACATCCCTAATTCCCTTCTAAGAGATGTAAATCTCTCTTCAGGTAGGGCTTTTGTGAAGATATCTGCTAGTTGGCTATTTGTATCAATAAAGGATATTTCTATATTTCCATTTGCAACATGATCACGAATAAAATGATATCTAACCTCAATATGTTTTGTCCTTGAGTGCTGAACTGGATTCTTGGTCAGATTAATGGCACTGGTGTTGTCACACAGCAATGGAATTGATTTGATATTTAATCCAAAGTCTTCAAGTTGTTGCTTTATCCAAAGGAGTTGTGTACAGCAACTTCCAGCAGCTACATATTCAGCTTCAGCTGTTGATAGTGCCACTGAGTTTTGTTTCTTTGAGGACCATGATATCAAACATCCTGCAAGGAATTGACAACAACCACTGGTGCTCTTTCTATCTATCTTGCATCCAGCATAGTCAGCATCAGAATATCCTACTAAATCTATTTCACATGATTTTGGATACCAAAGACCTAAATCATGAGTTCTAGCTAAATATCTAAATATTCTTTTTACAGAAATTAGGTGTGATTCTCTAGGGTCTGCTTGATACCTAGCACACATGCATACACTAAACAAGATGTCTGGTCTACTTGCTGTTAAATAAAGTAAAGACCCTATCATACCTCTATAGTTCTTTTGATCTACCTTTTTACCATTTTGATCACTGTCCATTCTGGTTGATGTGCTCATTGGAGTTGACAGTGGTTTGGCATTGTCGAATCCAAACTTCTTCAGGAGTTCCTTGGTGTATTTGGCTTGACAGATGTGGGTGCCTTCCTTCCCTTGCTTGACTTGCAATCCAAGGAAGTAGTTTAGCTCCCCCATCATACTCATTTCAAATTCTCCCTGCATAAGCTTCTCAAAATACTTGCAAAGAGATTTGTCAGTAGAACCAAAAATGATATCATCTACATAGATTTGAACTAATAGTATGTGATTGACCTTTGACTTTATGAATAATGTGCTATCTACTTTGCCTCTATTGAAACCATGATTTAACAGAAAAGAGCTAAGCCTTTCATACCAGGCTCTAGGTGCTTGTTTTAAACCGTATAATGCCTTATGGAGTTTGAAAACATGATTAGGAAATTCGGTGTCATCAAACCTGGAGGTTGTTCAACATACACTTCCTCTTTTATAAAACCATTTAAGAATGCTGATTTAACATCCATTTGAAATAGTGTCAAGTTTAGAGCTGATGCATATGCAAGTAAGATTCTAATAGCCTCAAGTCTAGCTACAGGTGCATAGGTTTCATCGAAATCTATGCCTTCCTCTTGAGAATAGCCCTGAGCTACCAATCTGGCCTTGTTTCTTAGGATTACACCAGTTTCATCCAATTTGTTTCTGAACACCCATTTGGTGCCAATAACTGGATGATCTGATGGTCTAGGAACAAGTGACCATACTTGGTTTCTCTTGAATTGATTTAATTCATCTTGCATGGCTATTATCCAAGATTCATCAGTTAAAGCTTCATTGACTGTCTTAGGCTCTATCTGAGAAACAAAGGCTAAATAATCACAAGGGATTACATTACCTCTTGTTCTTACCCCTATGGATGGATCACCAATGATATTCTCAAGTGGGTGATCTTTCTTGTATCTCCATTCCTTTGGAAGATTTTCATGAGTAATTTTTCTTGTTGTAATTCTTCCAGAGGTGGATCATCCTTGTCCTCAATTGATGTATCTTTAAGCTTTTTGGACAGTCCATCTGCATCATCATTATCACTATCTACTTCCTTTCTCAAGGAAGGGTTAGTTTCATCAAAAATAACATGCACAGTTTGTTCAATTAATAGTGAGCGTTTATTGAAAACTCTATAGCCTCTGGGTTTAGAAGTATACCCCATAAAGATGCCTTCATCTGACTTGGCATCCAACTTACCAATGTCCCTTTTTCCGTTGTTGTGAATAAAGCAAGGACATCCAAAGATTCTGAAATGACTTACCTTGGGCTTCTTTCCTTTGAACAACTCATATGCAGTCTTCTTCAGTATTGGCCTGATCATTACTCGGTTGACAATGTAACTGGCTGTGTTGACTGCTTCAGCCCAAAAATATCTTGGTAGCTCATATTCAGAGAGCATGGTTCTTGCCATATCCAAGAGAGTTCTGTTCTTCCTCTCAGCTATACCATTTTGCTGTGGTGTCCTTGGTGCTGAGAAATTGTGCTGAATTCCTTGATCATCACAGAATCTAGCAAACTTTTCATTTTGGAACTCACCACCATGGTCTGATCGAATGGACACAATACTGAACTTCTGATCTTTCTGGACCTTCTTACTGAAACTGACAAAATTATCAAAACTATCATCTTTATGCTCTAAGAATGATACCCATGTGAATCTTGAGTAGTCATCTACTATGACAAATCCAAAATTCTTTCCTCCAAGACTGGTAGTCCTCATTGGTCCAAATAGATCCATATGTAGGAGCTCTAAGGGTTTTGAGGTAGTCACCACTGTCTTTGACTTGAAGGAACTCTTTGTGTGCTTTCCCTTAGCACAGGGTCTACAAACACTTTCCAATTTTCCATTGACTTTTGGTAGACCTTCCACAAGATTCCTCTTTCTGAGCTTGTTCAATCCGTCCAAGCTGCAGTGGCCTAGTCTTCTGTGCCACAGCTCAGTTGATTTGTCTTTGCTGGCTGCCAGACACACATTTTGCTCTTTGAGTTCTTCAAGGTAGAGCACGTACAGATTCTTCTCTCTATTTGCTTCAAAGATGACTGCTCCATCCTTTAGTATGCTGCACTTTGATTCTTGAAACTTGATTTGATGACCTCTATCACACAGCTGACTTATACTGATGAGGTTGTGCTTTAATCCTTTGACTAATAACACATCTTCTATGACTGTTTTTCCTTTGCTATTTACTGATCCACTGCCTACTACAGTTCCTTTCCCATTATCTCCATAAGTGACTGTTCCTTCTTCAGCTTGGAGATGGGAAAACAGCTTCAGGTTTCCTGTCATGTGCCTTGAACACCCACTATCCAAATACCATTTGGATGCTCGAGGATTAACCTGAAATTAAGACATCAAGCTTTAGGTACCCAAGTTCTTTTGGGTCCTGATGGGTCAGTATCATTATTTTTTACTTTCATTATCCACTTCTTATGTCTTGTTGGACAGGTGGATTTTAAATGACCTAGCTTATTACAGTGACTACAACATGATGTTTTTGTTACTCTTTCAATATACTTAAAATTAGCTTTATAGGCTGTATTTTCCTCAGGAACAAATCTTGGAGTTGGATACACCTTAGGTGGAATTATAGTTTCTGCATTTTCAGGTGGTGTGTAGCCTACACCATCTTTTCTCTTACCTGAGCGTCTAGCTCCTTTTAATATTAAGGGATTCTTACCATTTGTAAATTTTTCTAATGTGCTTGCTAATTTCTCATTCTCTTCATTTAGATTTTTAATCTCTTTTCTTAATTCATCTACACTTTCTTGTTTTTCTAATTTTGTTATTTGTTTATTCTTAACTTTTAAGTCTTCACACAACAATTCATTTCTTCTTTTTAGTTCGATTAATTGCTTTTCTAGTTCTTCATTTTCTGTTTTTAAGTCTGAGTTAGTGTTTTCTAAGCATGTATTATTCTTCTTACTAATCTTAAGTAATTTAGACACCTCTTTATATTTGTCGTAAAGTTCATTAAAGGCGCTTTCCAAATTGTCAGAATCTGAATCAAAATTATTACAAGAATCGAAAGAAGAGTCAGAGGTTACCTTTTCTTCGATGTTGGCCATGAGAGCCAGGTTGGCTTCTTCTTCATCACTGCTTGAGCTTGACTCACTGTCTGAGTCACTGCTGTTCTCCCAAGCAGCTGCCATTGCCTTTTTCTTGTATCTTCTGAACTTCTTGGAGCTATCCTTCTTCTTGTGATCATTTTTCTTTAGCATTGGACAATCTGCCTTGATATGTCCAGGCTTCTTGCATTCATAACAGATGGTCTCTCCTTCTTCATTTCTTTGCCATCTGATCTTTTGAAGTCTTTATTTTTCTTAAAGTACCTTCTGCCAGATTGGAATTTTTTCTTCTTGGCCAGGATGCGTTGCAATCTCTTAGAGAGCATTGCTTCTTCATTTTCGCTGTCTACCTCACTCCCGCTAGAGCTTGCTTCTGATGACTCTTCTTCTGCTTTCAAAGCATTGGAGTGCTTCTTTCTGCTAGATGATTCTCCTAGCCTTTCCATGTTGATCTCATGGGCCATGAGGGACCCGATGAGCTTTTCTACTGACATTCTCTTAAGGTCATTAGCTTCTTCGATAGCTGTGACCTTTGGTGTCCATGAAGATGGCAAGGATCTGAGAATCTTTCTTACCATATCTGCAATCTCATAGGACTTTCCTAGACTGGCTAAACCATTGGTGATGTCAGTGAATCGACTGAACATCTGGGTGATTGACTCACCTGACTGCATTTGAAATCTCTCATACTGAGTGACAAGAATGTCGATTCTTGTCTCCTTTACTTTATCTGTACCTTCGTATGTGATCCTTAGCTTTTCCCACATTTCCATGGAGGATTTGCAGGCTGAGACTCTGTTAAACTCCTTCTTGCTTAGAGCACAACATAAAATGCTCTTGGCTTTACAGTTCAAGGAGATTTTCTTTCTGTCTTCATCTGTCCATTGTGCTTTCTCATTTGTGACAACCAGGTCACCTTCTTCTACTATCGACCAGATTTGATAGTCGTGGCCTTGTAGAAAATATTCCATTCTGGTCTTCCAATACGGATAATCTTCACCATCGAACAAAGGGGGTCTGTTGACTGACTGACCTTCGAAGTTGCCTTGGGCTGCCATTGATCTTTGCTCTTCAGATCGTTGGATCTTCTTCTTTGTCGAAGAGACTCGCTCTGATACCACTTGTTGCCCAGCTAGCTAGCCCAGAGGGGGGGGGGGTGAATGAGTTATTAAAATTTGATCTTTGATTAATACCTGTTCACTAAAAAGATTACAACAACTTAAACGAAGGTTAGAGTTAGAGGAAATAAGATAGCAAACAGACAAAACACAACCACAAGACAATAAGATTTTTATCCTAGTTCGGAACTCATTTTCACAGGAGACCTACGTCCAGTCCCTGATCAATACCTCAGGATTTCACTAATCAAGGGTACAGTCCCCCTTAAGGACACAACAACACCCTGGATACCACCAGGTCTTCCTTCACACCAGAAGGGAACAACACCCTGGATACCACCAGGTCTTCCTTCACACCAGAAGGGAACAACACCTTGGATACCACCAGGTCTTCCTTCACACCAGAAGGGAACAACACAAAGGAGGTTTGAAAGACAAGCCCCTAGATCAAACTGCAACAAGCAATGATCTGAAGGACCTAGCACTGAGAGCAAAAGAATCTAAATCTAGGCTCACTCTCAGAACTACACAAGCTCTCTTCAAATGATCTTTCACTAGCTAGTAGAGAGCAAAAGAGCAAAAGCTAAGAGGAATGAAGTTTTCTGCTCTAAAACTTTCTTCAGAAGAATTCGAATGTTTTTCTTGAACGTTATATCTTCTGTTCTTCTGACTTGTATATATATCTTCAATTTGAAATCTAGACGTTAAAGAGTCCGTTGTCTCTCTTTTGAGTAGTCGTTAGACTGAATGACATCTGGAGTCTTGGAAGCTTCTTGTCAACAGTCTTTTGATTACTTGAGCACGCAAAGAGATGTCTACGTGGACTTTGACTGGTCAATGCTTTAAGATGAATAAGATATCAAGATATGAAATCGATGACTGTATGGCTTATGAAATCGTTATGAGTCATAGCTAATCATTATGAACACTTATCAAGTCGTTATGAACTCTAAGGAAATCGTTGCGCAAAGCAAGTCGTTATGAACACTTACAAAGTCGTTATGAACTCTAAAGAAATCGTTACGGCTACCAAGTCGTTACGAGTTTCAAAGAAATCGTTACGAGAACTAAAGAAATCGTTACGGCTACCAAGTCGTTACGAGTTTCAAAGAAATCGTTACGAGAACTAAAGAAATCGAGCAAGTCGTTATGAGTTCTAAAGAAATCGTTACGAGAACTAAAGAAATCGTTACGGCTACCAAGTCGTTACGAGTTTCAAAGAAATCGTTACGAGAACTAAAGAAATCGTTACAGCTAGCAAGTCATTATGAGTTCTAAAGAAATCGTTGCGAGAACTAAAGAAATCGTTACGGCTGGTAAGTCGTTACGAGTTTCAAAGAAATCGTTACGAGAACTAAAGAAATCGTTACGGCTAGTAAGTCGTTATGAGTTCTAAAGAAATCGTTTACGAGAACTTACGAAATCGTTACGGCTAGAAAGTCGTTGTGAGTTCTAAAGAAATCAATGCACAAATCCTTATGAATCAATTAGGAAATCGATGTGCAAGTCGATGTGAAGATCCTAAAGGAATTGTTATGAATTCACTAGGGAAATCGTTATGAAAGCAAATCGTTACGAAGTCTAAAGAAATCGTTATGGTATCGATTTGTTTGCAATTTGGTCAGAAAGGAAATCGATCATAATACTTATAAATTGAGAGTCTTACCTGATTGTCTTGAACTTTCTTTTGCTTTTATTTCCTGTCCTCAAGACTCAAGTAATTCATTAGTAATGTTTTGTTAATCATCAAAATTAATATATAAATAAATGAATTATTTTATATGGGGAAAGTTTGGTCATCAATAGGGACCCTTTACAACAGAAGGAAGGACAATCCAAGAGTCCCAGGTGGTAAGATGAGTGCCGGAGCAACCCAAACCGGCAAGAGAATTAGCCACCTGATTTGCTTCGCATGGAACATGTCTAATTTCAGCTCTGATCTTCTGTGTTATTGTCGCCACATCATGCAAAATATAGAGTAACTCCCATGGGCAATACTGCTACCCAAAGACAATGTGTACTAGATTGAGAGAATCAGTCTCAACCAAAACCTCCTGGATGCCCTTACTGCAACAGATTTTGAGTCCATCCCTGAGGGCTAATGCTTAAGATTCGAGACTGGAATTGAGGTTGTGGTATGCCTTGGCAAATGCAAAGGAAATAAGACTCTTCTGATCACGAAGAATACCCCCTCCTCAAACTACAGCCGCTGGTTTGAATGCCCCATCCACGTTCAGTTTAAGTCTCCCTGGCGGTGGGCATAACCATTTAATCACTTTAGGAAGTTTAATTTTTAGTCTTTCATTTCCTATTCCAACCTGGCGTAAAGCAGTCAACCACGATAGTGGCAGCTTCTAAAGTGTAAAGGAAATAAGACTCTTCTGATCACGAAGAATACCCCCTCCTCAAACTACAGCCGCTGGTTTGAATGCCCCATCCACGTTCAGTTTAAGTCTCCCTGGCGGTGGGCATAACCATCTAATCACTTTAGGAAGTTTAATTTTTAGTCTTTCATTTCCTATTCCAACCTGGCGTAAAGCAGTCAACCACGATAGTGGCAGCTTCTAAAGTGTAAAGGATGTGCTAATGGCTCGAATTGAGAGCATGCTTCTGTTGATGATATGCTTGGCTATCATAGATTGCCCTTGATGTCTTGCTCTATTTCTGCTGCACCAGATTTCCCAAACCACAACCATGAATGTGCATCCTGCTAGCATTCCAATAGTGGTGGAAAGTTCCAGGTGTGTGAGAAAGAATATCATACCATCAGCCACAGAAAAAGCTGTCATGTTGTTGAACTGTAGGAGTGTAGACAGATCAATCCAACTTGATTGGCAATATCCCCTCTGAAGAAAAGATGTAGAGTAGTCTCCTCTTGGGGTTGTACATAGCAAGAACACCTCGAACAAATAGGAATACCCTGAGCTTTAATTGTTCCGTCCACAGGGACAGAGTTAAATATCATTTTCCATGCAAGGATGGACCACTTGAGGGGGATACACGGAGACCACAAAATAGTCCATTTATGAGATGTCTCAGGCTGTAGGAGTACACAGACATATTTGGTGGAAAGTTTCCCATTTGCAGTGGGGCACCAGATCCAAGTATCTTTGTTGTGATTTGTTACCAGAAATTGTTCCAAAAGATTTCTGGGGCAGTACCTCAATGTGGTTTGCACATGAATGCTATTCAGATCCATGAAGGCCTTGTGAATGGAGCAAGTTTTTTTGGGCATACTTTGCCAAACTTCATCAGGTATGTGTGTTTTAAGTCGTGTTATACCTATCCATGTGTCAAACCAAAAGGATGCTTCAGAAGATTTCCCAGAAGGTATGATCCTGTGATATTCATATATGAGTTGGGCTGCTCGCTGCCATATCCTTCTGTCCGCTGCTACCATAAATGGAAAGTGAGCCTCGGAATAATGACAATTAAAGAGATGCTTCCCTCTAAAAAATCTGGCCCAAAGGGAGTTGGTGGATAGAGCTTTCCAAAGTATTTTGGTTTTGAAAGCCACCTACATGTGATGTAGATTAAGGACACTCAAGCCCCCCCACTCCATAGGTTGGGATATGGACTTCCAACTTTTCCAGTGCCTCTTGGGTGAGCCCTCATAAGATCCCTAGAAAACGTTGGCTAAAATTCTGTGAAAAGCCCTCCTAACAGTGACCAGAATTGACATAGCAGACATGGTATAAATGGGAATGACTGAGAGGATGTGCTGGATAAGAATCAGTCTTCCCCCAGTGGATAGAAATTCCAATTTCCAACCTTGTAACTATTTAGCTACCTTTGAGTTCACATAAGCAAAGTGATTGGGCTTTTGTCGACCAGGATATATGGAAAGTCCCAAGTACTTTATTGGCAATTCATTTCTAAAAAAACCAGTGGTACTGCTGATTTTTTTTATCAGAGCTGTAGTGGCATCTTTGGGTGCATAATAGGTGTAACGACCCTGAGAACCCGACCCTCGGCCCATGCCGAGGACCCGATTTTCACGGTCGTCGCCCATGGATCCGGGGACCTGGAAGGGCTATAATATAAGTCTAATAGAATATGTAAAGAAAGTAAACATCAACTTCTAACTAGAAGCACACACGCGGAAGCAGAAAGAAGAGCGGAACTGCTGCGTATCACTCTAGGTACAGTCCCAACACACACAACTAGTACAAGTAAAGACTGTCACGTCCCGAGAATTACGCAGCGGATATTAATTGATTAATTAAAGTCGATATCCCGAGACGTGGACAGTCGGCAAATAAGCCTCTAGCTAGCATGCACTAAATGTATATCAAAGCAACATCATAATAGGGCCCACATATTGAACTCAATATAAATTGTATTCAAATTTCAACTCTTTGTATTCAAACGAAAACTAGTACAGGACTAAGACTCAATAAAAGGGAAAGTACATTTAATCCTCACTTCCTACTACATTGTTCTAACACTCAAAATAAACTAACTAGAGCTAGACTCATGATTGGAACGCTCTTCACTCGGACGCATCCCCATCCTCGACTTGTTCTTCCTCTTGAACTTCATAGTCACCTAGATTGGGTAAAAGTAGGGGATGAGCAAACTAGCCCAGTAGGATTTATATCTCAATGTGCGGGCAATGATATAAGTGATTAACATTTTAGAACTAGGCAAGTACGATGAATGATATGCAAGTACGAATAAAACTCGTTAAAACATGATATATAAAACAAGCTAGAGAGAGTGATTATGATAGAGTAAGATTGATGAACAATATGACAAGATAGAACTAGCAATAGATCACTTTGTACAAGCACGTAAGATTTCAATTGATGTCAAGAACGCAAGATATCACTAATTGCATTAAATGCAGGATGGCCATATCACGCAAGCAAGCAAGCAAGAATGTACAAGCACAATCAAGTAACACTAATCAGGCACGTAGACACTAATGTACACCGAGAAAAGATCCATCAAGAATGTACACCAGGACACGTGTATGTGGTATTGTATCTATCATTCAACAAGCAAGCAGGACTCCCAGTGCAGATGCAACGCCAGTAATCATTATACCCCATGGTTAACAGTATATCTATGACTCGCCGTCATTGGGGCTAGATTGGAGCCCTTGGACACACGCCGTGCCCTGTCAGCATCTCATGTAATTTTTTTAAATGTAGATACCCACAGTCATTAATAATGGCCAATGAGAGTTTCAATAAGTAAGCATGTGTAATGTCATGTTCATGATGAAGATGGGAACAAGTAATAAGTAGTTGAACATGATTTCATGATAACAATGGTCAAGAGATAAATTCGGCAGCATAACGGTACGATTTGTACTTTAGCTAAATCTTTACATTAATGGCTTTAGTCCAGATGGTCAATCACACTCACGAGAACAAGAAGAGAAATGAAGTGCACGCTATCTCCAGGGAACTTCAATGGTACAACCAACTTGTCGGCCATGTGGGAATCCACTGTCAGAGGAGATTTACGGAGGCCTTGGTGAAAAGGTCGCTAGTCTACCGATTCGGAATGACCGGTAGAGAGTTTCCAGTTTCCCAAGAAAGGGGCTACCTAACAGTGCTAGTGTGTAGTGTGGTACGCGTGTCTCAATTCACAAACTCGAGGAAAACACTTTAACATGATAGCAGGAAGCGAAACTATGCCCTTAACTAAACATGAATTTAGGATAACAATTTATCATTTTAAGAAGCTAGAATAGTTCAAAGAGTTAATCAAAAGTCACCTGAATAGTCACGTCATTTAAGAGAGCAATTTGAATATTGTTCATGTACTTAAAGCTTTTTAAATGGGTTAAACACTTTTAAGCAATGAAAATAACCACCATGCATTAATCAGACCCAAAACACGTGAAATACACACTAAATATTACATTAACCAAACCTCGGGTATAGTGGTTAGGTTTGCAAGACAGTAAGTGGAGTTTTCTGCAAAAATCCTGAGATCGCGACAGGGGCTTACAAGGAAGGCGACAGGGGTGTCAGGCACGGGGTCAGGTCGCGACAGGCCATAGCAAGGGTCGCGATAGGTCGGGACCATAAGGCGACAGGGTGATGTGAGGAACGCGACGGGGTGGTCAGATCGGACAATACGATCGCGACGGATCGACTCGTCGCAATCAGATAGCGACAGTGCGGCTATCGCTACGAGACCTCTGAACGCGGCCTATCGGGCCGTCGCGTTCACAGGCTCTGCGCCCGACTCTGACAGAGCAAGGACAGAGCTTTGGATTGCGGACCTATCTTTCCTTCTTTAGACACATGGTTGTTCAAAAATAGAGAACAAAATGTACAAGGCATGAAAAATAACGAAACCAGTTTTAAAACAACCTAGACATACAAGGGTACTTCCAGTAAATCGGAATTGGAAAAATAAGGATGGTTTCGATAGGTGTTGATCAAGTAGAATACCAGGTCAGACCAAGAGTAACCTGAAGATGTAGTTTCATGCAGCAACCCTATTAACAGGCTTATAACTCTCTAACTGATGACATTTAGACAAAATGTTCAACACAGAACCTGAAGAGGATAACTAGTAGAATAACTTTCATGTTATGAGTCTACTCTAATTCGGTCTTGAATCACATGAAACATACGAAGAACAGGAATAGCCCTGATAGTGCACGACTTTGAGAAAATGCTTATAATTCAAAATCTACTCAATGAAATTTGTAGAAACCAGGGGGCAATGAAAGCTAACTTGATGCTCTACACATTTGGTATAGGAGGTATTAAGATTTGGCCCGAGAAAACCTACAGTTTGAGTTGATGAAGTCTCGTTCTTCAGAAATCCCGTGTTCAGACCACTATTTGTAGAACGCCTAATACTCCGTGTATACTGCATGGAATTTGGGCATTCCACTTGGGTTAGGAAGTAGACTTGGCCCTCTTTCCAGGGGTATAAGCCTTGCACGATGGGATTTAGGTTTGGCCTACCTTTGATTGGCTTCAAGAAGGTGGTTTGTGCAGGTCGTAGTAGATGAACGGGGGAAGAAGATGAGCTTGGTAGGCTTGATCTCCTACTCTCCAGCCACCAAGAGCTCCTCCACATGACCCCAGCAAGTTCTAAACTCGTCCCTAGGGTTTGGGTGATGAGTATTTAAGCATCCATGGTGTTTAGGAGTCCTATTGTAACTAGGAAAGAAGGGTTTCGGGATTGGCATGTTGGTTTCCTATTTTTGATGATTTCTTCCTCCATTAGAGAGTCTTGGCCATCAAGCAACTTCCATGGATGGGTGGGCACGAATTTGGGTTGCCATGAATGCATGTTGGTATCCCAATTCAACTCTAATTGCCTCTTTTTAATTTCAGCTTATTTATGGTTACGCATTTCTATGCATTTTTTGCTTCATTTGATTTTTGGGCCATATGTCGTCCATTGGCCCACTTATGATATTGGGTCTTTATTATATATTGTTAGAAGCATTTCTAACATTTTATTTAATTTATGATTGCGTCGTATTTCCGTGTTACCGGTTTTCCGACTTGTTTCCTAATTCGGATAATTGGTCACCCTGTGATGTTCACTTGGTTAGTCAGATTTTTCATTATACGAATTCTTTTGTGGAACCCCTAAGAATAATGTGTGGGGTTGATTTCTTATTTTTACGGATTTTTCCTATATATTTTAGCACATACAATAATGACACGTATGTTTAAATGCTCCGATATTATGGAAATTATTTATTTGAATTTTTATGTAATTTAAAATTTCCGGGGTGCTACACCCTCCCCACTTAAGAGAATTTGGTCTCCAAATTCATATATATAAAGATTTTGTACAAGTGTGGTGTACTTACTTGTGAATAACTCCGGGTATCTTTTGCGCATTGCTTCCTCGGTTTCCCACGTGTCGTCTTCATCCATGCGTTGATTCCATCTAACTCTTACTAGTGGAATAACTTTGTTCCTTAGTTAGCGCAGTTCCCGATCCACGATCTTAATTGGCTTCTCTTGATATGTTCCGTCTCTGTTGAATTCCAGAAGCTCATATTCTATTACATGCTATGGATCTCGTACATACTTTTTCAACATGGATATGTGGAACACATTGTGTATTCCATCCATTTGTGGTGGTAAGGCGAGATGATATGCCACCTCACCGACTCTTTCAAGGATTTCGAAAGGCCCGACAAACCTTGGTGACAACTTGTCTTTAATGCCAAATCGCCTGATCCCACGGTCTGGGGACACTTTCAAGAATACATGTTCACCAACCTGAAACTCCAGGTCTCTTCTTCTATTATCCGCATATGCCTTTTGTCTTTGCTGCGCTACTGCCATTCTTTCTTTAATAAGTTTTACCTTTTCTGTGGTTTCTCTTATCATCTCAGGTTCTAGCATTTGTTTTTCGCCAACTTCATACCAGCATATTGGAGATCGGCAACTCCTGCCGTAGAGTGCTTCAAATGGTGCCATTTGAATGCTAGCTTGATAGCTATTATTGTAGGCGAACTCCACGAGGGATAAGTGTTCGTGCCAGCTTCCTCCAAAATCTAGGACACATGCTCTAAGCATGTCTTCAATCACCTGGTTGGTTCTTTCCGTCTGACCATCTGTCTGTGGATGGAAAGCCGTACTAAAGTTTAGTTTAGATCCCAAGGAGTAGTGCAGTCCTTTCCAAAAGTGGGATGTGAACTTGGGGTCTCTATTAGACACGATAGACACCGGTACTCCATGTAATCTGACTATTTCCTTTAGGTACAATGCGGCCAGAACATCTACTGACCACTTATTCTTCACTGGCAAGAAGTAAGCCGACTTAGTTAAGCAGTCGACAATAACCCAGATACCATCGAATCCACCTCTAGATTTGGGTAGACTGAAAATAAAGTCCATCCCTATACCTTCCCATTTCCATGCCGGGATTTCTAGGGATTTGAGTTTACCTGCGGGTCGCAAGTGCTCCGCCTTGACCTTTTGACATGTTAAGCATCGGGCGACATATTCCGCCACCTCTCTCTTCATATTAGGCCACCAAAAGCTTCTTTTCAAATCTTGATACATCTTAGTAATTCCAGGATGGATGGTATACCTGGTCTTGTGAGCCTCATCCATAATTATTTTCTTTGTCTCCGCATGGTCGGGTACACAAATTCGGTCCCGGAACAATAACCTTCCATCTTCAGTTAATGAGAAATCCGGCCTCTGGTCTAGATTAGCTTTAATCTCCACAAGTACAGGGTCATTGTCTTGGAGTGTTGTGATGTCCTCCAATAGTATGGGTTGTGCTCTAACACTAGCAACAAAGCATCCCTTCTCTTTGACGGCAGCATCAATATTTAACTTGGCGAAATCTTCTAATAACTTCCATTCATCTACCATTAAACTTGACAATGTGATCATTGGCTTCCTAGTTAGAGCATCTGCCACAGCATTTGCTTTTCCTGGATGATATTGGATCGTAAAGTCGAAGTCTTTGAGATACTCCAACCACCTCCGCTGTCTCATATTTAAGTCCTGTTGAGAAAACAGATACTTTAAGCTTTTATGGTCAGAAAACACAATGAATTTCTCACCATATAGATAATGACGCCATATCTTCAAGGCGAAGACTACAGCAGCTAGCTCCAGATCATGTACAGGATAATTGTCCTCGTGCTTCTTCAATTGTCTGGATGCGTAGCATATAACTTTCTCATTTTGCATCAGCACACAGCCAAGGCCGATCCCGGATGCATCAGTGTATACTACAAAACTACCCCCAGCAACTGGTAGGGTCAGTATGGGTGCTGAGGTAAGGTATTCTTTCAATGCCCTGAAACTTTCTTCACATTCATTAGTCCATGCAAATGGATTCTCTTTCCTGGTAAGTCTGGTCAATGGTACAGCTATCTTTGAGAAGTCCTTAATGAAGCGACGATAGTAACCAGCTAAACCCAGAAAGCTTCTAATCTCCGACACAGTTGTCGGCCTTGACCAGTTCTTTACCGCCTCCACCTTAGATGGATCTACAGTTATTCCCTCCTTGGATATGATGTGGCCAAGGAAAGACACTTCTTCCATCCAGAATTCACACTTACTAAGTTTGGCATAGAGTTGATTGTCTCTAAGCACTTGCAGAGCCACCTTCAAGTGTTCTTCGTGTTCTTCTTTGGATTTGGAGTAAATAAGGATATCATCAATGAACACTACTATAAACTGGTCCAGGTATGGCCTATAAATATTATTCATAAGTTGCATGAAAGCCGCTGGAGCATTTGTTAAACCAAACGGCATAACTACGAACTCATAGTGACCATATCTACTTCGGAATGCAGACTTGTGAATATCCTCCTCCTTTATTCTTAGTTGATGGTAGCCAGATCTAAGATCTATCTTTGAGAAGTATTGTGCACCAGAGATCTGGTCAAACAGCTCGTCGATGCGGGGCAGTGGATACTTATTCTTTATTGTCAACTGGTTTAACTGACGGTAATCAATGCATAGCCTCATTGTCCTGTCCTTCTTTCTGACAAATAGCACTGGCGCTCCCCACGGAGATGTGCTAGGCCTGATAAAACCCTGATCTAGCAATTCTTGGATCTGCCTGTTCAACTCCTGCAATTCCACAGGGGACATGCGGTACAGAGCCTTTGAAACAGGGGCTGCCCCAGGGAGTAATTCAATGGTGAAGTTTACCTCCCGCTCCGGTGGTATACCAGGTAATTCCTCTGGAAATACATCAGAGTAGTCCCTGGCTGTTGGAATGTCTTCTAGGGATGGTTTCTTCTCTTCAGTTTCCAAGACGGAAACTAGGAAAGCGTCACAACCCTGGTTGATCAGCTTAGAAGCCTTTAGGGAGGATATCAAGATGGGGTGTTTGTGATATCGGGTGCCAAGTAGTGATAGAGTTGGGAGGTTTGGTCTTTTAAAAGTGACCCTCCTATGGCGACAGTTTACATCGGCATCATATTCAATTAGCCAATCGACACCCAGAATGGCATCATAACCCTTCATGTCTAAATAGATAAGGTTGGCGGGGAGATTGTGTCCTCCTATTATAGTTTCACATTTTGGCAAGTAGTGGGTGAGTTCAGATTCTGAGCCTAGTGGTGAGGCTACTGTGATCTTGGATTTCAAGGGTACAGGTTTGACAGGTAGGGTTGCAGCAAATGTGGTGGAAATAAAAGAATATGCAGCTCCAGTATCAATAAGTACAAAAGCAGGTTGAGAGTGTATGGAAATGGTAGCTTCCACCATACCCCCTTCCTCGGGTAGGTCAGCTTCTATGACAGCATTAAGGCGTCCCTGACGCCGTGGTATATTCTGAACTCTGCCTGGCTGGTCCTTCAGCATAGGACAATCAGGAATACGGTGGTCACGACCACCACATCTTAAGCATGCCCCGATCTTCTTCCAGCATTCTTTAGCTCGGTGTCCTGGTTTATCACAGAATTTGTAGTTTTCAGCCAACTGCCTACCTTCCACTTTGACTCTCTTGTCTCCCGCAGCATCTCTTCCGGCATTCGGCCTCTTGTTGTTGTTGTTACGAAAGGTTGGAGCGATATTAGGTGCTCCCTTCTTGACGAAGACCGGCTTGGAGTTGTCCTTGCCCCTCATGCCCTCTACTTTGGCCATGGTGTCTTCTACCAGCTGAGCTCTTTGGACCATCTCAGTGTAAGTTTGAATATTGTGTGGTCCGAGCCTTTCAATGAACACGGGCATGAGCCCATCCATGAAACGGTTAGCCTTCAGCCTTTCAGTTCCCACCAGGTGTGGGGCATACACAGCAAGACGCGCGAACTGAGCCTCATACTCAGCCACAAACATCCCTTTCTGTTTCAGTGCGGCAAACTCCGCTGCCTTCTTCTCCTTGACTCTCTCAGAGAAATACTTTCCCCGAAATATCTCCAGGAATCTGGCCCACTCTAGTTCAGCTACATTAGGCAGGTGGGCTGATGTGGCCTTCCACCACGCTCGAGCATCCTTGGTAAATTGAAAAGTGGCCAGTACCACCTTCTCCCTATTAGTGCATTGCATTACTTGGAAGATCCTTTCTATTTCTTCCTGCCAGTTTTCTGCCTCGTCTGGGTCAGGGGATCCAGAGAAACGAGGAGGGTTTAAACTCCTAAAATTGCGGTGCAGATCACCGGCTCCATTCCTTGCAGCTCCAGCTTGATTTCCAGCCTGAACTACATTTTGTAGTGCCTGGGTCAATCCAGCCACGGTTTCTTGCATAGCTTGCCATTGATTACGAGCCATTGCAGTTGAGTGTAAGTGTTATGAAGGTTCATGAGAAAAGGATGGAAACCAATTAATGTCTCTAGATACATTATAAGAGTCAATGGGTAGCAGTGTTTAATTTTTTCTATCACATTCCCAGTCTCTACCCATTCTCACTAGGTACTATATTTAATTTCCATGACCTAGGTTCCATAGGTATCTCCTATTCCTGAGACATATCCTATTTGGTATTCCTAGGCTTTCATACCACTAAACTGTCACGTCCTAAGAATTACGCAGCGGATATTAATTGATTAATTAAAGTCGATATCCCGAGACGTGGACAGTCGGCAAATAAGCCTCTAGCTAGCACGCACTAAATGTATATCAAAGCAACATCATAATAGGGCCCACATATTGAACTCAATATAAATTGTATTCAAATCTCAACTCTTTGTATTCAAACGGAAACTAGTACATGACTAAGACTCAATAAAAGGGAAAGTACATTTAATCCTCACTTCCTACTACATTGTTCTAACACTCAAAATAAACTAACTATAGCTAGACTCATGATTGGAACGCTCTTCACTCGGACGCATCCCCATCCTCGACTTGTTCTTCCTCTTGAACTTCATAGTCACCTAGATTGGGTAAAAGTAGGGGATGAGCAAACTAGCCCAGTAGGATTTATATCTCATGTGCGGGCAATGATATAAGTGATTAACATTTTAGAACTAGGCAAGTACGATGAATGATATGCAAGTACGAATAAAACTCGTTAAAACATGATATATAAAACAAGCTAGAGAGAGTGATTATGATAGAGTAAGATTGATGAACAATATGACAAGATAGAACTAGCAATAGATCACTTTGTACAAGCACGTAAGATTTCAATTGATGTCAAGAACGCAAGATATCACTAATTGCATTAAATACAGGATGGCCATATCACGCAAGCAAGCAAGCAAGAATGTACAAGCACAATCAAGTAACACTAATCAGGCACGTAGACACTAATGTACACCAAGAAAAAATCCATCAAGAATGTACACCAGGACACGTGTATGTGGTATTGTATCTATCATTCAACAAGCAAGCAGGACTCCCAGCGCAGATGCAACGCCAGTAATCATTATACCCCATGGTTAACAGTATATCTATGACTCGCCGTCATTGGGGCTAGATTGGAGCCCTTGGACACACGTCGTGCCCTGTCAGCATCTCATGTAATTTTTTTAAATGTAGATACCCACAGTCATTAATAATGGCCAATGAGAGTTTCAATAAGTAAGCATGTGTAATGTCATGTTCATGATGAAGATGGGAACAAGTAATAAGTAGTTGAACATGATTTCATGATAACAATGGTCAAGAGATAAATTCGGCAGCATAACGGTACGATTTGTACTTTAGTTAAATCTTTACATTAATGACTTTAGTCCAGATGGTCAATCACACTCACGAGAACAAGAAGAGAAATGAAGTGCACGCTATCTCCAGGGAACTTCAATGGTACAACCAACTCGTCGGCCATGTGGGAATCCATGGTCAGAGGAGATTTACGGAGGCCTTGGTGAAAAGGTCGCTAGTCTACCGATTCGGAATGACCGGTAGAGAGTTTCCAGTTTCCCAAGAAAGGGGCTACCTAACAGTGCTAGTGTGTAGTACGGTACGCATGTCTCAATTCACAAACTCGAGGAAAACACTTTAACATGAAAGCAGGAAGCGAAACTATGCCCTTAACTAAACATGAATTTAGGATAACAATTTATCATTTTAAGAAGCTAGAATAGTTCAAAGAGTTAATCAAAAGTCACCTGAATAGTCACGTCATTTAAGAGAGCAATTTGAATATTGTTCATGTACTTAAAGCTTTTTAAATGGGTTAAACACTTTTAAGCCATGAAAATAACCACCATGCATTAATCAACCCAAAACACGTGAAATACACACTAAATATTACATTAACCAAACCTCGGGTATAGTGGTTAGGTTTGCAAGACAGTAAGTGGAGTTTTCTACAAAAATCCTGAGATCGCGACAGGGGCTTACAAGGAAGGCGACAGGGGTGTCAGGCACGGGGTCAGGTCGCGACAGACCACAGCAAGGGTCGCGACAAGTCGGGACCAGAAGGCGACAGGGTGATGTGAGGAACGCGACGTGGTGGTCAGATCGGACAATACGATCGCGACGGATCGACTCGTCGCAATCAGATAGCGATAGTGCGGCTGTCGCTACGAGACCTCTGAACGCGGCCTATCGGGCCGTCGCGTTCACAGGCTCTGCGCCCGACTCTGACAGAGCAAGGACAGAGCTTTGGATTGCGGACCTGTCTTTCCTTCTTTTGACATAGAGTTGTTCAAAAATAGAGAACAAAATGTACAAGGCATGAAAAATAACGAAACCAGTTTTAAAACAACCTAGACATACAAGGGTACTTCCAGTAAATCAGAATTGGAAAAATAAGGATGGTTTCGATAGGTGTTGATCAAGTAGAATACCAGGTCAGACCAAGAGTAACCTGAAGACGTAGTTTCATGCAGCAACCCTATTAACACGCTTATAACTCTCTAACTGATGACATTTAGACAAAACGTTCAACACAGAACCTGAAGAGGATAACTAGTAGAATAACTTTCATGTTATGAGTCTACTCTAATTCGGTCTTGAATCACATGAAACATATGAAGAACAGGAATAGCTCTGATAGTGCATGACTTTGAGAAAACGCTTATAATTCAAAATCTACTCAATGAAATTCGTAGAAACCAGAGGGCAATGAAAGCTAACTTGATGATCTACACATTTGGTATAGGAGGTATTAAGATTTGGCCCGAGGAAACCTACAGTTTGAGTTGATGAAGTCTCATTCTTCAGAAATCCCGTGTTCAGACCACTGTTTGTAGAACGCCTAATACTCCGTGTATACTGCATGGAATTTGGGCATTCCACTTGGGTTAGGAAGTAGACTTGGCCCTCTTTCCAGGGGTATAAGCCTTGCACGATGGGATTTAGGTTTGGCCTACCTTTGATTGGCTTCAAGAAGGTGGTTTGTGCAGGTCGTAGCAGATGAACGGGGGAAGAAGATGAGCTTGGTAGGCTTGATCTCCTACTCTCCAGCCACCAAGAGCTCTTCCACACGACCCCAGCAAGTTCTAAACTCATCCCTAGGGTTTAGGTGAAAAGTATTTAAGCATCCATGGTATTTAGGAGTCCTATTGTAACTAGGAAAGAAGGGTTTCGGGATTGGCATGTTGGTTTCCTATTTTTGATGATTTCTTCCTCCATTAGAGAGTCTTGGCCATCAAGCAACTTCCATGGATGGGTAGGCACGAATTTGGGTTGCCATGAATGCATGTTTGTATCCCAATTCAACTCTAATTGCCTCTTTTTAATTTCAGCTTATTTATGGTTAAGAATTTCTATGTATTTTCTTGCTTCATTTGATTTTTGGGCCATATGTCATCCATTGGCCCACTTATGATATTGGGTCATTATTATATATTGTTAGAAGCATTTCTAACATTTTTATTTAATTTATGATTGCGTCGTATTTCCGTGTTACCGGTTTTCCGACTTGTTTCCTAATTCGGATAATTGGTCACCCTGTGATGTTCACTTGGTTAGTCGGATTTTTCATTACACGAATTCTTTCGTGGAACCCCTAAGAATAATGTGTGGGTTGATTTCTTATTTTTACGGATTTTTCCTATATATTTTAGCACATACGATAATGACACGTATGTTTAAATGCTCTGATATTATGGAAATTATTTATTTGAATTTTTATGTAATTTAAAATTTTCGGGGTGCTACAAAGACAGAGGAAGAACACGTCCCTTAGGGGCATACCCCGAGAGTGACGTACAACTGAGAGGGGAAACCACTGCTAGCTACGAGGACCACGACTATTGCCCCATCTCCTCCGCCCAGCGCGCACCCTACCACTGCTGAGAAGTCTCACCTAGAAAAGAAAGGGATGAGCTTCACAACAGAAGCTCAGTAGGGACTACCAATCTCCTACTGCTCTAATAGATAGTCAAAACTATGTACTTAATTAAATGACAGCTGTTATATCTTCTACCTACGAACGGAAGTGCAGAAGCAAGGCTACTAACTAGCGACAGTACGAAAGTACAGCACGGTCGAAAACTCCGTAGGACTGCTCGTCGTGACACCACATGGCTAGCAACGCAGACAGAGGGAACTCTGCCAGGACAAGAAACACTAGCTATGGAAAACACTACCACTAGTCAACCGGTCAGGTGCGTCCACTGACGTCTTATTCTCGACCCAACTCCAAACCTCTACGTCTCGTCAGAGTGAGGCAGGACACAAAGTACACAACAGTAACCGCCGTAGTCTGGCCAGACTACGGTCCCACACTTGGCCTCTCTAAGTGGTTTCGGGGCCACAAAGAGTGAGGCAGTGAGAAGAAGGACTGACTGGCCTGCACAGGGAAGGACCCCAAACGACCTCGGCATCCTAGACCAACCACGAGAGCTCTGCAAATGACTCAACGCCGTTGTCCTAACCACCATTTTCCCCTCTGCTCCAGAGTCTGTGACTCAAGCACGCCCGCCGCCCAGAGTACTCCCTCAACAGGCACGCGGGGATGGGGGTCCCAAGCAACGGTAACAACCTCTCTCACAGGACAAGCCCTCAAGTGCCGAGCACCAGGCGAATGACTAGTGCAGGACCGTACTAGAGAACTAGCACTGGTGCCACAGGTACAGTAAGAAGCGAAAACGGCGAAGACTCCATAAAAACACGGAACTTTGCAAGACCCTAACCTGTCTCTACTGTAGTCGCGACTATGTCGCGATGCCCTACCGTATCGCGACACTATCACGGTAGCCCAAGCCGTCGTGACCTTGTCACGACGCACATGAGCGTCGCGATGATGTCGCGGCGGCCGTGCCAGTCTCGACATCATCGCGACCTCTATAGCGATCGTGTCTTCAGCCGAGGGGGGTTCTGGGAGGATCCTCTCGGAGACCACCCCAAATCCAGTACAATCACATTCCATAGGGGGAGGGGAGCATGGGAAACACATGGGAGAGCTCACTAGGGCGAGAGGAGTCAAGGGTCCCTACCTCCAAGAGTAGAGCTGACCCATTGGGGCCATCACGTCGGAATGGCCACCTTCTCCTTGCTCCAAGCACCACGAGCTCGTCCCCTACACGGTGGAGACGACACCACCTCAACATGGGCACCACGAGCACCAAGAACCGTCGGAGAATCGCAAGGGAGCTCGAGAGAGGGAGAAGAAGGAGAGAAAGGGCGAGAGGGGGAAATGGGGTGCAGCCCTCGATTTTAAACCGATGGGCCCCAAGATGCGATGGGTCGGCTCGGAGCTACAACAACCACGTCGCGACGCCTACCCACGGTGCAACCCCAAAAATGGTCAAACCTTGAAGACCGGGAAACAAGAAAGCGACGGCTGACTAGGTCGCGTCAACGCTATACGCACCTGACACCCGACAAGACCATTCTGACAGATGGGACAGCGGTCAAGTCTGTCAGAAAAGCAGTCGCGACGCCACTAGACACCGCAACAAGAACGCGATGCCCACCCTGTCTCGACCAAGTCGCAACGGCCAAGTGTGTCGCCACACAACCCTGTCGCGACAGGCTCCCCCGTCGCGACCCTGAGGATGGGGCCAATGACCCAAGGGGGCCGGGTCTTACATCCCACCCACCTTAAGAAATTTTGTCCTCGAAATTAAAAGAAACTCAATTTCAACAGAAAGCAACGCAAAAGGGAAAACAACGTACCGGTCAATCAAACAAATACGGGAACTGCTCCCGCATCTCATCCTCGTGCTCCCAAGTGGTTCTCCCAGACAACCTTGATCAGTGGAATCTGCTTCCTGCGCAACTTCTGCACTCTGCGGTCCACAACTTTGACCGGGTACTCTGGCACTGACAAGTCTGGCGCTACCTCAAACTGTGAGTAGTCCAACATGTGTGAGGGATCTTCACGTACCTCCTGAGCTACGAAACATGGAAAACACTGTGCACGCCTGCCAACTCTACCAGAAGACTCAACCTGTAGGACACCTCGCCGATCCTCTCTGTGATGAGGAAAAGCCCAATATACCTTGGACTGAGCTTTCCCTTCTTGCCAAATCTCATAACACCCTTGGTCGGCGAAACCTGCAAGAACACAAGGTCACCCACGCTGAACTGCAACGGCCTTCTGCGGACATCTGCATAGCTCTTCTATCTGCTCTGCGCTGCCTGAAGCCTTTACCTGACCAATTTGACTGTGTCTGCACACTGCTGCACCATCTCTGGTCCCAAAAGTTTCCTCTCACTGACCTTGAACCAGTGAAGTGGTGTCCTGCACGGGCGACCATACAAGGCCTCTTATGGCGCCATTCCGATGCTCGAGTGATAACTATTGTTGTATGCAAACTCTACCATCGGAAGGTGCGACTCCCAAGTGCCACTCCTGTCCAAACAACACACTCTCAGCATATCCTCCAAAGTCTGAATCATCCTCTCCATCTGCCCATCTAACTGCGGGTGATATGCCGAACTCAGCCTCAACTCTGTACCAAGAGCTCTCTACAAACTGCGCCAAAACCCAGAAGTGAACCTCAGATCTCTGTCAGAGACGAACGAAACTGGGGTTCTGTGCAACAGAACAACTCGATCCACGTACAGTCTGGCAAGCCTGACCACTGACCAAGACATCCTGACTGGAAGGAAGTGCGCTGACTTGGTCAATCGATCCACGATCACCTAGATGCCATCATGCCTCTACGGAGTACGGGGCAAACCAACCACAAAGTACATAGTGATGTCGTCCCACTTCCACTCGGGAATGGGTAACGACTGCAGCTCACCACCAAGACGCTGATGCTCAACCTTCACCTGCTGACAGGTAAGGCATCGAGCAACAAACTCCGCCACACCCCTCTTCATCCCTAGCCACCAGAAGAATCTCCTCAGACTATGGTACATCTTGGTGGAACCAGGATGAACAGTATACCTCGACCTGTGTGCCTCTGACAACAGCGCCTGGTGCGCATCACTGGGAACATACAATCTGCCTCTGAATCTGACCTCACTGTCCTCGTCCAGCTCAACATCTGGCATCTACAAAATATCTGCCAACTCTGAGTCTGCCTGCTGTGCCTCCAACAGCTGACGGTATACTGACGGACGAACTGACAAACTGGTCATCACTGCACGGTCCCTGCACCTCGAAGGGTAGAAAACTCCCTGGGACAGACCCTCAAATAGCCTCCATTCTCTGACCATCAACGAACTCAAGCGAACACGCCTGCTCAAAGCATCTGCCATGACGTTAGCCCTTTCTGGGTAATAGAAGAGGGTAAGGTTGTAGTCCTTTAAGTACTCAATCCATCTGCGCTGCCTCAAGTTCAAATCCTTCTGAGTGAAGATATACTGCAAACTCTGATGGTCGGTGAAGATCTCGAATGCCTCGCCGTACAAATAGTGCCTCCACAACTTTAGAGCGAACACCACTGCTGCCAACTCTAAGTCATGGGTAGGGTAGTTCTCCTCATACTTCTTGAGATGCCGAGAAGCATAGGCAATGACCCCACTATGCTGCATCAACACTGCGCCCAAACCTGACCTCGACGCGTCGGTGTAGGCCACAAAACCTCCACTACCTGATGGCAAGTCCAACACTGGCGCTGAAGTCAACCTCGTCTTCAGCTCCTGGAAACTCTGCTCGCAGTCCTCAGTCCAAACAAATCTGGCCTCAAGTCTGGTCAATCTGGTCAACGGCTCTGCAATCCTGGAAAAATCTTGGATGAACCTCTGATAATAGCCTGCCAAACCCAGAAAGCTACGAACCTCTGACACTGAAGTGGGCTGCTCCCAAGACAACACTGCCTCAACCTTAGTAGGGTCCACTGCCACACCAGAACCTGAGATCACGTACCCTAGAAAGTGCACCTCCCTCAGCCAAAATTCGCACTTGTCGAATTTGGCATAAAGTTGGTGACTCTGCAACGTCCCTAGCACGATCCTCAGATGCTCCTCGTGCTCCTCCTCAGAAGCCTAGTAGACCAAAATGTCATCCACAAAGATGACCATGAACCGGTCCAAGTACTCACTAAACACCCTATACATCAAATCCATAAAAGATGCAGGTGCGTTCGTGAGCCCAAATGACATCACGACGAACTCAAAGTGGCCGTACCTCGAACGGAAAGCAGTCATGCCAATATTAGACTCTCTGATCCTCAACTGGTAGTAGCCTGACCTCAAGTCAATCTTCGAGAACACCTTGGCTGACTGCAACTAATCAAATAGGTCATCGATCCTCGACAACAGATACTTGTTCTTCACCGTTACCTGGTTTAGCTGCCTATAATCGATGCACAACCTCAGACTACCATCCTTCTTCCTCATGAACAGCACTGGCACTCCCCACGGCGAACGACTCAGACGGATGAAGCCTAGCTCAAGCAACTCCTACAACTGGTGCTTCAACTCGCATAACTCATCCGAAGCCATCTGATAAGGTCCCTTGGACAAAGGCATCGTACCAGGCAAAAGCTCAATGGAGAACTCTACCTCCCGCTCTGGCGGTAACCCAGGTAGATCCTATGGGAAAATGTCAGAGAACTCATAAACAACAGGCACATCAGAAACCGACGACCCGCTAGGCTCCAAGGAACAAACAGAAGCAAGATATGCCCCACAACTATCACGGATCAAACGACGAGCTCTAAAGAAGGAAATAAAAGGTCGACGGGTAGACCGGATACCTAGGAAGAAGAGAACAGGCGCTCCATGTATCTCAAACTGAACGGTCTTCCGCTGACAATCAACCACAGCTGAGTGAGCCTCCAACCACTCCATGCCAAGGATGACGTCAAAGTCACGAAGCTGCAACGCGTACAACTTGGCCGGCATCTGGTGTCCCTGGACCTCAACTGTGACACCTTCCAGGTAACCGAAAGAATGCATGTAATCACTGGACAGGAGATCGACCATCACATCACACTGCCTCTCAGGTGTTTGACGAACCAGAGACTCATAAAACTCCTCGGAAGCAAAACAAAGAGAAGCACCGGGGTCAACCAAAACACGAGCAGCTCTACCAAGGATAGGAAAGGTACCTATAACCAGGTTCGACGCCTCGGCCTGCTCCCTAGTAAGAGCCATCACATGACCACGTCCACGCCCACGCTGTGGCGCCTGCTGGGGCTGCGGCTGCTGCTGCTGTGGCGGCTGCTGGTGCTGGGGAAATTGCTGCTTCTGCTGGTAAGGCTGGAACTGCTGAGGCTGCTGATGTTGCTGAAACTGCAGAGGCTGCAAATGGTACTGCCCCTGCTACTGCTGAGGAGGGAACTGGTACTATAGTAGCTGCTGCGCGTACTGCACTAGCTGCTGTGGCTGCTGGACTTGCCTCATAGGGCAATCCCTTCTGAAGCGGCCTGGCAAACCACAAGTGTAGCAGACTACCTCCTGTCTGCCCTGCTCAGCTCCCTGCTGGACTGACTGCTCCGCAAACCTTGACTGACACTTCTGCTGCCGGCTCCATCCACCCCCGCGAGTAGACAAGTACCTGAACTTTGAGCGCATTTTGGAACTGCCTGAGCTGCTCGAGCCCGAAGAAGAAGAAGTCGCGCTACCGCGACTACCTGCGGGACGTTGGTACGGTGAGGACTTGGAAGAGGTTCCTCCCTACTGCTGCTGGGGCTGCCAGGTCTCTCTCTCCAAGGTAGTGGCCTTAGCCACGACCTCTCCCAAGGTGGCACACATGTGAGCAGTCACGTCCCACCTCAAGTTTGGCCTCAGTCCTGCAATGAACCTCTCTGCACAAGCCTGCTCACTGCTGGCAACATGAGGAACATGCCTCAACAACTGGACGAACCTCTGGTGATACTGAGTAACAGTGAGATCGCCCTAAACCAACTCATGGAACTGATCTCGTCTCTCACGTCGAGCATAGTCAGGAAAAGTACTTGCCGTGAAAGACCCCCAAAAACCTCTACCAAGTGATCTGATCCAAATGCTGCCCTGGGAAGTGGGTCTGCCGCTGAACTCTCCACCACTCATGGGCTGGCCCCTTCAGCTGATACACTGCCAGTCTGACCTGGTCCTCCTCGGCACACTCCATAGTCTCGAACGTGCGCTCCAACTCGTGCGTCCAACTCTCTGCCTTGTCTTGATCATACTCATCGAAGAACATCGGTGGCCGGTGTAACACCCCGGAAATTCAGTAACTGGAAAATTAGAAATAAAATGAAAATGATAAATTCAATATTAGTGAAATAGCAAAAACGTACGTGCCATTATCGTACATACAAAAACCCATTAGAAAATCCCATAAAACCATAGTTCAACTCTAAATAATACTTCCTAATGACCCATGGAGAAATTTGTGCAAAGGAAAATCCGATTGCCCAAGGTTAAGGTGTTTGCAATCGATTATCGTAATTAAGAAATAAGTCGGGAAATCATTATCACATGGAGTTAATGGAGTCCAAAAATTATAATAAAATTTATGGATGAACTCCAAACAATATGTGGGGATAGTCCATAAAAGAAATTGGACCAATTGACAACTTATGACCCATGAACAAATTCAAGTATGAAAATAGTAAATGAATAAAATTAAATAATTTCTGTATTATCGAAATAGTAGAACATACGTACCATTATCGTACATGCGAAAACACATCAAAAAATTCCATAAAAATTATAAATCAACTCCAAACATCATCCTTAAATGTTTCACAAAGAAATTAGTGCAATAAAAAAATCTGATTGACCAACTGTACGTCACATTGTGACTGATTATCAAAATTAAGAAACTAGGTTGGAAAATCGTTAACACGAAAATATAACTAGATCATAAATTAAATAAACATGTTGGAGAGACTTCCAACATCATGTATTGATGACCCATTATTGGAATTGGGCCAATGGATCACTTTTGGCCCAAGAAAAAAATAGAGCAAGAAAAATACCCAGAAATTCGTAACCTTAATTGAGCTGGAAATAGAAGGAGGTAATTAGGGAAAAACCCAAGGCAATTAGGCTTTCTTGGCAACCCAATTTCGTGGCTAACCATGGTGGGAAGTTTCCTAAAGCCTCACCCACTCTATTGGGGTGAGAAATCATCAAAATATGGAAGGTGGAAGGCCAACCCAATGGGACTTCCAAAACACACTAGATGCATATATACATGCCATTAAACCCTAGGGAATGAAAATTCACATTGTTGGGGTCGTGGGAGGATGTTCTTGAGCACCCAAAGGAGGAGGAAACCACCCCAACTCGGAGCTTCTTCTCTGCTGCGTTCTGCATCGACCTGTGTAGAGTGCCCTTCTTGGAGTCGACCTAAGCTGAGTCAAACCACAACCAAACCATGCAAGGATTATACCTCTGGAAATAGGGTCGAGTCTAGTTCCTAATCCCACTAGTTTGCCAATTTTTCATTCAGTAGATCGAGAGTATTAAGCGTTCTCCAACAAGTGGTCTGAACGAGGACTGTCTAGAGAACGGGACTTCTTCAACCCAAAAGGTAGGTGATCTCAGGCCAAAAACTAAACAATACATATACCATCTTGTAGTGCTGCATGTCTAGTTTCATATGCACTTGATTTGCCCAATTTTCATTGTGTATCTGTCGCGTTATAAGTGTTTTCCCTAAGTCGTGCATGTTTAGGGCTTTCCGCGTTCTTAATGTGTTGCATATGATTCGAGACCGAATTAGATCCAACCCAAAACATGAAAGTTATTCTAATTGGTTCCATCGTCATGTTTCATGTTGAGAGTTTTGTATAAATGTAATTAGATTTCAGGTTATAGGCCTGACATGAAGGTTGCAATGAAGTCACGCATATTTAGGGCTTCTGGCGTTCTTTAGAAGTTTCACGTGAATCAAGATCGAATTAGATCCAACCCAAAACATGAAAGTTCTTATACGAGTTTTCCTAGTCATGTTTCATGTTGAAGGTTTTGTCTAAATGTCAGTATATAGAGAGATATAAGCATGGTAAGAGGAGTGCTGCTGGTTCCTGTGTTTTCGGGTTTTGGGTTTGAACCGCGTCCGGTCCAGGCGACGCGATTCCAGTGCCTGGTATCGCGTCGGCCTTGGTCGACGTGATTCAGTAAACTGCGACCGTGAAGTCGAACACGTTTCAACATCTGACCAGTCAATGGTCCGCATGAAACTTCGCGCCACGTGATTTTCTGTTACGGGCTGATCCGCGACGGGAACACCCGATGCGATTCTGCATGGTTTCCTGCTCAAACCTTTTTGCCAAATTTTATATTATTATTTTAATGTGTTTCATGAATGAGTCGGGGTATCCCGTCGCGATTCAAGTTACAAGGCATCCATGTAGGCCGACGCAATTTAGATTTCTTCACAGTTGGCCCTGTTTGACTGTACATCGTGTTTTGAAACGCATCTACTGTGTAGGACGCGATTCAAGGACCGACCCGAGACTGTTTTTTCCTTCTAGTCAGTCAGCATGTTTAGTTTCTTGGTCTGTACGCATGTGACTTACTGTTACATAGTGTGCATTGGCCTAAAAGTAATCAACCAATTTGAAAATGGTAATGACATGAACCCGATTCTAATGTGTATTATGTGATGGATCTTATATTCATTGATTAATATCTTGTGATCTAGCTTGAGGTGAAATTTACATGATAAGAATATGATATGAATGTGTGGACGAATACATGTTAGCGTGGACATGTTAGTTAAGCTTTCTATCATGATTTGCATGTGAGTTTTCCTTAGTTATATGCTTTCCGATGTTTCAATTAATTGTTCATCAATTGCATACATGTGTAGGAAAGATCTGTGACATGTCACTAACTCATTTGCACGATTAGGCACACCCTTCTTTGGGAATTGGGAGCTCTCTTCCGGTCATTCCGTATTGGCAGACTAGCGATCTTTTCCCTAAGACCTCTGTAAGTCTCCGTACTCTATGGATTCCCTCATAGAGACTGAGCTGGTTGTACCATGAAGTACCCTGGAGATAGAGAGCACTTGTACCATGTACGATCTGTCATTAGTCATCCTCTTGTCAAGATATTAAAGAATTATGAAACATAAGATACGCCGTTATACTGTCCTAATAATCTCTTAAGCTATTGTCATACCTTGACTCTGTGAATGATCATGTCCTTATTACAATGAGCTTGTTATTGGAAATCCGTGGCCATAATATGTATATGTTTGATCGGCACAACATGGGACTTCGGTCCATTTGACCAATGCCTGTGCAATAGGGGCCCTATCTGGTCCTGGGGAGGAGCGCCCCAACGTACTTATAATCGCGAGAGTATGGACTTGTGGTGCTTGACATGACACAAATTTGTGTGCAAGATTTGTGGGAATGTGCCTTCGTTTGATATGATATGATAAGTTTGATATGATACATTTGATTACGTGAATATGTGATATCTATGTGAATATGGCCAATCCTTGTGATACGATTCTATCTTGAATTACCTGTCCAATGTGTATGAAATTTTATATTTGTTCCGTTATGATATCTGTTCTATTCTTCCATTCGACTTGTTAGAAATGCATGCATTGTCATCATGTTCATATTTAGATCCTGCCTATTTAAAATGTTAATCATGTATATTAGTGCATGTACATTGAGATGTAAATTCTACTGAGCTAGTTCGTTCACCCTATCATCCTGTCCTTTTCAGGTAGTGATGAGGATCCAGTGGACTCCGATGGGGCAGGGCATGAGTGAAGAGCACCCGTCATACGAGGAGTTGAAATATTAGGAATGAATATTTGAGTAGTTTATGTAATAGTGAAACATCTTCATGGAGTTCATATTTGAATAATGGGCCCTATGGTTGACTCGGATGATGTAAGGTTTTTAATTAGTTGAATGGAAATGAAAGAAAGAGTATTTTAGCTGGCAATATTATTGTCTCAAGTATGTGGTTATAATTAGTTGTTGCTCTGAGTTACTCGACTGTGATACTTATATTCGTATCGTTCACGCATCCCAATATTTATTCCGCTGCTAAATTTTGGGGCGTGATAGTTGGTATCAAAGTTTGGGCTTTCCCTAAGTCCTAGGCAATCAGGAATGCTAGGATAAGTGTCATTAGAACCCTCAGCTTGTGCCAAGAACTGTATACCTACCTGGTGAGATTGGGTAGAAACATGGGCTAAGTCCAAAATTTTATTTAGTAACTAAATATTGTAAGATTACAAGGCATTAGCAAGGAGTTGGCGAAACTACTAAGAAAGAACAAATTACAACCATAGGAAATCCAAACCTATGGCCAGAGAGAAACGGCCCAACAATAGTAACAGATAGCACAAGAGAAAGAAGTGCAAGAAGTGCAATAAGAAACTAGTTTCCGCTCCTGAAGAAAGATGTCAGCATTGCAACAAAATAAATCATCGGTCTGAGGAGTGCTGGAAATTTCAGGACAAATATTTTCGTTGTGGCAGCCAAGACCACAAGGTTAAGAATTGCCCAAAGGAGAATTCAAGCTCGGGGAATAAATGGTAGAACAAACCAAGGAAGGAGGTATGAGAGAGGTATTCTTTCTAACTCGCTTTTATTTGACCCTGAAGTTACATCACCAATCAATCATTATATTAAGAGCAATTCACAATTAGATTCTCTGTAAGTCCAGCTCATAAACACATGTGAATTTGGGGACCAAATTCTTTTAAGTGGGGGAGGATGTAACACCCCGGAAATTCAGTAATTGGAGAATTAGAAATAAATTGAAAACGATAAATTCAATATTAGTGAAATAGCAAAAACGTACGTGCCATTATCGTACATACAAAAACCTATTGGAAAATCCCATAAAAACCATAGTTCAACTCTAAATAATACTCCCTAATGACCATGGAGAAATTTGTGCAAAGGAAAATCCGATTGCCCAAAGTTAAGGTGTTTGCGATCGATTATCGTAATTAAGAAATAAGTTGTAAATCATTATCACATGGAGTTAACAGAGTCCAAAAATTATAATAAAATTTATGGGTGAACTCCAAACAATATGTGGGGATAGTCCATAAAAGAAATTGGACCAATTGACAACTTATGACCCATGAACAAATTCAAGTATGAAAATAGTAAATGAATAATTTCCGTATTATGGAAATAGTAGAACATACATACCACTATCGTACGTGCGAGAACATATTGGAAAATTTTGTAAAAATTATAAATCAACTCCAAACATCATCCTTAAATGTTCCGAAAGAAATTCGTGAAACGAAAAATCCGATTGACCAAGTGTACATCACATTGTGACTGATTATCCAAATTAGGAAACTATGTCGGAAAATCGTTAACACGGAAATATATTTAGTCCATAAATTAAATGAACATGTTGAAGAGACTTCCAACATCATGTATTGATGACCCATTATCGGAATTGGGCCAATGGATCATTTTTGGCCCAAGAACAAAATGGAGCAAGAAAAATACCCAGAAATTCGTAACCTTAATTGAGCTAGAAATAGAAGGAGGTAATTAGGGCAAAACCCAAGGCAATTAGGCTTTCATGGCAACCCAATTTCGTGGCTAACCATGGTGGGAGGTTTCCTAAAGCCTCACCCACTATATTGGGGTGAGAAATCATCAAAATATGGAAGGTGGAAGGCCCAAACCGCACCTTGCCTTTCCTTCACTCAATGGGACTTCCAAAACACACTAGATGCATATATACATGTCATAAAACCCTAGGGGATAAAAATACACATTGTTGGGGTCGTGGGAGGCTGTTCTTGAGCACCCAAAGGAGGAGGAAACCACCCCAACTCGGAGCTTCTTCTCTGCTGCATTCTGCATCGACCTGTGTAGAGTGCCCTTCTTGGAGTCGACCTAAGGTGAGTCAAACCACAACCAAACTGTACAAGGCTTATACCCCTGGAAAGAGGGTTGAGTCTAGTTCCTAATCCCACTAGTTTGTCTATTTTTCATTCAGTAGATTGAGAGTATTAAGCGTTCTCCAACAAGTAGTCTGAACGAGGACTGTCTTGAGAATGGGACCTCTTCAACCCAAAAGGAAGGTGATCTCGAGCCAAGACTAAATGAAACCTATACCATCTTGTAGTTCTGCATGTCTAGTTTCATATGCACTTGATTTGCCCAATTTTCATTGTGTATCCGTCGAGTTATAAGTGTTTTCCCTAAGTCATGCATGTTTAGGGATTTTCATGTTCTTAATGTGTTGCATGTGATTCGAGACTGAATTAGATACAACCCAAAACATGAAAGTTCTTCTAATTGTTGTCGTTGTCATGTTTCATGTTGAGAGTTTTGTCTAAATGTAATTACATTTCAAGTTATAGGCCTGATATGGAGGTTGCAATGAAGTCATGCATGTTTAGGGCTTCTGGCATTCTTTAGAAGTTTCACGTGAATTGACACCGAATTAGATCCAACCCAAAACATGAAAGTTCTTCTACTAGTTGTCCTAGTCATGTTTAATGTTTAAGGTTTTTTCTAAATGTCAGTAGATAGAGAGATAGAAGTGTGGTAAGAGGAGCACTACTGGTTCTTGCGTTTTCAGGTTTTGGGTTTGAACCGTGTTCAGTCCAGGCGACGCGATTCCAGCGCCTGGTATCTTAAAATATCGATTTTGGTTCTACATCGATTTCATATGGAACAACGACTTCATTTCAAACATCGATTTCACTTGAACAACGATTCCGGTTCAACAACGATTTCACTAAAACCATCGATTTCGGTGGAACATTGATTTCATATGGAACATCGGCTTTACTTGAACAACGACTTCGTTCCAAACAACGACTTCATTTGAACATCAATTTCAGATAAACAACGACTTCAGTTCAACAACGATTTCATACAGAACATCGATTTCACTACAACTATACATGGATTATGTACACATCGATTTCATGCCAGCATGGATTACATCTCAACATAGATTATGGTTATAACTCAACATCGATTTCACATTTACATCGAATCTCATTGTACACAGATTGTCTCTAAACATCAACTCTTCTTTATATCAGTTATATTTTAGACAGTTGTTGAATATCTCTATTATAATCATTCTAGATAATTTTGAATTTATTTCATTCTTTATATTATTCAATATATTCAAATCTTTGTGGATTTCAAGTCTTCTCTCGAAACATGTTGTCTCCTATATACTCAAACATTTATGTGTATGGTACAACATCTCTGCATGATATATCTTATGTTTACCATACTCATGTCACATAAAGTAAAGCTTTTTAGGACGACAGAATGGAATTTCCTTTCTAGTATATCTTCATAAAGCACGACTACTAACGTTGACTGACAGTTTAGACAAAGATAAGTTGTCTATGCTTCAGCATTTATTGTAAGCAGGGTTCCGGTAGGAACACACGCTACAACATTAGACCTGTCAACCTGACAGAAGCAATAAGAGATTTAGACAATCTTCCTCTGTGTATGCATCTATCTTAGCATTAAATGGCTGCAGATTCTCTTACTTCCTACATCGGACCATACACATCTAATGTGCATGAAGATGAGAGACAATGGATACTTCAACGTTCAAATCTTTCAAAGAAGATAAATAGAAGACTCGTGACTCCATGCAGAATAACTTTTTGAACAGCTTGAACACCTTAGTCACCTTGAAGAAAAAGACAGAAGAGCTTGCTCCTCCATTCGAATCAGTCTTCAGCTCTATCTCTCTATAGCAACATGTTCCAGTCTTTGAGAGCTTGTGTAGATCTGAGAGACCCTCATTCTGTGTAAACCTTTGTCTCTCAGATTCAACCTCAGATCAAGCAATCTCTATAAGCTTGGTCTAGGGGCCATCCACTCTTTACTCATTTTTCTTGAGCGTTCCTCTTCGTGTGTGTGAAGAGTAGACCTACTGTGAAGTGGGTGTTTGTTCCCTTTGGTAAGAAGGAAGACATGTTGCATCAGCTGGTGTAGTGCCTCTTCGTGTAGAGAAGAGAAGGCCAGCTGCGGCTGGATGTGTAGGTATCTTTAAGGGGGATTGTACCCTTGTTTAGTGAAATCTCAAGTTGTTGCTTGGGGACTGGACGTAGGTCTCCTTGTGACAGGAGATCTGAACCAGGATAAAATCCTTGTTGTCTGTGTGCATGTGATTTTATTGTATCTTTATTTTAGACTAACTCTAACCATCGAACTTAGTGTCTTCTGTCAAAGCGTTTTATTTACAGGAATATTCTAAAAGAAATTTTTAGCAATCCATTCACCCCCCTCTCGGATTGCAACCTCGTCAACAAGTACCAGTGGCGCTACCCCCACCACCACCACTAGAAGTAGCAGTACCACCAATTGAGCATTGGGTGCATGAGATTGCAGAGAGGTTTCTTACGTTGTAGCCATCCACATATTCCAAAGGTCCAAATCTAAACATAGTTGAGCATTGGGTGCATGGGATTGAGAGAGTTTTTGCTACTATGAGGTGTCTGCTAGCAGATTGGGTGATTTTGGCAACATACTAGTTGCACGGCTTTGCACAGGAGTGGTAGAGATTGAAGATGCAGATGATTTTTGCAAGAAGGGCTGAAGACTCCATCATTTTTTTTTTTAAATCAGATAGATACCTGTTAGGGAAGGTAGGAGAGTGCTCCCCTCTTCAGGGAAGAAGAAAGTAGGTCGCTCCACCACCCATCACCTAGTAGGGAGATTTTATTAAGTAGGAAATAAATAGTACAATAGAGTCCTAGGGCCTGATGGATGGGCAGCCTATCTTATCAAGATGATAGGGACCCCTTACAGAAGAAGGAAGATCAGCCCAGGAACACCATACAATAAGGAAATCAGAAATGGTGCACCCAACGGCTGCCAAAGAATCAGCAACCTGGTTAGCCTCCCTAAAGACATGGCAGATAGAGGCTTAAACCCTTGTACACTGGAGCAAAATATCATTAAGGATGTAGAGTAACCGCCATGGACAGGACGCACGGCGTTGCAGAATGTGCACGAGCACTTGAGAATCAGTCTCAACCAGAACAGAAGTAAAGCCTTTTTGATAGCACAGAGCAAGATCGTCCCTGAGAGCAAGCGCCTCCGACTGAAGGCTAGAGTGAATATCCTGGTACTTAGCAGCAAAGGCGAACTGAATATTACCATTACAATATCGCAAAACACCCCCACCAGCCGCAACACCAGAGGTGTTTAATGATACCTTCTTTCTAGTTTAAATCTAGCAAACAAAGAGGGAGCAGTTTAGAACATTGTAGTAAGGAAATTTATCAGTTCTGGAATATCAAATGCGGTTTATGCCACAGAGCAGGTATGCACCGTACATGGTTACAGATAATGAAATGATGGTGGAGTACTACATTAGAGGATTGAGGCTAGAGTTACAAGATGCAATGATTCCCCTTATGTGTAGGATTGTGGAAGAAGCAACTCAGCGGGCAACTATTTTAGAGAGGACTATTCAGGCTAGACATTCAGGTGAGTTAGGTAGTTTTCGACTTCCCCAACACTCCTCAGGTATTAGTGAAGGTAAAGCACCATTAGGAGCATCATCTTCAGGATTTGCTAAATGGGGTTCTAAATTGAAGAGGGTATTCAGAGGCAGAGGAGGTGGAAGGCAGCAGTCATTTCAACAAGGTAGCGGATTCAGGTTAGAGCCAGAGGAGTCCCAATAGAGCACGAGTAGGCAGCCAATGGTCCCTCCAAGTTATAGATGCTTCAATTGTGGGCAGCTAGGGCACCTGATCAGAAATTGTCCTTACCCCAGAGAGTATGGTTATGGTAGAGCAGCATTGTTGACCCTTTTATCTCCTTAGAATATGTATTTTAGTGATAACAAAAACTTAAAATGTATGTATTTAATAATGACAATACTTAAAATAAATATCTTCATAGTTAATTGTACTCATCTGTTCAAACACATCATCAAAATCAATCTCATATTATCTTACTTCATAATAAATGTCAATAGATGATGCACCGGTGTCGACTTGTGAAGCACAAGTGTCGACCTGCGTATAACAAATGTCGACAGATGATGTCTAGGTGTCGACTTGTAAAGCACAAGTGTCGACCTGTGAACATCATGTGTCGACTTGTGCTTATCTACTCATACTTGTGATTTATGCTTATCTCCTTCTATATGGATTTTGGTTGATATTTTGTCTTACTCTGACATTATGTGATTAACATAAAATCTTCATTAAAGTCTATCAACAGGAAAATATAGGAAAAATAATGGCCCCAAGGATCATCACTGTAAGTATTCTAAAAGGCTCAAGTTAATTCTATTTTATTCACTTCAAGAAAAAATTTCTAAGTGAACAATAATTGTTTTGATTATTGCTTAAGTGACCAATCGATTTCTGAAGAAAATATCCTATCGATTAGTGTTATGAGTTGTTCCGATTAGTGAACAACATATCGATTATTGTTAGTGAACAACATATTGATTAGTGTTGTTTGTTCCGATTACTAAATGCTTGCCTTCTTATTCTATGGATTGGTGACAACCATTTTGATTGGTGATCAATTCCGATTATTGAACACTTACTCTAATCTATTTTGATTAATGTTATTCTCTAATTGATTATTGAATACCCATCAAATATTATTTTGATTAGTGTTCACTTGACCTATTTTCTATCGATCGGTGAATACTTGCACTATAATGTTTCGATTAGTGTATTCTTGTCTTACACACTTTCGATTAGTGATGTAACTCATTCTGATTAGTAATCAAGCAACTTATTCATATCAATTGCTTTCACCTACCCTCACGATTATTTTGAAAAACTATTTTGGAACAAACTTACTTTATTTCAAATATAATTTATGAAATATCTCCTATGTATCTGAAAGACTCTAACGTTAAATGCAGTAGGTAACACTTTTCAAGCCTAGCCCACATCTTACCTTAAGCATGTTTTTGAAGGACCCTCCTTTCTGGGAGATAGAAAAGAAACTGCCCTAATAGTTGGGTGTCAACCGGATTTGTGGGCTTTTGCAGAAAAGGTATGGGTGTTGGACTGATGTGTCTCTCTTACCGAACACCTCTCCCTTCGTGCATTAAATGTGAGCAGGTATTTAGTACTCCCTTGAAACAAATGTTAGACACAACAACCTTGGACTCATGCACATGCTGATGCTAAGCAAAACTCAACAGATCCTCCAACCTTTTGGAAATCCACATGAAGCCTAAGATGAAGACTCTACATGCACTCCAACAGTTACATCCTCAAGAGTCTATAAAATAAGGAGCTGATGTCGTGAAGAATATATAGAGAGTTGTTCAAATTTTCAAAACACACCAACTCAAAGCATCCACCCTTCTAGTAGTGAAGAAAGTTGAGCATCGAAGCCTTAATCAAAAAACTTTTCTTCTATCTCTCTCTCTCTACGTTCTTACTATAGCTTTCTTTTAGAGAGAGATATTATTGTCTCAGATCAAGCCCACCTATTGATTATCTTGGGCTTGGTCTAGAGATCCTTGAGATGTCATTTGAGATTGTTTGTTGTTCATCTTCCTATGAGAAGAGTAGATCAGCTTGTGAACTGGGTGCTGCTTCCCCTTGTTTAAGGAAAGACCAGCCTGCGAGCTAGGTGAGATTGCCCCTTCTAGGTTGAAGGAAAGACCTATGTATCAAGGTGGCTTTGTCTCTCCGGGTTGATGAGAAGAGCAGTTGATGTTGGATGTATATGTCTATAAGGGAGACTGTACCCTTGGCTAGTGAAATCCCAAGTGTTCTTGGGGATTGGACGTAGGGCTTCCATTAGGGAGGTGCCAAACTGAGATAAAACACCTTGTGTCTTTGTGTGAATGCTTCTGTTTATTTCTGCTCCACACTAACAATAACCTTTACATCTTAGTGTTCGAAGTTTTAATATTTCAAAATCGTTTATAGCAACCCATTCACCCACCCTTGGGCTTGCTATCTGGGCTAACAAGCACCACAGCAGCAGTAGCCCCGGTAGCCATCAACAGATCAAGGCAAAGGTCCGCCAATCTAGAGAGGTCAAGAACAGGTTATGGCAATCACTAGAGCGTAGGCCGAGACATCTAATTTAATTGAAGGTATATTACTTATCTTTGAATTATCTGCAAGAGTATTGATAGATCCAGGTGCACCTCATTCATTTATTTTCAAAGATTTTATATATAGATGGTATGGTTTATCCTTTAGAAGAAAAATAGTGTGAATAGATTGTGAACGTTCCTTCAGGTGCTTATATGCTTACCTCTAGTTATTTAGATGAAGTTCCTATAGTGATTTAGGGAAATCAGTTGCCAATTAGATTATATGTTATGCAGTTGAAAGAGTATGGTGTGATTTTGTGTATGGATTGGTTAAAGGCTTATAGTGTAATACCCCAGAAATTTCATTAACTAAATATATATATATATATATTATAGATAAATGAAAATTTTTCCCATTAATAAAAATCAAACTAGTTAAAAGATACACATCATTATTGCATGAGTAGAAACTCATATAAAAATTCTATGAAAATAATAGTTATACCTTAAAAATTATTATCTAATGACCCATTAAGAAAATTGGGCATAGAAAAATAATTCGGACCATGATTTAGAATTTATGTGACTTATTATTGTAACTAAGGAATAAATTGGAAAATCCATTATTACATGAGCCAAGTGGATTAACAATTGAAATAAAAATTATGGGTAGATTCCAAACAATATGTGGGGATAGTCCATAAAAGGAATTGGATCAATGGACAACTTATGGCCCATGAACAAATTCAAGTATGAAAATAGTAAATAAATAACTTACGTATTATCGAAATGATAGAACTTACGTACCACTATCGTACGTGAAAAAACACATTAGAAAATTCCTTAAAAATTATAAATCAACCTCAAACATTATTCTTAAGAGTTTCATGAAGAGATTCGAGCAACGAAAAATCCGATTGGCCAAGTGTACGTTACACGTGACCAGGTTAACCGAATTAGGGAACTAAGTCGGAAAATTGTTAACACGGAAAAATAACCCAACCATAAATTAAATAAATAGGTTGGAGAGACTTATAACATTATGTACTAGTGACCCATTAATGAAAATGGGCCAATGGATCACTTTTAGCCTAATAATAAAATTGGAACATAAAAATACTCAGAAATTCGCACCTGTAAATATGCAATAATTGTGAAGGGCACATTAAGGTTTAAATTAGGGTAATTAGTCATACAAGGTAAGTCAAAACCGGACCTAACTCTAAGAGGTGGTTTCCTAAAGCTTTGCTACCTCCTTTGGGTGAGAGAATCTCAGATTTTGGAAATTAGAATGCAGAAATTCGCAGCCCTCTTTCCTAGTCCCATTAGAACATGAAGTAGCACCCTAAAACTATAAGAACTCTTCACAAAATGTTTGAGGAAGGTTTAACATCAAGTTGGGGTCGTGTGCAGCAAGTTTGGGGCGCTGGAGGAGAGGAGAAGGCTGGGGAAAAACGTGGTCTTCTTCCACCTCGCCCTGTAGCAAACCAGGAACCTGCAGGGAGTTCTTTGCGTTCAAAGGTAGGCATTTTCGGGTCAAGATTAAATAAAAATAATACCATCTTGTAGAGCTTCGAGTCTAGATTCATTTGCTTCTGATTTTACTAATTTTCATCGAGTATACTTTGTGTATTAATCGTTTTCCCTAAGTCGCGCACAGTTAGAGCTTTTACCGTTCTTCTTATTATGCATATGATTAGAGACCTAATTAGACTAAATCATCAACATCAAAGTTCTTCCACTTGTAGTCACAATCATCTTTCATGTAGAAAGTTCTGCCTAAAAGCCTTTATATAGAGAGTTATAAGCGTGTTAATCGAGTCGCTGCATGATACTGCAATGTCGAGATGCAGTTAACTTTAAGTTCTTCCTGTTTTGCACAAGATTAAAGGCCGAAGTAGGTCAAGCCTCCAACATAAAAGTTCTTTAAATAGTTGTCATGGTCATCTTTCATGTTAAGTGTTTTGTTTAAATATCATTAGTTAGAGAGTTATAAACTTCGTAATAGAGTCATGCAGGATACTGCGTTTTCAGGTTGCATTTAACTTTCACTTCTTCATGTTTTTCACAAGGCTCAAGACAGAATTAGGTTAAAACCCCAACAACAAAGTTCTTATACCAGTTGTCCTTGTCATCGTTTATGTTAGACGTTTTGTCCAAATGTCAGTAGATCTCCTGTTACAAATCTAACATGTAAGTCGCAATGAAGTCATGCATGTTTAGGGCTTTCCCACGTTCTTCCTGTACTTCATGCAATTAGAGACCGATTCAGACCTAGCCCACAACACAAAAGTTCTTCCAATAGTTGTCCTCGACATTTTTTATGTTGCGAGTTTTGTCTAAAGGTCAGCATATAGAGAGATATATGTGTTTCATGAATATCACCCTGTGTCAAATCATGGTAGTCTGAACCAAGAGCATGTCAGATCCCTGACGGACTCAGGCGCAGACCCTGTGAACGCGACGGCCCGATATGTCGCATTCTGAGGTCGGGTCGTGACAGTACCTCTGTCGCGTTCTGGTCGCGACAGTACCCATGTCGCATTCTGCCTGCCTGATCTGACGACCCGTCGCGATCCTTGCAAGACCACGTCGCGATCTCAGTTTTGGGCCTGAAAATCAGTCCTTTGCAAGTCTTGTTGTACCACCATAATTCCCATATCATGTTGACGATCTTAACTACATAAAAACAAAGTTGTAAGTATTGATTGTATTTTAATCTAATAAAAGTCAATCACTTGATCTTTCATATCCTTGATTTCATGACACATACACACACGTTGAACTATCCAAACATGGCTTAATTTGCATGAATATGACACATAACATATCTGGTAATTATTGCAATTAATTACCTTACTTTAACAAGTACTCGTTTACGATTCGTGCGATATTTTAGAACACCGATCTCGACGCTCCACTGTTCTAGAATTCTTCTAGAACGTCGAGCACTTGTTTCTATATTTACACACTTTCTTGACTTGGACGAACTCTCCATCGGATACTCCTTCCGTCGGACTAGTGAATCCTTGTGCAAGGCCTCCGTAAGTCTCCTCTGATCATGGATTCCCACATGGTCGACGAGCCGATTGTACCCTAACACCCATTATCCCTTTAGGGATCGATATGATCCAAATGGCTATTAGAAGTTCGCTCTTACCTTGAATCACATCGGACCTCTGGACTTGTGCATAACATGGCCAGCGGGAAGATCGTGAATTCCATCTAACTATCAATACGACGTGCGCGTGTTGTGCAACTGTTACTATCGCTTGTTTACTCGTTGTTTTACGTGATGTCCACTAGCTCTCATCTTTACTCTACTCGCTCACCTATTCACGTTCACTCTACTATCTCGTCTATTCATCTAGTGCTCTTATCTATTTCTTGGTACTCTCAGATTGGCCATTAATTGATTATCTAAAGATAAACAATATAACTAATGCCAGCGCAATAGGGCCCGATCAGGTCCTGCGGGGAGCGCCCGAAAGTGCCATTTGCCCGCGGGAGTTAAATGATCAGGATGTCGGCATTACATCCAAGTGCCATACTATCAAGATTAATCTAAGACAATTAACACAAAGTGCTATATTCTCTCGTTGTCTTTTGACAAACAAGTTCCATACTCTCTCTCGGCTATCTTCGGATAACCAAAGTGCAATTTCTATCTCGATTGACAAGAAAGTTAATCAAAAGTGCTATACTATTTCGATTGATAAGAAAATCAATCAAGGTGCAATTTACTCTCTATATGGCCAACTACTTTCTCTCTCCTTGCTATACATGTTGCTTGATATTGCTTGACATTGACGCTATGTGCCATCGTGTTGTTGTGTTGCTTTCTTTCGTGACTCGATCTTATTCATTGTACTATACTTGATTCATCTACTATTTGAACCATGTTACTTGTGCTCTTACTTTCTCGACTTTACATGACTCGTTCTATCTTTAGTTACTCTGCCATTTAATGCACTAATTATTTAAAGCATGCTTGACCCTGAGATTTAAGTCCTACTGGGCGTTATCGCTCACCCTTCGTTATTTGTTATTGTGTCTCAGGTAAGTCGGACTCTGACGTCACACACACCAATGGGACAAGACTAGAGTGATGAGCGACCCGAAGTCAACTCATGAAGTTACCTTAGTACCATGGAGTCTAGTAGTTATTGCTTTAGATTTCTTTTCAATGTAATGATGTCATTGAGCCTTATGTGTGGCTCTGAATTAGTGGTTGTAATAGTCTTAGTGATTTTATAATGAAATAAAGAGTTTATTCCAATTATTGTTTATTAGATGCTCTGATGTTTGCGAAAGTATGCGCAATTGTCGTTACCATACTCGTTGTTCGCATTCTCCTCCGATTTATTCTGCTGCTAAATTGGAGGGGCGTGACAGTTGGTATCAGAGCCTAGGATGTCCTTACTAGGATATTGTAGGTCCTAGGATGTTCTAGGTGGACTGCCATGACACGTGTCTAAGTCAACCACCATACCTATGTGAGAGATTGGGTAAAGCTTGGGGTTATGCTAGGAGTTTAACTATATGTACAAACACCCTAAGTTTAAGAAGAACTTAATAGATTATTATTGCTCGCAGGAGATAGAGGAGATGGCTAGCGAGCGTGCGCCAATGGTTGAATTACAATGGACCGTACAAGGATTGACTCAAGCCCTTAACAACGTGATTCAAGCCAGAACAAGAAATGGGCCCGGAGACTTATATGCAAATTTTCAACGAATAAATCCTCCTAGGTTTAATGGAACTCCGGATCCCGAAGAAGCCGAAAATTGGGTAAAGACGATGGAACAAATTTTTAGAGTCATGCAATGTTCAGAGCAGGAGAAAGTCCTTCTGGAAACCTTCCAGTTGGACCGCGATGCTAGAGCTTGGTGGGAAGCTGCCAGTCGTCAATTACCCAACATCAACATAGAGTGGGGAGAATTTTTAGAACTCTTCACCACCAAATACTTTTCCGAGAAGATTCGTGAGAAGAAGGAACTCTTAATGGACGCCGACATGAGACCAACTCAAAGGCTAGTTCTGGCATGTCAGCAAGCCGCTCAACTGCTAGAAAGAGCTCTGGAAGCAACTAAGGAGATTAAAAAGGAGACCAATCAGAATGGCAAGAGAAGATATAACCATGACAAGAAGGCCAACCAGCAAGTGAATCGTAACGATGCGATTATCTGCCTTCATTGTCACAAGCCAGGTCATGTGACCAAGGAGTGTTGGCGAAGAATTGGTGCATGTCTACGTTGTGGCAACTCGAGACATCAGCTGCGAGACTGTCCACTCTTAGAAGAATCAGCTACTAGTGTGAAAGATCTCAACTCTATGACAAAGAGGAAGCGACTAAACAGTGGTAAGAGTAAACAGAACAATAAAAATGATAGGCGTTTAAATCTCAATCACGAAGGTCGATGCAAGAATTGTTATAAGGCGAGCCACATATCGAAAGATTGCTGGAAGAATAAGGAAAGTGTCTCCGATGTGGAAGCTCAGACCACAAGATTAGGAATTGCCCGAGAAAGACAAACGTTACGGAGAATCAACACATAAGGATACACTCGAAGCTTCGACAACACCTAGTCCAAATGACGAAGTACGAACCATGGAAGGTAAACCTAAACTCGTCTCGATTAATACTCTTAGTATAGTATGATGATTCATATTTAATTGAAGGAGTCATGGAATTTGGGGACCAAATTCTCTTTAAGTGGGGGAGGATGTAATACCCCAGAAATTTCATTAACTAAAATATATATATATATATATATATTATAGATAAATGAAAATTTTCCCATTAATAAAAATCAAACTAGTTAAAAGATACACATCATTATTGCATGAGTAGAAACTCATATAAAAATTCTATGAAAATAATATTATACCTTAAAAATTATTATCTAATGACCCATTAAGAAATTTGGGCATAGAAAAATAATTCGGACCATGATTTAGAATTTATGTGACTTATTATTGTAACTAAGGAATAAATTGGAAAATCCATTATTACATGAGCCAAGTGGATTAACAATTGAAATAAAAATTATGGGTAGATTCCAAACAATATGTGGGGATAGTCCATAAAAGGAATTGGATCAATGGACAACTTATGACCCATGAACAAATTCAAGTATGAAAATAGTAAATAAATAACTTACGTATTATCGAAATGATAGAACTTACGTACCACTATCGTACGTGAGAAAACATTAGAAAATTCCGTAAAAATTATAAATCAACCTCAAACATTATTCTTAAGAGTTTCATGAAGAGATTCGAGCAACGAAAAATCCGATTGGCCAAGTGTACGTTACACGTGACCAGGTTAACCGAATTAGGGAACTAAGTCGGAAAATTGTTAACACGGAAAAATAACCCAACCATAAATTAAATAAATAGGTTGGAGAGACTTATAACATTATGTATTAGTGACCCATTAATGAAAATGGGCCAATGGATCACTTTTAGCCTAATAATAAAATTGGAACATAAAAATACTCAGAAATTCGCACCTGTAAATATGCAATAATTGTGAAGGGCACATTAGGGTTTAAATTAGGGTAATTAGTCATACAAGGTAAGTCAAAACGGACCCAACTCTAAGAGGTGGTTTCCTAAACCTTTGCTACCTCCTTTGGGTGAGAGAATCTCAGATTTTGGAAACTAGAATGCAGAAATTCGCAGCCCTCTTTCCTAGTCCCATTAGGACATGAAGTAGCACCCTAAAACTATAAGAACTCTTCACAAAACGTTTGGGGAAGGTTTAGCATCAAGTTGGGGTCGTGTGCAGCAAGTTTGGGGCGCTGGAGGAGAGGAGAAGGCTGGGGAAAAACGTGGTCTTCTTCCACCTCGCCCTGTAGCGAACCAGGAACCTGCAGGGAGTTCTTTGCGTTCAAAGGTAGGCATTTTCGGGTCAAGATTAAAGAAAAATAATACCATCTTGTAGAGCTTCGAGTCTAGATTCATTTGCTTCTGATTTTACTAATTTTCATCGAGTATACTTTGTGTATTAATCGTTTTCCCTAAGTCGCGCACAGTTAGGGCTTTTACCGTTCTTCTTATTATGCATACGATTTGAGACCGAATTAGACTAAATCATCAACATCAAAGTTCTTCTACTTGTAGTCACAATCATCTTTCATGTAGAAAGTTTTGCCTAAAAGTCTTTAGATAGAGTTATAAGCATGTTAATCGAGTCGCTGCATGATACTGCAATGTCGAGATGCAGTTAACTTTAAGTTCTTCCTGTTTTGCACAAGATTAAAGGCCGAAGTAGGTCAAGCCTCCAACATAAAAGTTCTTTAAATAGTTGTCATGGTCATCTTTCATGTTAAGTGTTTTGTTTAAATATCATTATTTAGAGAGTTATAAACTTCGTAATAGAGTCATGCAGGATACTGCGTTTTCAGGTTGCATTTAACTTTCACTTCGTCATGTTTTTCACAAGGTTCAAGACCGAATTAGGTTAAAACCCCAACAACAAAGTTCTTATACTAGTTGTCCTTGTCATCTTTTATGTTAGACATTTTGTCCAAATGTCAGTAGATCTCATGTTACAAGTCTAACATGTAAGTCGCAACGAAGTCATGCATGTTTAGGGCTTTCCCGTTCTTCCTGTATTTCATGCAATTAGAGACCGATTCAGACCCAGCCCACAACACAAAAGTTCTTCCAATAGATGTCCTCGACATTTTCTATGTTGCGAGTTTTGTCTAAAGGTCAGCATATAGAGAGATATAGGCATTTCATGAATATCACCCTGTGTCAAATCATGGTAGTCTGAACCAAGAGCATGTCAGATCCCTGACGGACTCAGGCGCAGACCCTGTGAACGCGACGGCCCGATATGTCGCATTCTGAGGTCGGGTCGCGACAGTACCTCTGTCGCGTTCTGGTCGCGACAGTACCCATGTCGCATTCTGCCTGCCTGATCTGACGACCCGTCGCGATCCTTGCAAGACCACGTCGCGATCTCAGTTTTGGGCCTGAAAATCAGTCTTTTGCAAGTCTTGTTGTACCACCATAATTCCCATATCATGTTGACGATCTTAACTACATAAAAACAAAGTTGTAAGTATTGATTGTATTTTAATCTAATAAAAGTCAATCACTTGATCTTTCATATCCTTGATTTCATGACACATACACACACGTTGAACCATCCAAACATGGCTTAATTTGTATGAATATGACACATAACATATCTGGTAATTATTGCAATTAATTACCTTACTTTAACAAGTACTCGTTTACGATTCGTGCGATGTTTTAGAACACCGATCTCGACGCTCCACTGTTCTAGAATTCCTCTAGAACGTCGAGCACTTGTTTCTATATTTACACACTTTCTTGACTTGGACGAACTCTCCATCGGATACTCCTTCCGCCGGACTAGTGAATCCTTGTGCAAGGCCTCCGTAAGTCTCCTCTGATCATGGATTCCCACATGGTCGACGAGCCGGTTGTACCCTAACACCCATTACCCCTTTAGGGATCGATATGATCCAAACGGCTATTAGAAGTTCGCTCTTACCTTGAATCACGTCGGACCTCTGGACTTGTGCATAACATGGCCAGCGGGAAGATCGTGAATTCCATCTGACTACCAATACGACGTGCGCGTGTTGTGCAACTGTTACTATCGCTTGTTTACTCGTTGTTTTACGTGATGTCCACTAGCTCTCATCTTTACTCTACTCGCTCACCTATTCACGTTCACTCTACTATCTCGTCTATTCATCTAGTGCTCTTATCTATTTCTTGGTACTCTCAGATTGGCCATTAATTGATTGTCTAAAGATAAACAATATAACCAATGCCAGCGCAATAGGGCCCGATCAGGTCCTGGGGGGAGCGCCCGAAAGTGCCATTTGCCCGCGGGAGTTAAATGATCAGGATGTCGGCATTACATCCAAGTGCCATACTATCAAGATTAATCTAAGACAATCAACACAAAGTGCTATATTCTCTCGTTGTCTTTTGACAAACAAGTTCCATACTCTCTCTCGGCTATCTTCGGATAACCAAAGTGCAATTTCTATCTCGATTGACAAGAAAGTTAATCAAAAGTGCTATACTATTTCGATTGATAAGAAAATCAATCAAGGTGCAATTTACTCTCTATATGGCCAACTACTTTCTCTCTCCTTGCTATACATGTTGCTTGATATTGCTTGACGTTGACGCTATGTGCCATCGTGTTGTTGTGTTGCTTTCTTTCGTGACTCGATCTTATTCATTGTACTATACTTGATTCATCTACTATTTGAACCATGTTACTTGTGCTCTTACTTTCTCGACTTTACATGACTCGTTCTATCTTTAGTTACTCTGCCATTTAATGCACTAATTATTTAAAGCATGCTTGACCCTGAGATTTAAGTCCTACTGGGCGTTATCGCTCACCCTTCGTTATTTGTTATTGTGTCTCAGGTAAGTCGGACTCTGACGTCACACACACCAATGGGACAAGACTAGAGTGATGAGCGACCCGAAGTCAACTCATGAAGTTACCTTAGTACCATGGAGTCTAGTAGTTATTGCTTTAGATTTCTTTTCAATGTAATGATGTCATTGAGCCTTATGTGTGGCTCTGAATTAGTGGTTGTAATAGTCTTAGTGATTTTATAATGAAATAAGAGTTTATTCCAATTATTGTTTATTAGATGCTCTGATGTTTGCGAAAGTATGCGCAATTGTCGTTACCATACTCGTTGTTCGCGCTCTCCTCCGATTTATTACGCTGCTAAATTGGAGGGGCGTGACATATAGGGCAGTGGTTGATTGTAGAAAGAAGAGAGTCAAAATTTGTCTTCCTAGTGGAGCAGTGTTCGAATTTCAAGGTAAGTCATTTTATACTCTGAAGTTTATTATTTCTGCACTTAGGGCTAGAAAGTTAATTAATGTAGGATGTGTAGCATATTTAGCATCTATAAAACTAGTAGGGTCTGATAAGTCTATAGAGAATGTTCGAGTAGTCAGAGAATTTGCAGATGTATTCCTAGAGGATTTGCCAGGGTTGGCCCCACACAGAGAGGTAGATTTTACCGTAGAATTACAGCCATGAACTATGCTGATTTCTAAAGCACCGTACATAATGACACCAATTAAGTTGAAGGAATGAAAGAAAAGGTTTCATTAGACCTAGTCATTCACCATGGGGTGCTCCAATGTTGTTTGTTAGAAACAAAGATGATAGTCGTAGGTTGTGTATAGATTATCAATAGTTAAATAAAGTTCCCATCAAGAATAAGTATCCACTTCGAAGAATAGATGATTTGTTTGATCAGTTGCAGTCTGCTAAAGTATTTTCTAAGATCGATTTGAAGTCAAGGTATCATCAGTTGAGAATCAGAGAAGAAGACATTGATAAAATAACTTTCAGAATAAGATATAGTCACTATGAGTTTGTGGTAATGCCATTTAGGTTGAGAAATGCTCCAACAGCTTTTATGAATTTGCTGAACATAATATTTCACCCATACTTAGGTAAGTTTATTGAGGTATTCATAGATGATATATTGGTGTATTCGTCATCAGAGGAAGTGCATGCAGTATATTTGAGGATTACTTTATACAATTTGTGAGAACATCACTTGTTTGCTAAGTTCAGTAAGTGCAAGTTTTGGTTAAAAAAGATCCAGTTTCTTGGTCATGTGATTTCTAGAGAAGAAATAGTGGTGGACCCAACAAAAGATGAAGCCGTAATGAAATGGGAAGAACCGAAGACAGTGTAACGCCCCGACGCGGAATATCGGAGCGGGATTATAGTTATTAAATAGTACAGAGCGAGAAATAAATACAAACCATTGCACAATAGAATAATACCAAATAAACTCCAATTTCATTAATAATCCACCAGACATCCTTACATTCACTAATAACTCATCATCTTCACAAACTAACTAATACATCAACGTATCAGAGCCAAAACTAGGGCCCAGAGTACTTTATTCAAATCAAACTATTACATAATGACTAACTGACTCCTAACTATACTAACTGACTTCTAGACAGTACTGGTTGCAGAAGGGTCACTCCTGAGCATCTCCCTCAGTCCCGTCCTCGTATGTGTGGTCGTCTCCATCTGACTCACCTGAACACATTAAATAAATACGCAGGATGAGCGAATAACGCCCAGTAGGACTTAATATCTCATGAACACAAGCATGCTTTAAATAGTTAATGTCTTAATGGCAGGTTAGCTAGAGAGTAAAGTCATGTAGAGTATGTCACGATAACGAGAGAATAATTGCAACTGGCACAGGGAAAATAGTACAACGAGAACGATAATAGAATGGCCATGTAATGATATAACATGTAATTTGCACAACGGTGCACTAGTAACGATCACGCTTGCACTTGTAGAGATAGCACTTTGATTGTCATAGATTAATCTAGATAGTAAACTGGCGCTGGATGCATGCCGTAACACATCCTATGATCATTTTAACTCCCATGGGCACTAGCACTTTTCGGGGCGCTCCTCCCAGGACTTGATCGGGCCCTATTACGCTGGCATTAGTCATTTCTTTTATCTTAGACAATCACACGAATGGCCAATAGAGTACCAAGAAGAGATAAGAGAGTACTAGACGAGATAGATGAGAGTATAGAGAGAATGTGAACAGATGAGAGTAAAGAGATTGTAGATGAGATAGGGACAATTTCGTAAAACGACGATAAACACGCGATAGTAACGGTTGTACGGCACTAGGTCGAGTACCGGCAGTCTGGTAGAAGTCACATCCGCCCCTTAGCCGCGCTGTGTACACGGGTCAGGTGGTCCGGCGTGAACTCAAGACGAGAAGGAATACACTAAGGTTTGGATCGTACTGATCCCTAAGAGTGCAACGGGTTTTTGGGGTACAACTAGCTCGTTGACTAAGGACGTGCGCCAAAGCCAAGAAGACTTACGGAGGTCTTGACAAGGAGTCCCTGGTCTAGTCAAGAGTATTCTCGGTGGAGAGGTGGTCCAAGTCAAGGGAAAAGTGTGTAGAAAACGGGTCCGTCGTGCCTCGAGTGCTCGAAGGCCGAGGGAAAACGGTAACGGTAGATAAAATGCGCGAGTAAAAACGGAAACAATTGTATTTAACAAAATAGGGTAATTTAGTCATTTATTTCGATAATTTACCGAATACATTATTGCATAATTTATCAAGGTCAAATGGCAATTTACAATGTTATGTGTGTGCAAGTGTAAAGAAATCTTGAGGAGATGACAAGTCGTGCTCACGACCTTTAAATTAACAAGAATTATTTAAATATTATTAAATAAAAATATTCAGATCGATTATTAAGCTTAACAGTACATAGTTTTAACTTGTATAAGGGTTATATGACAAATAAAGCAAGGTATGTGCGTAATATAAGGTTTCTGGCCGATATTTGTAAAGTGGCGACGAGGTGACCTGTCGCGATAAAGTCGCGACGGGGCGCTAGGTCATGTTAAGCAACATATAGCGACGGGGTTCCCAGTCGCGGTTCAGGTCGCGGCTGTGCGGACTGGCGCGACAGGCGAACCGGCCGGCCTGGCCCGATTCGGGATTGGGAACGCGGCGGCGACGCCAGTCGCGTTCATGACGCGGCCTGAAGGCCGACCGCGACACTCCTGTTATCGCGGCGTATCGCGCCGCCGCGATAATAGGGGCGGTCCAGGTTTTCCCCTTTTTCTCTGGGTGGACCCTTCTTGACATAGGGTCATTCTAAATTCAGTATAAAATCGCACGGTGATCCAAAAATCACGAATCTAGTTTCAAATGAAAGTAGACATATAGATCTAACAGCATGCACGATTAATTTGAATTTAGATAAGATTTAGGCATGCTTTGAACATGTTACATTCTGATGACCTAAACAGGCGCAGTTAAGGTTCCACGAATTAATTTGAGGTATATACATGATGAAAAATTATGAAACTAGAGGCGTTTCAAAGCTAACAGAATGTAGTATTTATGATAATTTTATCATGATGTGAGATCAAGTATAAACGGGGTTCACAAGCAATCATGAAGGGTCAGTTGCATATATCTGACAGAGCTTCAAAGAATTAATTCTCCCTCATGGGAGATTGAAATAGAATGAAACCAAGGGTGTTTGAAAGCTATTACACTATAGTATCATTGAGAATTTTCCCATAGCAGGGAACAAGTACATGTAGGTAATTAGAGAAAATAAGAGATTTTGGGTTCATGGTATAGCAGGACTTCACAAATTAAATACGCCCAAATGGATGATCAGAATACCACGAAACCATAGGGCTTTTGCAGAGGTACATGAACTCTACCTAGGGTAATTATTTCACGATTTTTGCTTGAGAGATTGCCTACCTTTTGGTGTTCACAAGAAAGGCTAGGGTTTGATGACGAAAAACGGGAAGAATATCCAAGCTTGTTCAAGCCTCCTCCTCCTTGCTCTTCGTCCAGAACTTCTCCTCTTCGTCTCCTAGGACTCCAGCCATGAACTATGGGTGGTAGGGACGAACTTGGGGGGTGTATTGGGTTGCTAGTAGAGTTTTACCCCTTCTAAAACTCCTCCTTTCTATTAATTCCGAATTTCTTTCTTTATCTCCCACTTTCTCTTATTTATCCAACTAATAGAGTTGGGAAGGGTTCCAATTTCGTGGGTAGGGGTTTAGGATGGATATGGACAAAGTTGACCAGGAAAGGTGTGCCATGTGTTTGGACAATAGATTGTCACAGGAGTTTTATGGAATTGAAAATAAGACTAACTACAACACCTATATTGGGGTTACCGTCAGGCAGTGGAGGATTTGTATTATACACAGATACTTCTAAGAGAGGGCTCAAAGTAGTATTAATGCAGCATGGTAAGGTTGTGGAGAATTACCCTACACATGATTTGGAATTGGCAGTAGTGGTATTTGCATTGAAGTCATGGAGGTATTATTTGTATGGTGAAAGGTTTGAGATTTTCACATATCATAAGAGTGTAAAGTATATTTTCTCCTAGAAAGATTTGAATCTCAGGCAGTGTAGATGGTGGAATATTTGAAGGATTATGATTTCAGTTTGGCCTATCACCCAGGTAAAACTAATGTTGTTGCAATTGCATTGAGCAAAAAAGCAGTTTTAAGTCAGACAATGATTAAGGAATGGAAGCTGTATGAAGATGTAGCAAAGAATTCTCTATTTATTCCTAATAATCAACAGCGAGCCATGTTGGCCAGTAGTGTAGTGGAGCCATCATTATATTGGCAGATAATTGAAGCCTAGAGAACATATGAGAATTTGGCTAAAATTGTGAAGATGGAAGATGTTACTATCGATAATGATTGTGTGGTTAGACTTAGAGGCCTATTATATGTTCCAAAAGAAGTAGAATTAAAGCAGAAAGTGTTAGAGAAAGTGCACAAATCTAGATGTTCAATTCATCCAGACAGTACAAAAATGTATCAAGATTTGAAAAAAACACTTTTGGTGGCCGAATATGAAGAAGGAAATAGCATAATTTGTGACTAGATATCTGATTTGTTAGCAAGTGAAGGTAGAACACCAGAGGCTAGGAGGATTGTTACAACCATTGTCGATTCCACATTGGAAATGGGACAATATTGCTATAGATTTTGTGGTAGAATTGCTTAAAACAGCAACATGTCACAATGGAATTTGGGTTTTTGTTGACATATTGACAAAGGTGTGCAGGTTATTAGCTGTAAGCATGTCTTGGACAGTTGATCAATTAGCCAAGTTGTATGTGGAGAGTATAGTACCATTACATGGCATTCCATTTAGTGTAGTTTTAGATAGAGATCTAAGGTTCACATCAGATTTTTGGAGAAGTTTGCAGTGAGTAATTGGCACTGAGTTGAGATACAATTCTGCATACCGCCCACAGATATATGGTCAAATAGAAAGGAAAATTCAGACATTAGAAGATATTTTGTGAGCATGTTGTTTAGTATGGGGAGGTAGTTGGGAGCATCATTTAGTAATGGTAGAGTTTGCTTATAATAACAATCATCATGCAAGTATTGGAATGGCATCATATGAAACTCTGTATGGAAGATCATGTAGGACACCCCTGAATTGGCACGAGATAGGAGAAAAGCAAGTTATGGGACCATAATTGATACAACAATGTGCAGTAATGGTTAGGTCTTCAAGTAGCTCAGAGTAGGCAAAAGAGTTATGCATACTCAAGATGCAGGGCATTACGGTTTGAGGTTGGAGATTATGTGTTTCTATGGGTTTCTCCCACTAAAGGTATTCTGAGGTTCAGCAAGAAAGGTAAACTTAATCTGAGATATGTTGACCCATTTTAGATTTTAGAGAAAATTGGAGAAACAACTTACAAAATTGCCCAACGGATTTCACAGATGCTCATGATATATTCCATGTCTCAATGTTGAGGAGATATATCCGTGATCCTTCACAGATAATCAGTTATACCCAAGATGATCTGAAACCAGATATGTCTATACTAGAGTATCTAGTTCAGATTACATGAAGAAGAACACAGAAATTAATAAACAAAGAAATTATGTTAGTAAAAGTTAGACGGGAAAATAGACAAGGAGGTGAAGGCACTTGGGAATTGGCAGAGAAAATGCAAAAAGTGTATCCATACTTATTTAAGTAAGCCTTTAATTCTTTTTAGGTGTTAGTTAAGTAATTGGTTAATTATGAGTTTTATAGTATGACTTCTTTCTGAATTTCGAGGATGAAAATTCTTTTTAGGTATTAGTAATGTAATGTCATGGCTGTTCGGATCTTGGTTTGTCTGGTTTGTGGGCTAGTGCATGGCCTTGGTGTTGTGTCTTGGGCTTTAGCAAGTTGTGTGGGAGTTGTGGGCCAAAAATCAAGGCCCAACTGATCCACTGGTTCTCTTTTTGAGAACGCGATGGGGGAATGTGTCGTGTTCAGAACGCGTTCCCGCCTGCGTCACATTCTCAGCACCGCTGACTTCTACCTTTTAGCCACATGCGTAACGCGTGGCACTTGTCTCGCTTCCTCATGGCGTCAGTTTCATGAGTGCATCGGCCTGATGCGTCGCGTTATGAACGTGATGGCCACCTGCGTCCCGTTCTTAACTCTGAAGGTTTAAGTCACTATAGGTCGGCCAAATAGAGCAGGGAGTACTATTCGCTGAGGGAGGATGTTTTGAAGGTGTCTCTAGTGATTTTGACCCTGTGGCTCATGTTTCGACATGTTCTCGACTCAAGGAAGTTGCCCGGAGCATGGGAAGCGCTAATTGAGCGACGTTCTTTGCGTTCCCTACGTGGGTAGGGAGATTCTCTCTTGTTTCCCTTTGTTCTTGTGTGGTTTGATGCATGGAAAGGTTTTTGGCCAGTAGTATGCATGTCGTGGTAGTAGTATAACTCGTCACTATTGATCAATGAATGTTAAAATGTGTGGTTTGTGGGTTTTCTTTAGATGAGGTTCCGGACTGGTGTTTTGTTTGTAAATGCGACAGACCAGGGTGTTGCATTCTTAATGCGACGATCTGACCCGACGTGTTCACATCTAGAAAGCATCTTATCGGGACGTCGTGTTCTTAACATGACAATCAACCCCGTCGCGTTCTAGTTCCCGAAGCTTAAATGTCATGTTTATGGAATGTAGGTTCTTCGGATTGTAGTTTAAGATGGTTAAGTATTCGTGAAGGCTTATGAGCATGTTTTAAGATTAGCAGACATTGAGAGCTTGGTGGTATGATGCTTACCGTGGTTATCTCTTCAGTCGGGTACCCCAGGTTCTCAATCAACCAGGCACGTTAGTGCTCGGGACATGTTCTCGTACTGTGTGTACCCTAGAGGTCTGTGTTGTCTTCTTGGACACCCTCACTCATTTGTCGAGTTGTATATCCAGTTGAGGGAAAGATGACAATGAGGTAGCGACTTGTGGTGTGTGTGGTTCTTTCTGTTCAGTCACTTGTAGCGCACTCGTGGTTGGGGGACGGACACCAGTAGACGTACTGATCCCCAGCTAGTCCCATGTTCCACAGTCTCACTTTAGGGGCCCTAGAACCCTTAAAGATGTGTTAGGCGTAGGTTTGCAACGTGTTTCGCTGCAGGTGTGGTGTTGGTTGGACTCCACAGTTCTTAGTACTTGTACAGGTGGAGCCGCAACTGGATCTTACATCCGTAACTGCGAGACTTAGAGGTAGACCTATGTGGCTTGTCAAGGACAGTAGCTAGTGTCACGTACCATGCTTCGTGATGTGAGTGTAGCATTGTTCCTCCTTAGCTCATTTCCTTGTGCGTGGTTTGTCGTTTATTTATTATTTCCTAGTGCTAGTAGTTCCTTTAATTGTCTATTTATATTCAACAAACAGTTCTTTATATATTTAATTCTGTTAATGTTATATCTGCTAGTTGTTCACTCCTGTTTCCCATGTGATTTGCGTTGCGTCGTTTTGGGAGAGTTTTCCTACTGAGCTAGTGACTTGTGAGGCTCACACCCTTACTTTTCCCTTTTCAGGTGAAGGAGAGTAGAAGAGTTCCCGTCCCTCATCTAGTTCTGAGCGTACCATAGCAGAGGTGGATCCTGATGATCAGTCCATCCCCATATAATTTTATTTATTATATGTAATTTTGGTGATTAACAAACCTTAACGAATATTTTCTAAAAAGTTTTCTGAAGTTCATCCATAGGAAATAATTCAAGCAAAATCTGTAAGTAATTCGCATACACTGTTTTTTAAAGTTTAAAGCATGTATTCATTCCAAGTACACATCAATTTCCTTGATAGAACATCGGTTTCATAAGAAAAAACAATGATTTCGTCTTATATCGGTTTCATAAGAAAAAACAACGATTTCGGTCTCACATCGATTTCATAAGTCACTTAAACAACGATTCGATAAGTGAAACAACGATTTGGTCACTGTAACGATTTGATAAGTGAAACAACGATTTGGTCGTTGTAACGATTTGATAAGTGAAACAACGATTTGGTCGCTGTAACGATTCGATAAGTGAAACAACGATTTGATAGCTATAACGATTCGATAAGTGAAACAACGATTTGGTCGCCATAACGATTCGATAAGTGAAACAACAATTTGGTCGTTGTAACGATTCGATAAGTGAAACAACAATTTGATCGCTATAACGATTAGTTACCACTTCAACATCGATTTGCTCAAACAACGATTTGCTCTTACTTGAACAACGATTTGCCTTAGTCAACATCGATTTGCTCAAACAACGATTTGCTTTTACTTGAACAACGATTTACCTTAGTCAACACCGATTTGCTCAAACAACGGTTTGCTCTTACTTGAACAACGATTTGCCTTAGTCAATAACGATTTGCTTGGTCAACGATTTCATTACTCACATCAACATAAGGTTTCATTTATATATGGATTATAATTTTGAAATCGATTTCTCGTATACAACAAGACTCTTCACAACGATTTTGGTTTGAAGGAATTATCATGCATTTCATTATTATTATCTTCTCAAATATTCCTGATAATGACCATACTATTCAAACATATTTTTAAAACTCTGTGGAGTTCAAGTCTTCCCGCGCATACTAAGTTTTTGATCATTTCACACGAAATCCTCTTGCTTATTTGATGTATCGCATAGAGTCTTGATTTGTGTGATGACATGATATCCTTTCTAGTTTAAGCATATCATTATACTGCACGACTACCAGGGTAGACTGACAACATAGGCAAAAAGGAGTTGTCTAGGTATCTGTGTTTAATGCATGCAGGCCTTTTTTAGTAAAGCACGTCATGTATGGATCCATCAACCTGTCGAAAAGGATAAAAGATTCAGAAGATCTTTCCTGAGGATGCAATGACCAATCCAAGCGCTTATAGTTGCAAGCTCATCTCTGCATGCCTACGACCAGTCTCTCTAACGAGCATGAAGCTGTGAGACAACGGGCGTCTGAACGGCTACTTCAACGATCAAATTATTTTGCAGAAGATAAATAGAAGACTGATGACTCCATGAAGAAGAAGTCATTAAGAGATAGAGCTACACATACAACTAAAAAGCAACTTGCAAGCATCAGATAGAAGAGCTCATTCGCTTCACTCCACCATCCTTTCAGCTCTCAGCTCTCAGCTTTTCTTGCTTAGTCTTTTAAGAGCTAGTTGTTGTTCTGAGAGATTTTTGTGTTGAAAATTTATCTCTCTCTCAGACATTGCCTCAGATCAAGCAAACTCTTATAAGTTTGGTCTAGGGGCCTTTCGCCTTTGCACTCACATTCTGTGTGTGTTCCTCTTCGGTTGTGAAGAGAAGACCTGTTGTGAACAGGTGGTTGATATTCCCTTCATTGAAGAAGGAAGACCTGTTGCATCAGGTGTTGGTTTGTTCCTCTTCGGGTTTGAAGAGATGGCCAGCTGCGGCTGGATGTGTAAGGGTCCTTAAGGGGGACAGTACTCTTAGTTTGTGAAATCCCAAGTTGTTTCTTGGGGACTGGACTTAGGACTCCTTGGGATAGGAGGTCCGAACTAGGATAAAATTCTTCTGTGTTTGTATGTTTGCATGTGTGTCTTCATTTTTACTAACACTAACTATCAATCTTAGTGTTCTTCTGTTAAACATTTTTATTGATAGGTGTTAATTGAAAAAGAGCATTTAGAAACCCATTCAGCCCCCCTCTGGGCTTGCTAGCTGGGCAACAAGTGGTATCAGAGCCAAGTCTCTTCAAGAAAGAAGATCTCACGGTCTGAAGAGCAAAGATAAATGGCACCTCAAGGGTATGCAGAAGGTCAGTCCGTCAACATACCCCCTCTATTTGATGGAGAAGACTACAACTATTGGAAGACTCGAATGTGGTTCTTTCTTCTAGGTCTCGATTTCCAACTTTGGTCTATCATAGAAAAAGGAGACCTGGTAGTTCTCAATAGCAGAGAAAACTGGACAGAAGAAGACAAAAAGAAAATATCCCTTAATAGCAAAGCCAAAAGCATGCTATGCTGTGCACTAAGCAAGAAAGAGTTCAACAGGATCTTAGCGTGCAAATCAGCTATGGAAATGTGGGAGAAGCTCAGAATTACATATGAAGGAACCGACAAGGTAAGAGAAAGGAGAATAGACATCTTGGTAGCCCAATATGAAAAATTTCAGATGCAACCAGGAGAGTCCATCACATAAATGTATAGCAGATTTACTGACATCACAAATGGATTGGTTGGGCTTGGTAAAACCTATGAGATTGGAGATATGGTGAGAAAGATACTGAGATCACTACCAGCCTCATGGACTCCAAAAGTGACAGCCATAGAAGAAGCTAATGACCTTAAAAGAATGTCACTTGAGAAGATTATTGGGTCACTAATGGCCCATAAGATAAACATGGAAAGGCTTGGAGAATCCTCAAGCAGGAAAAAGCACAGCAGTGCACTAAAAGTTACAGAAGGCAGCTCCGAAGAAGAATCTGAAAATGAAAGAAGTGATGAGGACAGTGAAGATGAGGACGCTCTTCTCTCTAGAAGACTACATCGTATTCTTGCTAAGAAAAAATATCAATTAGGGAGAAGGTACTTCAAGAAAGGGAAAGACTTCAAGAAACCTGAAGTCAAGGAAGTTAAGAAGTCAGAACCCATTTGCTACGAATGCAAAAAACCTGGACACATCAAGGCAGAGTGTCCAAAGCTGAAGAAGACGGAGTTCAAAAAGAAGGACAACTCCAAGAAGTTCAGAAGGTATAAAAAGAAAGCCATGGCAACTGCATGGAACAATGAGAGTGACTCAGACAGTGAGTCAAGCTCCAGTGATGAGAAGAAGAAAAAACCAACCTGGCCTTCATGGCAAACATTGAAGATAAGTAACATCTGACTTATCTTTCACTTACTGTAATGAATCTGATTCAGATAGTTTAGAAGATGCTTTCAACGAATTATACAACAAATATAAGGATGTATGCAAGTTATTGAAAACCACCAAGAAAATTGTGCATGCTTAGAGATCACCAACTCAGACTTAAAATCTGAAATTGAGTAGCTAGAAAAACAAATCTCCGAATTAAAAAGAAGAAATTAACTATTATGTGAAGATCTAAAAGTTAAAACGAACAACAACTAACCTGAAAACCAGGAAACCATAATTAAACTTAAAAAGGAAGTTGACACACTATCAAAGATAATGAATATATATCGAATACAATTGAAAAATTCACAAGTGGTAAATCATCTTTAATATTAAAAGGAGCAAGAAGATCAGGTAAGAAAAAGCATGGTTTAGGATATATTTCGCCTGAAAATGAAGAAACAATCATTCATCCTAAAATATACCCAACTCCAAATTTGTAGCCGAACAACATAGTGAATATAAATCTAACCATAAAAATAGGCCAACTGAAACAGTAAATAAAGTATCATGTTGCAGTCATTGCAATAAATTAGGACATACTAAAATAACCTGTACAACTAAACACTTAAAGTGGATCCCTAAAAGAAAAGGTGAAGAAACTAACCAACAATGACCCAAAAAAACTTGGGTACCTAAATCTTAGTGTTTTAATTGCAGGGAAGCCTTAAAGCATTAAAATGGTACTTGGATAGCGGGTGCTTAAGGCACATGACTGGCAACAAAAGATTATTCTTGCACATCAAATATGAAGAAGGCACAGTAACCTATGGCGACAATGGAAAAGGGTCAGTGATAGGTTGTGGATCTATTGGAAGTCAAGGCAAAACTCTTATAGAAGATGTATTATGTGTCAAGGACTCAAGCACAATCTTATAAGCATCAGCCAGCTATTGACAAGGGTCACCAAATCAATTTCAGGAGTCTAAGTGCCTTATTATGAAAGATGGTGTGATTGTGTTCAAAGCTTGTAGAGAAAAGAATTTGTATGTATTGCATCTAGAGGAATTGAAGGAACAAGATGTCTATCTAGCAGCAAATAAAGATCAAAATGCTAAACTTTGGCACATAAGATTGGGCCACTGCAGTTTAGATGGAATATGGAAGCTAATTAAACATGATTTAGTGGAAGGTCTGCCCAAGATAAGCTCAAGAACAGAAGGTATTTGTGAACCGTGTGCAAAAGGAAGCATGCTAAATCCTCCTTCAAGTCAAAGACAGTAGTAACTACTTCCAAACCACTAGAATTGCTACACATGGATTTATTTGGACCAATGAGAACTACTAGCCTGGGAGGAAAGAATTTTAGATTTATAATAGTAGATGACTATTCAAGATTTACATGGGTATCCTTCTTAGAGCATAAAGATGATAGTTTCGAAAGTTTTGTGACGTTCAGTAAGTTAGTTCAAAAGGATAAGAAGTTCAGCATAATAAGCATTCGCTCAGATCATGGAGGAGAATTCCAAAATGACAAGTTTGCAGAACTTTGAGATGATCAAGGAATAGAGCACAACTTCTCAGCACTAAGGACACCTCAGCAAAATGGAGTAGCTAAGAGGAAGAATAGAACACTGTTGGATATGGCCAGAACAATGCTATCAGAATACAATCTTCTAAGATATTTCTCGGCAGAAGCTATCAACACAGCTTGTTACATTATAAATAGAGTGATGATCAGGCCAATTTTGAAGAAGACAACATATGAATTGTACAAGCAAAGGAAACCCAAGATCAGTCACTTCAAAATATTTGGATGTCCATGTTTTATTCACAACAATGACAAGAGAGACATAGGTAAGTTAGATTCTAAATCTGATGAAGGGATCTTCATGGGGTATGCCTCTAAACCTAAAGGTTATATAGTTTTTAATAAACAATGTTTATTAATTGAACAAACTGTTCATGTTATTTTTGATGAGTCTAACCCTTCCTTGAGAAAGGAAGTAGATAGTGATGATGAAATTACAGAAAATATATCCAAAAAACTGAAAGATGCATCTATCAAGGATAATGAAGATCCACCCTTGGAAGAACTACAACAAAAGGAAATTATACATGATGATCTTCCAAAGGAATGGAGATATAGGAAGGATCACCCAAAGGACAACACCATTGGAGATCCATCAATTGGGGTAAGAACAAGAGGTAATATTATTCCTTGCGATTACTTAGCATTTGTTTCACAAATTGAGCCAAAGACAGTCAATGAAGCACTGTCTGATGAATCTTGGATTTTAGCCATGCAAGATGAACTTAATTAGTTCAAGAAAAACCAAGTTTGGTCCCTTGTTCCGAGACCATCAGATCATCCTGTGATTGGCACCAAATGGGTGTTCAGGAACAAATTGGATGAAGCTGGTGTTATCACTAGAAACAAGGCTAGACTGGTAGCTCAAGGCTATTCCCAAGAGGAAGGCATAGATTTCGATGAAACCTATGCACCAATAGCTAGACTAGAGACTATTCGAATTTTACTTACTTATACATGTGCATTAGATTTAAAACTTTTTCAAATGGATGTAAAATCTGCATTTTTAAATGGATATATAAAGGAGGAAGTCTATGAGAATAGCCTCCTGGTTTTGATGATATAGATTTTTCAAATCATGTTTTTAAATTGCATAAAACATTATATGATAAGCAAGCACCTAGAGCATGGTATGAAAGACTTAGTGCATTTTTGTTAAACCATGGTTTTATCAGAGGACAAGTAGATAGTACATTGTTTATTAAATCAAAAGTCAAAAGTATATTGCTTGTGCAAATTTATGTAGATGATATAATATTTAGATCTACTGATGAATCCTTGTGCAAGTATTTTGAGAAGCTTATGCAGGGTGAATTCGAGATGAGCATGATGGGTGAGCTCAACCACTTCCTAGGATTACAAATCAAGCAAGGCAAAGACAGTACACATATTTGTCAAGCAAAATATACCAAAGAATTATTGAAGAAATTCGGATTTGTCAATGCAAACACTTGTCCACTCCATGAGCACATCCACCAGGTTAGACAGTGATAAAGAAGGTAAGAAGGTTGATCAAAACTTTATAGAGGTATGATAGGATCATTGCTATACTTAACAGCTAGTAGACGTGATATTTTATTTAGTGTATGCATGTGTGCAAGATATCAGGCAGATCTTAAGGAATCCCACTTAATTTTTGTTAAAAGAATTTTTTAGATATTTAGCTAAAACTCATGATCTAGGTCTATGGTGATGATCAGTCTATCCCCATGCAATTTTAATTAATTGTATATATATACATATTTTGATGATTAACAAAACCAAACAAGAATTTATCAATTATATCTGCTGAATATCTCCTAAGTCTTAAGTACAGGAAAAATTACCGAAGTCAAACAAGCCAATAAAGGTATGCATTACTACTCTGAAGCTTTAATCTTTTCAACATGAGATTTCTCTAAGTCCATATCGACTTCTATTAAAGTTCATAACGATTTCTTTAGAACTCGCAACGACTTACTTGTTGTAACGACTTCATAAGTGATCATAACGATTTGTTTAGAACTCGCAACGACTTGCTTGTTGTAACGACTTCATAAGTTATCACAACGATTTCTTTAGAACTCGCAACGACTTGCTTGTTGTAACGACTTCATAAGTTATCACAACAATTTCTTTAGAACTCGCAACGACTTGCTTGTTGTAACGACTTCATAAGTTATCACAACGATTTCTTTAGAACTCGCAACGACTTGCTTATTGTAACGACTTCATAAGTTATCATAACGATTTCTTTGATACTCGTAACGACTTGCTAGCCGCAACGATTTCTTTAGTTCTCGTAACGATTTCTTTGATACTCGTAACGACTTGCTAGCCGCAACGATTTCTTTAGTTCTCGTAACGATTTCTTTGATACTCGTAACGACTTGCTAGCCGCAACGATTTCTTTAGTTCTCGTAACGATTTCTTTGATACTCATAACGACTTGCTAGCCGCAACGATTTCTTTAGTTCTCGTAACGATTTCTTTGATACTCGTAACGACTTGCTAGCCGCAACGATTTCTTTAGAGTTCATAACGACTTGATAAGTGTTCATGACTCACAACGATTTCTTTAGAGTTCATAACGACTTGATAAGTGTTCATGACTCACAACGATTTCTTTAGGATTCATAACGACTTGTTTTGTGTAACGATTTGTTAAGTGTTTCACATCGACTTCTTTAGAATCAAAATGACTTGCCATAATTCATAACGATTTCTTATATCCTCTGTCATAGAACGATTTGCTATAACTCATAACGATTTCATAAGTCATATAGTCTTCAACCTCATATTTTGATAACTTATTCATCTAAAAGCATTGACCAGTCAAAATCACGTAGACATCTCTCTGACGCTTTTGCATTTATGAGATCTGAACATATCTCTGCATGCATGCAGACTATATCTTCCTTTATCGTGCTTATTCTGATAACGTCCTTTAGACTTAAGCCAGTTGGTATTACTATTTTCTTGTCTATTGCTACTGACGTTGACTGACATCAGAGACAGCCTATCTGTCTGCTGTTTGAGCTTGACATCTGTGCAGACCTTTGATGTAGCTTCATTGTACAACGTTAGACAAATAAAAGCCAACGGATCTCTGTGAAGATTTCATCTCTTTGCGTGCTCAAGTGATCAAAAGACTGAGACAGGAAGCTTCTAAGACTCCAGATGTCATTCAGTCTAACGGCTACTCAAGAGAGAGACAACGATCTCTTCAACGACTAGATTTCAAATTGAAGATATATATACAAGACAGAAGAATAGAAGAAACATCTTCGAGAGACTATTTTTCAATTCTTCTGAGGAAAATTAAGAGCCAAGATCCTTCACTCCGTTTTTTGCTCTTTTGCTCTCTTGCTCTCCGCTAGTTCTTGTGAAAATCTTGAGAGAGCCTGTTCAGTTCTGAGAGTGTGAATAGTTCTTAATCTCTTCGCTCTCAGTTCTAGTTGCTTCAGATCCTCTCCTATCAAAAGCTGGATCTAGGGGCGTGAAAGTCTTTTCATTCTTTCTCTGTGTTGTTCCCTTCGGTGTGAAGGAAGACCTGGTGTATCCAGGGTGTTTGCTCCCTTTGGTTGTAAAGGAAGACCTGGTGGCATCCAGGGTGTTGTTCCCTTCGTGTGTGAAGGAAGACCAGCTGAGCTGGGTGTTGTAGCGTCCTTAGGGGGACTGTACCCTAGTTAGTGCAATCCTGAGTTGTTGCTCAGGGACTGGACGTAGGACTCCTAAGAAAAGGAAGTCCGAACCAGGATAATCCTTGTGTTGTGTGATTGTCTTCATTGCGTAATTGTTATTTAAACTAACAAGTAACTAACGTTGTTCGAATATCGTTTGGGATTGTTTTTGGTTACAGGTATCTCCTAGATTGAATCTATAAAAACCCATTCACCCCCCCTCTGGGCTTGTCAACAAGGCAACAAGTGGTATCAGAGCGAGTCTCTTCAACAAAGAAAGGATCCAACGATCTGAAGAGTAAAAATCCATGGCAGCCCATGATAATTTTGAAGGTCAGTCAGTCAACCGACCCCCTCTCTTCGATGGTGAAGATTACCCTTACTGGAAGACCAGAATGGAATACTTTTTACAAGGACACGACTATCAAATTTGGTCCATAGTAGAAGAAGGTGATATGTTAGTCACAAATGAAAAAGCACAATGGACAGATGATGACAGAAAGAAGATTTCCCTGAATTACAAAGCAAAAAGTATCCTATGCTGTGCTCTAAGTAAGAAGGAATTCAATAGAGTTTCAGCCTGCAAATCATCAATGGAAATGTGGGAAAAGCTCAGGATTACTTATGAAGGCACAGACAAAGTGAAGGAAACAAGAATTGATATTCTTGTCACTCAATATGAGAGATTTTAGATGCAATCAAGTGGAGTCCATACCCAAATGTTTCAGCCGTTCACTGACATCACAAATGGATGGCTAGCCTGGGGAAAGTATATGAAATGGGAGATATGGTAAGAAAGATACTTTTATCCTTACCGTCCTCATGGACTCCAAAAGTCACAGCAATAGAAGAACTAATGATCTGAAGAGAATGTCTGTAGAAAAACTCATTGGGTCCCTTATGGCCCATGAAATCAATATGGAAAGGCTAGGAGAGTCCTCTAGCAGAAAGAAGCACTCCAACGCCTTAAGCCTTAAGCTAAAGAAGATTCACCAGAGCAAGCTCAGCTGAAAGTGAAAGTAATACAGACAGCGAAAATGAAGAAGCTATGTTATCCAGAAGGTTACAGCGAATCTTGGCTAAAAGAAAAGGTCTCAATCTGGTAGAAAGTATTTCAAGAGAATAAGGACTTCAAGAAACCAGATGGAAAAGAGTGAAGAAAGGAGAACCCATTTGTACGATGTAAGAAGCCAGGACACATTAAGACTGAGTGTCCTAAGTTAAAGAAATCAGAATTCAGGAAGAAGGACAGTCCAAGAAGTTTAAAAAGTTCAAAAAGAAAGCAATGGCAGCAGCTTGGAAAACAGTAGCGATTCAGATAGTGAGTCGAGCTCCTCAGTGATGAAGAAAAAGCCCACTTGGCTTTCATGGCAACCACTGAAGAAAAGGTAACTTCTGACTCATCTTTTGATTCATGCAATGGTTCAGACTCCGATAGTTTAGAAGAGGCTTTCAATGAACCTTTATGAAAAGTATAAAGAAGTAACTAAACTATTAAAGTAAGTAAGAAAAACTAGTCTGTATGGAAAATACAAACTCAGATCTAAAATCAGAAAATGACACTAGAAAGTCAAATAATTGAACTTAAACGAGAAATGAACTGTTATGTGAAGACCTAAAAGTTAAAAATGAACAAATAACTAACTAGAAAAACATGAAAGTACTGATGATTACGGAAGAAATTGAAAACTTAAATGAAGAAAATGAAAACTATCAAGCACACTAGAAAATTTACTAATGGTAAGAACTCTCTAATATTAAAAGGGCGAGAAGATCAGGTAAGAAGAAAATGGATTAGGATATATACCCCCCCATAATGAAGAAACCAAGGTCTATCCTAAAAATATCCAACACCAAAATTTGTACCCCCAAGATATAGCATACAAAGCTGATTTTAAATACATAGAAAAAGTGACTAAGTTACCTGCTGCTGCAGTCACTGCAATAAGTTTAGGACATATTAAAACTACATGTCCAACAAGACACAAAAAATGGATATTAAAAGATAAAGTTAATGATACTAACCAATTAGGACCCAAAAGATTTGGTACCTAAAGCTTGATTTTTTATTTCAGGACAACCTCGAGCATCCAATGGTATTTGGACAGTGGGTGCTCAAGACACATGTCAGGAAACCAGAAGTTGTTCTCTCATCTCCAAGCTGAAGATGGAACGTTACCTATGGAGATAATGGGAAAGGAATTGTAATAGGCAGTGGCTCTGTGGAAAACAAAGGAAAAACTGTCATAGATATGTCTACTAGTCAAGGGATTGAAGCACAATCTCATTAGCATTAGCCAGCTGTGCGACAGAGGCCATCAGATCAATTCATTTTCAAGAGTCAAAGTGCAGTATACTAAATGATGGATCAGTCATCTTCGAAGCTAATAGAGAAAAGAATTTGTATGTGCTCTATCTTGAAGAACTCAAGGTTCAAAATGTTTGCCTGGCAGCAAATAAAAATAAATCCACAGAATATGGCACAGACGACTTGGACACTGCAGCATAGATGGCATGAGAAAATTACTAAAGAAGAATCTTGTGCAAGGTCTACTAAGGTCAGTACAAAGTTGGAAAGTGTATGTAAACCTTGTGCTAAGGTTAAGCACACCAAGGTCTCCTTCAAGTCAAGACGGTGGTGACCACCTCAAAACCTTGGAGCTCCTTCATATGGATCTATTTGGGCCAATGAGGACTACCAGTCTTGAGGAAAGAATTTTGGTTTGTCATAGTTTGATGACTACTCAGATTTACATGGGTATCATTCCTAGAGCACAAAGATGATACTTTTGAGAGTTTTGTAAGCTTCATTAAGAAAGTTCAAAAGATCAGAAGTTCAGCATTTGGTCTATCAGATCAGATCATGGTGGTGAATTTCAAAATAGAAATTTTCTAGATTTTGTGATGATCAGGGAATTGAGCACAATTTCTCAGCACAAGGACACCTCAACAGAATGGCATCGCTGAGAGGAAAAACAGAACCCTATTGGACATGGCAAGAACTATGCTCTCAGAATATGATCTGCCTAGATACTTTTGGGCTGAAGCAGTCAATACAGCAAGCTATATTATCAACCGTGTACTGATAAGGCCCATCCTGAAGAAGACTGCATATGAACTATTCAAAGGGAAAAGCCTCAGATCAGTCACTTCAGAACCTTTGGATGCCCTTGCTTCATTCACAACAATGGAAAAAGAGATATCGTAAGTTGGATGCCAAATCAGATGAAGGATCTTCATGGGGTATACATCTAACCTAAAAGCTATATAGTTTTTAATAACGTACCTTGTTGATTGAACAATCTGTGCACATTATTTTGATGAAACTAACCCTTCCTTGAGAAAGGAAGTAGATAGTGACGATGATGATGCAGAAGAACTATCCAAGAACTAAGGATGCATCAATTAGGACAAGGATATCCACCTCTGGAAGAATTACAACAAAAGAAGTTACTCATGAAACCTTCCAAAGGAGTGGAGATACAAGAAAGATCACCCACTTGAAATATCATTGGTGATCCATCCATTGGGGTAGAACAAGAGGTAATGTTATTCCTTGTGATTATTTAGCTTTTGTTCTCAGATAGAGCCTAGGACAGTCAATGAAGCTCCTCTCTGATGAATCTTGGATAGTAGCCATGCAAGATGAATTAAATCAATTCAAGAGAACCAAGTATGGTCCAAGTATGGTCTCTTGTTCCTAGACCATAAGACCATCCAGTCATTGGCACCAAATGGTGTTCAGAAATAAACTGGATGAAACTGGTGCAATCTTAAGAAACAAGGCCATGTTGGTAGCTCAAGGCTATTCTCAAGAGGAAGGCATAGATTTCGATGAAACCTATGCACCTGTAGCTAGACTTGAGTCCATTAGAATATTACTTGCATATGCATCTGCTTTGAACTTGACACTATTTCAAATGGACGTTAAATCCGCTTTCTTAAATGGTTTCATAAAAGAGGAAGTTTATGTGGAACAACCTCCGGGCTTTGATGACACAGAATTTCCTAATCATGTTTTTCAAACTTCACAAAGCATTATATGGTTTAAAGCAAGCTCCTAGAGCCTGGTATGAAAGGCTTAGCTCTTTCCTTCTAAACAATGGTTTCAGCAGAGGTCAGGTAGATAGTACACTTTTTATAAAGTCAAAAGTCAAACAAATCCTACTGTTCAAATCTATGTAGATGATATCATTTTTGGTTCTACTGATGAGTCTCTTTGCAAGTACTTTGAAAAGCTAATGCAGGGAGAATTTGAAATGAGTATGATGGGAGAACTCGACTATTTCCTTGGACTACAAATCAACAAGGAAGGAAGGAACTCACATCAGTCAAGCTAAGTACACAAAGAACTATTGAAGAATTCGGATTCGAAATACCAAGCCACTGTCAACACCAATGAGTACATCAACAGAATGGACAGTGACAAAGATGGTAAGAAAGTAGATCAAAAATCTACAGAGGTATGATAGGTTCACTTCTTTATTTAACAGCTAGTAGACTGATATTTTATTTAGTGTATGCATGTGTGCTCGATATCAGGCAGATCCTAAAGAATCGCATTAATTTCTGTGAAAAGAATATTTAGATATCTAGCAAGATCTCATGACTTAGGTCTATGGTATCCAAACAATGTGAAATTAGCCTAGTAGGTTACTCTGATGCTGACTATGCTGGATGTAAATTAGACAGAAAGAGCACCAGTGGTTGTTGCCAGTTCCTGCAGGATGTTTGATATCTTGGTCCCAAAGAAACAAAATTCAGTAGCACTCTCTACAGCTGAAGCTGAGTACGTGGCTGCTGGAAGCTGCTGCACACAACTCTTATGGATAAAGCAACAGCTTGAGGACTTTGGATTAAATATCAGTCGATCCGTTGCTATGTGACAACACCAGTGCCATTAATCTCACCAAGAATCCAGTCCAGCACTCAAGGACCAAACATATTGGGTTAGATATCATTTTATTCGTGATCATGTCGCAAATGGAAATATTGAAATATCTTTATTGATACAAATGACCATTAGCAGACATTTTCACAAAGCCTTACCTGAAGAGAGATTTACATCTCTTAGAAGGGAATTAGGCATGTGTAATTTGTGATAAAGTTTGCTTACAAGTGGCATATTAAAGTTCAGAATTAAGCAATTTTTCCCTCCTTGGCGATAAGCAAAAAAATTCAAATTTATTGCAATAAATTCTCTCTCATTGAAGTCCAGTTGAACGGTCAAAATCTTTTGTCGTTTTCTCCGCCGCTTGGCGCCTCACTTTCCACGTAGCATTAATTTATTCATAAAATCGATGTCAGAACGATTCGTGCCTCATCGTCTACCCCTTTCCCCTCTTTTAGCCTGCCGCTCGAGCCGATGCCCTAACAACTCCATCTCAATCCTCTGCAAATTCGAATCTTCCTCCTACTTCCCCCCGCAAAATTTCTGAGGACTCTTTCTCCTCACCTTCCGTCTCCACCCTCCGTTATCTTTCCCACCTGAATCTATGGCCGCTCCTATCATCGCCGGCAGTTTGGGTGGCTACAGCGCCGAGTTCCTCACTCCTGAGGAGCAGGAGAGGTTCACATTTGTGAAGACGAAGCTCTGTGGCAACAAAGCAGTAGATGTAGCTAATCTGCGGAAAAGTGGAATGAGCAGCTTAGTAGAGTTGATCAATCAGATGCAGTGACAGAAATTTCCACCTTTTCAGAGGTCATTATCGGACTTGGTAAAAGCCTTTTTTGTGTGTATGCGAACAGAGGCAGATGGGTCTCTGGTTTCGTCAGTAAAGGGAACTTTGATTAGAATAGACCCTGAGTTGCTGAAAGTGTTGTTCAATGTAAAGACTTCCGGATTTAGTGGGATTCACTCTGAGGATGCTCAAGTGAAAGGTCTGGGAATTATAGGGCCAGGATTCAAGCTGAGAGACGGCAAGATCGACATAAATCAACTATCAGCCTTCATCGTCTTCTCCATTTTTATTGTCTGTCAAATCCTGTTTCCTAGAAGTGCAACGTTTTCATCTTGCACAAAGGCTGATTCGGACATGATGTACTGGGCCATTCAGATAAGGGAAATAAATATGGCCGCAGTGATAATGGAAAGAGAAGATTTTGCAAGAGATCGATTTGGGGACAACCAAGAGTAAGTTAATGTGTCCCTGCCTTATGCCCATCTACTGGTTCAAGGCTTCAGTGGCCGAGGGCGAGGCCATCATTATCGACACTGCAGTGTTCATCCGAGATGGAATCAGCAAATATGGATCCAGAACTGCCAGTGGAGTCAATTTTAGCTCCAGCAGTTGAAGCAGCAGAATCTTCAGGACCCTCCATTGCAGAAGTTCAGTATGAAAGTGCAGTAGAAGAAGAAAGGGATTGCAGAAGCTTCAGGATTTCCAGAAGAACCAGTTCAAACCTTTGCAGAAGGCGCATTGAGGATCTCCTCCCAGAGGACATTACTCCTATTGAGGACCCACATCCCTCAATTGTAGTTGCATCATTCTGGCAGACATCTTAGATTCCATTCCTTTTTTTCCAGTGCTCCAGAAGCAAGTAGCAATGTTGCAAAAGAGACTGTGGCACCAGGCCACATTGATGAGCAGATGGAAGATGTTCCAGTCGAGGTCGAGCACCAAGCTGCCCAAGGTGACTCACAGGTGGAACCTGCTCCCAGTCAGGGGAGCAAGTATCAGATGAAGAAAATGCTCCTATTGAGGGGGAGCTATCAAAAGAAGGTCATGAAGGTGCATCTCCAAATGTTGAGAAGGTTGAAGAGCAAGAGATTTTTTCCAATCTGGATGACAGAGAAGGAGTGACTGCAAGCTCTTCGAGCTCAGATGATGATGTCCCTCCCCAGAAAATCAAAGTAAGAAGAAAGGAAAAGCGGTTGCCTCTGGAGCTCCCCTCCTGGCTGATTCTCCATTTCAGAGAAGGCTAAGAAGAAAATTGTCATACATTTGAAGCCAGTAATTGAGAGGTTAAATGTTCAAGGTGAACTTCTATGTTCTCTCCAGTCAGATGTCAACTCTATTTTTATGAGTCAAGCTTCGGCTAACAAAGAGTTGGCCCAAATCAGAATGCTATGACTTGGTTCAACCAGGAAATGCGCAGCATGAAAGGGATGCTCTCAGATATCAAGGTAGTTGGAGCTCATGCTCCTCCTCCTCAAGAAGAAGCAGTTTCACCAGGAGCAGCAGCAGCATCAGAAAATGCAGGGCCAACAGGGCCAGATGTTCCAGATGCAGGGCCAACAGGGCCAGATGTTCAGGATGCGGGCCATCAGGGCTCTGTGCAAGATTCCAGACCATTGGAGAGTGAGCCTGTGCAGTTAGAGGCAGAAGAGATCTTGGCACCCAAGCCCCCAGCTCCCTCTTCTCCCTCTCACACACCTATTCCTCCCACTCCACCATCAGCTCCTACAGCACCTCCTGCTCCCCAAACATTCAAGAGCCTCAATCTAGACCCATTTCATCTCCTACTCCATTTCAGTCCACCATTCCTTCTCCTTCATTGAGGCCCCTCCTGGATCCTCAGCTGGAGCATCATCCTCCTCCTCCGGTCCCTCCCTTGGACCCACTGATGCTCCTCACACTACTTCACATTCTTTTCTTCATCCTACTCCTCCACCATCTTTCATCACTATCATACCTGTACATGCTCAACTCAGTTCTCCCTTTATTGAAAAGATAAAGGATGAATTTGAGGAAGGGATCCTCAGGTCTGTGTTGAAAGTGGGAGACCATATTCACAGGACAGATCCTTCTGTTCCTGCCTCCAAGAAGAGGAAACTTACTCTACCTCTTCCTCTTCCTCTGAACCCAAATACCCTCCTTTGTGTTTTCTCTCACAGTGGCCAACCACCATAACTCACTGTATAGGGAATACCTTTCTAAAGTTGCTTATGCCACCATCATCAACCTTCCTTTTCAAAACCTTACAGATTATCTGCACACTATTTTTCCTTATACTTCTCTTTCAAAAACCGAAAAATCCAAAATTTTCTCTCTTGCTCACTCCAAATCTGAAGAGCAGTGGGGCAAAGGTCACAAGGATCTTCTCAAGAAGTTCACTCTTGCCAGATCTGCCAGATTTCCTCCAAGGGACCACTCCTTGACTCTCTCTGAATGGTTCAGGATGTATCACAAAGAACTCTGGGCACCCTTCATTCAATCAGAAATCAAGATGATCAGGCATTTCATGCTCTTCAACAACTTCAGATACATTAATAACTTCCAGAAGTTCAGCTCTGTCAGTTCAAGAAGGCCATTTCAGCCTTGTCTCCAGTTCCAGCTCACTCTTCAGATATTAAGGTAGACTTTGCTACTCTTCAAATACCTGAGGAGATAGCCCTGCCTCAAATTCACTTTCTAGTTATGGAATCCTCTGTAGGATCCATCATCTTTGAGCGTTATGCCAGGGTTTTGGGCAGAATTAAAGTACAGAAAGGATGCATGGTTTCCTTTACTAGATTCCTCTTCAGGGAATATCACCTGGGCCATGTCAAGGCTGAAGTTCTCTCCCCTATCTTGTCTGAATGTGAAAGGCTCACATCTTCTGATTGGTCCACATTCTACCCTCTGTCAGCTCAGCAGTTGTCAGCACTCAATGAAGCTCAGGCCAGGGAAGGCAAACCAGCTATTTCTCCAGCCACTTTTTTAGATATGAACTCCATCAATCTTGTTGATGACCCCTTCAGGGTCTGGGAAGAAAGATACAAAGTGTATGTGGCTTTGCACCAAGCTCTCAGAGCTAACCACAATCACTATCCGGTCACCATGGACCAGTTCCTCTCCTGTGCCAGCTTTGGCACCTCTCGGTTTCTCAAGTTCAACATGGACAAAGATGCCTATGCTGATCTTCTCTATAGGCATTTAGATCTTCATATCAAACGGATGGCTTCCACCATGGGACCATCTTACTCTGTGTCTTTTGGCGTTTTTAAGTCTCTTTTTGAAGAGCAGGAAGTTCAGGCATGGGAAACCATCTCCCATTTGCCTCTCTGTTGTCTCTCCCCTTCTATTTGCCTGTACCTCCGCAATGAATGCCATGACTCTATGTGTATTCTCTCTTTCTCTTTCTCTCTTCTTTCTTTGTCAAAGTGTTTCTTTTTGCTTAATGACAAAAAGGGGAGAAAAGTACAAAAATTCAGATATTTTTTTATGCTTATTGTTCAGTTTTGTCATCACCAAAAAGGGGGAGATTGATGATCAGTCTATCCCCATGCAATTTTAATTAATTGTATATATATACATATTTTGATGATTAACAAAACCAAACAAGAATTTATCAATTATATCTGCTGAATATCTCATAAGTCTTAAGTACAGAAAAATTACCGAAGTCAAAAAGCCAATAAAGGTATGCATTACTACTCTGAAGCTTTAATCTTTTCAACATGAGATTTCTCTAAGTCCATATCGACTTCTGTTAAAGTTCATAACGATTTCTTTAAACTCGCACGACTTACTTGTTGTAACGACTTCATAAGTATCATAACGATTTTTTAGAACTCGCAACGACTTGCTTGTTGTAACGACTTCATAAGTTATCATAACGATTTCTTTAGAACTCGCAACGACTTGCTTGTTGTAACGACTTCATAAGTTATCATAACGATTTCTTTAGAACTCGCAACGACTTGCTTGTTGTAACGACTTCATAAGTTATCATAACGATTTCTTTAGAACTCGCAACGACTTGCTTGTTGTAACGACTTCATAAGTTATCATAACGATTTCTTTGATACTCGTAACGACTTGCTAGCCGCAACGATTTCTTTAGTTCTCGTAACGATTTCTTTGATACTCGTAACGACTTGCTAGCCGCAACGATTTCTTTAGTTCTCGTAACGATTTCTTTGATACTCGTACGACTTGCTAGCCGCAACGATTTCTTTAGAGTTCATAACGACTTTATAGTGTTCATGACTCACAACGATTTCTTTAGAGTTCATAACGACTTGATAAGTGTTCATGACTCACAACGATTCTTTAGGATTCATAACGACTTGCTTTGTGTAACGATTTGTTAAGTGTTTCACATCGACTTCTTTAGAATCAAAATGACTTGCCATAATTCATAACGATTTCTTATATCCTCTGTCATAAACGATTTGCTATAACTCATAACGATTTCATAAGTCATATAGTCTTCAACCTCATATTTTGATATCTTATTCATCTAAAGCATTGACCAGTCAAAACCACGTAGACATCTCTCTGACGCTTTTGCATTTATGAGATCTGAACGTATCTCTGCATGCATGCAGACTATATCTTCCTTTATCGTGCTTATTCTGATAACGTCCTTTAGACTTAAGCCAGTTGGTATTACTATTTTCTTGTCTATTGCTACTGACGTTGACTGACATCAGAGACAGCCTATCTGTCTGCTGTTTGAGCTTGACATCTGTGCAGACCTTTGATGTAGCTTCATTGTACAACGTTAGACAAATAAAAGCCAACGGATCTCTGTGAAGATTTCATCTCTTTGCGTGCTCAAGTGATCAAAAGACTGAGACAGGAAGCTTCCAAGACTCCAGATGTCATTCAGTCTAACGGCTACTCAAGAGAGAGACAACGATCTCTTCAACGACTAGATTTCAAATTGAAGATATATATACAAGACAGAAGAATAAAAAACATCTTCGAGAGACTATTTTTCAAATTCTTCTGAAGAAAATTAAGAGCCAAGATCCTTCACTCCGTTTTTGCTCTTTTGCTCTCTTGCTCTCCGCTAGTTCTTGTGAAAATCTTGAGAGAGCCTGTTCAGTTCTGAGAGTGTGAATAGTTCTTAATCTCTTCGCTCTCAGTTCTAGTTGCTTCAGATCCTCTCTTATCAAAGCTGGATCTAGGGGCGTGAAAGTCTTTTTCATTCTTCTCTGTGTTGTTCCCTTCGGGTGTGAAGGAAGACCTGGTGGTATCCAGGGTGTTGCTCCCTTTGGTTGTAAAGGAAGACCTGGTGGCATCCAGGGTGTTGTTCCCTTCGTGTGTGAAGGAAGACCAGCTGAGCTGGGTGTTGTAGCGTCCTTAGGGGGACTGTACCCTAGTTAGTGCAATCCTGAGTTGTTGCTCAGGGACTGGACGTAGGACTCCTAAGAAAAAGGAAGTCCGAACCAGATAATCCTTGTGTTGTGTGATTGTCTTCATTGCGTAATTGTTATTTAAACTAACAAGTAACTAACGTGTTCGAAGATCGTTTGTGTGATTGTTTTTGTTACAGGTATCTCCTAGATTGAATTTATAAAAACCCATTCACCCCCCCTCTGGCTTGTCAACAGGGCAACATATGGTATCCAAAATCATTTGAAACTACTTAGTTTGATATCTGATGCTGAACTATGCTTGATGCAAGGTAGATAGAAAGAGCACAAGTTGTAGTTGTCAATTTCTTGCAGGATGCTGATTCATGGTCTTCAAAGAAGCACAATTCAGTAGCACTTCAACAGTTGAACTGAGGTACGAGCTGCTGGGAGCTGTTGCACTTCAACTCCTATGGATAAACAACAGCTTGAAACTAGGATGCACATCAAGACCATCCCATTGCTATGCGACAACACAAGTGCGATAAATCTCACCAAAAATCCATTTCAGCACTCCACAACGAAACATATAGAGTTAGATATTATTTCATTAGAGATCATGTAACTAATGGCAATATAAATATTTCTTTTATAATACTTTAAATCAGTTGACAGACATCTTTACAAAAGCCTTACCTAAAGAGAAATTTACGTCTCTTAGAAGAGAATTAGGCATGTGTAATTTGTAATAGATACATCTGCATGAAACTGAAATAATAAATTTTAGAAGAATATTTTTCCCTCCTACGTTAAGTTAAGTGAATTCCTTATTCCTTGAAGAATACATTCTTTATTAATTGCGTAATCCTGTCCTCTTTTGTCGTTATTCGCATTTATTGCTCTGTCCTTTCAAAAGTGCCTTTATGCCCTGCCGTTAAGGCCCGAAATCCATGCCTTATCGATTTCATCTCTATCTCTCTCTCTTCTCGTTCGACTTGCCTGGAGTGATAAACCCTATCGATTCCAAACCTCTCTCTGTGTGATTTCAAAGAATCTCTCTGTTCCCGCCAAGATTTCTTGAGGGCTTCTGTTCCATTCCTTCCCACGATCCTCCAGAAACTTTCCTGTTTCTTTTCCATGGCGGCTTCTGGGAGTTCCGCACCGTTGGTGGTTACAACATCATCTTCCTCACAGCGGAGCAGCAGGAAGGTTTGCAGCAGTAAAGACCTTGTGTGTAACAAGGCATATATATTGCGGATTTAGAGAAATGAGATGCTAGTATCGTGGAAGCCATAGAAAGGTTGAAATGGTCAAGAATGGTCACAGTTTCAGAAGCTAGCTATTCGGACCTAGTCAAGGCGTTCTACACATGCCTGAAGGTAGAAGAAGATGGGTCCCTTTCCTCCTCAGTAAAAGGTACCCTATCCCCTCACCTATGATCTTTTGAGAGGCTTTTTGTGTGTCTACCATGGTCGCAGTGGGGTTAGCAATGTAGATATTCATATCCAAGGGGCTAGGCATTATCGGTACAGAGTACAAGCTGAAGGATGGGAAGATAGATATCAACCAGCTGAATGCATTCAACAGGGTTTTGCATTTCATTATGTGCCAGATTCAAGTACCAAGGAACGCAACTTTCTCGACTTGCCCTAAGGCCGACTCAGATATGATGTTTTAGGCAATCCAAAATCAGGACATTAACATGGCATGGGTAATAATTGAGAGGATGAGATCTGCTGCTGACATGATATGGGATAAGAAGAACAAGCTGAATGTATCACTTTCGTATGCTCATCTTCTGACCAGGATATTCAGGCATTACAATATTGATCTGACGGGAGAAGTGATGGAGAAGATGGGCCAGCCTATCAGGTCCAGAAATCTAAAGAAAAGTGGTTTTTCCCTAGTAGGAAGTGTTTGGACCAAGACCTCCATGGCGGAAGGAGAGACTATTATTGGGGAAGCTCCAGTAGTCCCAGAAATTCCAATGGTCCAAGAAGAGGAAGAAGAAGTCAGAATTGAAGAACCAATGGCAAGTGCTAGAAAAATAGAAGAAATCGCTCCTGAGCATATTGAGCCCATTGGGCAACCATCTGAGGTTGAGACCCCCTCGACAGTTATTGCATCTGTAATTGAAGAAGTGTTAGAAACTGTCGCTAGTATTCAGGGGGAGCAGGAAGAAGTTCATGAAGAAATTACCCTAATTATTCCTGCTGAAGATGCCACTATGGAAGAAGCCAATGTACCAGTAGCAAGTTCAGAAGATGTGGCACCAGGCCACATAGAAATGTTCAGATGAAGGATGCTCCAGCTCAGGGGGGGCAAGTGATTCAAAAGGAAGCAGAATTCAGGGGGAGCCCACAGCATGGCCCCTAATACTCAATTTCTAGAAGGTCTTGTGGAGAGCACCTCTGAGGGTGATATTGATGTTATTATTCCTGCTGAAGATGCCACTATGGAAGAAGCCAATGTACCAGTAGCAAGTTCAGAAGATGTGGCACCAGGCCACATAGAAGATGTTCAGATGAAGGATGCTCCAGCTCAGGGGGGCAAGTGATTCAAAAGGAAGCAGAAATTCAGGGGGAGCCCACAGCATGTGCCCCTAATACTCAATTTCTAGAAGGTCTTGTGGAGAGCACCTCTGAGGGTGATATTGATGTTGATAAGGAACTAGTTGTTGGTACTGGTGATAAGGGCAAGGGTGTGGCCACAAAGATTCCATTGCTCACCAGAAAGGCACACCGCAGATCCCATAAGAAGAAGAAGCTCAAAGTGAACATGAAGCCTGTAATTGAAAGATTAAATGCACAAAGGGAGATCTTATGCTCTGTACAGTCTGTCATTTCTTCCATTTTTATTAGTCAGAGCACTGGAGCCAAAGAGCTTGCAGGAGTCAAAGCAGTGCTACGAGGAATGAGGAATGAGTTGGGAAGCCTGAAGGAATTAGTAGCAGATCTTTCAAATTTTGTCAGGGCGCAATTGCCTATTCCTGCCCCTCCTGCTCCCACTCAACCCATGCCAGAAGGCAGTTCAGGGCCATCAGGGCCAAGGAATGAAGAAGAGGTTCGGCCACCAGGGCCTTCTGAAGAAGCAGTCAGGCCATCAGGGCCAATTGTTGTTGAGGAAGAGTCTGCACAGGAAGCATCAGGTCCACCAGGGCCATCCGTTGGGGAGTCAGGGCCTCCAGGGCCAGTTGTGGAAGAGTCTGGGCCATCAGGGCCAGTGGAATCCGCAGCAGAGCAAGTCAGACTTGAATATCCAGTAGAAGCTACTGTTGTGCCCCTAGAGCCTCTTGTCTTTTCACCTCTTAAGACTCCAGCTCCTTCTTCTCCACCTTCTTCATCCACTGCACCTCCAGCCCCTGCCACCTTCAAACAACCCCTTCCAAAACACATCTCCTCACCTGCACCATTTCCTACTACCTCCTCTTCTTCACCTATTTCCTCTTCTACCATTCCTCCTCCTCCCATCATTGAGGAACCTCCATCATTATCTTCTTTAGCTGGAACCTCTTCCTCTGGTAAATTTTCTGCTGGACCATCCGCACTACCTCCTCCTACTTCCTTTTGTTCTCTTCATCCACCCACTCCTCCATCATTCATAACTATCATTCCTGAGGGTGCTCGCATCCAGGGTGAGGTCATTCAGGACATTAAAGATGAGTTTGAAGAAGCAATTCTTCGCTCAGTCCTGTCCACTTCCTCTCATATTCACAGGACAAGCTCTTCTAGTCCTGCTCCTAAAAAGAGGAAAGTCTCCAAGAACCTTGCTCTCTCCTCTGAACCTTGTTTTCCCCCTCTTTGGTTCTCTCTTTCTGTTGAAAATAGAAAGAGATCCATATACTGTGAATACTTTCAAAAATGTACATTTGCTACCATTTTTGGCCTCCCTCACCTTAACCTCATTGAACACCTCCATATTGTTCTTCCTCTCTCCCACATATCCAAATCAGATCAGTCCAAAAAATTTTCAATGGCTGAGTCTAAGACTAAAGACCAGTGGGCTAGGGGCCATCAGTCTCTTTACAGATAATTCTTACTTGCCAGATCTGAACAGTTCCCCCCTTCAGACCATCCTCTCACACTGTCAGAGTGGTTTATTATACACCACAGAAAGTCTTGGGGACCTTTCATCTAGAGGGAAATCAAATTGGTCTGGCACTTTCAGATGTTCCAAGACTACAGATTTGTCAACAACCTGCCTGAAGTCCAGATTGGTCAATTCCGGGGAGCCATTGCACAGTTGAGGATTGAAACTCAGTCAATACCTCCCTTCAAGTAGATTTTGCTACTCTAAAGCTCCCAAAGGTTGTCTTTCTCCCTAAGCTTCACTCTTTGGTCATGGATTTTGAAGTAGGTCCCATCATTTTTGAGAGATTTGCTAGAGTCATGGGCGGAATCTCAGTTCAGGAGGGCCATCCGCTTGCCTTCCACAGATTCCTCTTCAGAGAATACCATAGGGGATATATCAAATCTGATGTGCTTGCTCCCCTCTTATCTGAATGTGAAAGACTTTCACCCTCTGATTGGGCATAGTACTATCACAACTCTGCTCTGTAGTTGGAAAATCTGAACAGTTCCTTATTTAATTCTGGTCAACCCACTCTTTCAGCTGAAGATTTTTTGGATCTAAACTCCATCCATCTTGTTCAAGATCCGTTTTCCATTTGGGTTGAAAGGTATAATCCAACTTCATTTTGAAAGTAGGAACTCAAGGTCTGGCCCTCATTAACTCGCCATGCCTCCTCTTGTCACCTGCCTTCTACATTTCTGTCCCCTTCAGTAATCAATATAGTGTTGATTGGCTCCATTTATCTTTCTCTTCTTCTTGAGTTCTTACTTTTACTTAATGATAAAAGGGGAGAAAATACATTATTCTAAAATACATTCCTTAGATGCAAATTTATCTAAAGTTATTTCAGCATTTTATAAGTTAATGTTATGTTTTATCATCACCAAAAAGGGGGAGATTGATGATCAGTCCATCCCGAATAATTTTATTATTATATGCAATTTTGGTGATTAACAAAACATTAACAAATATTTCTAACAAGTTTTCTGAAGTTCATCCGTAGGAAATAATTCAAGCAAAATCTGTAAGTAATTCTCATACATTATTTTTTAAAGTTTAAAACATGTATTCATTCTAAGTACACATCGATTTCCTTGATAGAACATCGGTTTCATAAGAAAAAATAACGATTTCGTCTCATGTCGGTTTCATAAGAAAAACAACGATTTTGATCTTACATCGATTTCATAAGTCACTTAAACAATGATTCGATAAGTGAAACAACGATTTGGTCACTGTAACGATTCGATAAGTGAAACAAGGATTTGGTCACTGTAACGATTCGATAAGTGAAACAACAATTTGGTCACTGTAACGATTCGATAAATGAAACAACGATTTGGTCGGTGTAACGATTCGATAAGTGAAACAACGATTTGATCGCTATAATGATTCGTTACCACTTCAACATTGATTTGCTCAAACAACGATTTGCTCTTACTTGAACAACGATTTGCCTTAGTCAACATCGATTTGCTCAAACAACAATTTGCTCTTACTTGAACAACGATTTGCCTTAGTCAAATAACGATTTGCTTGGTCAACGATTTCATTACTCACATCAACATAAGGTTTCATTTATATATGGATTATAATTTTGAAATCGATTTCTCGTATACAACAAAACTCTTCACAACGATTTTGGTTTGAAGGAATTATCATGCATTTCATTATTATTATCTTCTCAGATATTCTTGATAATGACCATACTATTCAAACATATTTTCAAAACTCTGTGGAGTTCAAGTCTTCCCGCGCATACTAAGTTTTTTGATCATTTCACACAAAATCATCTTGCTTATTGATGTACACATAGAGTCTTTATTTGAGTGATGACAGGATATCATTCTAGTTTAAGCATATCATTTATACTGCACGACTACCTGTTTAATGCATGCAAGCCTTTTGTAGTAAAGCACATCATGTATGGATCCGTAAACCTGTTGAAAAGGATAAAAGATTTAGAAGATCTTTCCTGAGGATGCAATGACCAATCCAAGCACCTATAGCTGCAAGCTCATCTCTGCATGCCTACGACCAGTCATCTCTAATGAGCATGAAGCTGTGAGACAAAGGCGTCTGAACGGCTACTCAACGGTCAAATTATTTGCAGAAGATAAATAGAAGACTGATGACTCCATGAAGAGAAGTCATTGAGAGAATAGAGCTACACTACAACTAAAAGCAACTTGCAAGCATCAGATAGAAGAGCTCATTCGCTTCACTCCACCACTTTCAGCTCTCAGCTCTCAGCGTTTCTTGCTTAGTCTTTTGAGAGCTAGGTGTTGTTCTGAGAGATTTCATGTTGACAATTTGTCTCTCTCTCAGACATTGCCTCAGATCAAGCAAACTCTTATAAGCTTGGTTTAGGGGCCTTTCGCCTTTGCACTCACATTCTGTGTGTGTTCCTCTTCGGTTGTGAAGAGAAGATCTGTTGTGAACATGTGGTTGCTATTCCCTTCATTGAAGAAGGAAGACCTGTTGCATCAGGTGTTGGTTTGTTCCTCTTCGGATTTGAAGAGAAGGCCAGCTACGGCTGGATGTGTAAGGGTCCTTAAGGGGGACAGTACCCTTGGTTAGTGAAATCCCAAGTTGTTGCAAGGGACTGGACGTAGGACTCCTTGGGATAGGAGGTCCGAACCAGGATAAAATTCTCCTGTGTTTGTGTGTTTGCATGTGTGTCTTCATTTTTGCTAACACTAACTATCGATCTTAGTGTTCTTCTGTTAAATGTTTTTATTGACATGTGTTAATTGAAAAAGAGTGTTTAGAAACCTATTCACCCCCCCTCTGGGCTTGCTAGCTGGGCAACAGATCCAACTCCACCAACAGTGTAATTTTTTTTATTTTGTTCTCACCTTGGGATATGGCCCAAGATGCTGTACTTTCACTTTCTGTTGACTTTAGTTGAAATATAGCTATGTAAAATTCATGTAAATATGCGTGATATTGTTTAAAGGTGTGCAATCTTATGTTGGTGGACTTGAATAATAATATCTCTTACGAGACTTTGATTTGTTCGCGAGAGACGGAGTCGTGTCAGACTCGTTATTAAGTTAATGAATTTGAACGACGAAGACCACTACAAGAAGGAAATTGCAATAGGGAGAATAATTGGAAAGAAAAGTCTGCTGATGGTTGAACACAACACGTTATTTCCTGCTGCGATCCAAGGATCTATATATTCACAAAAAAAGTTCTGAACTTTAAATTTATAAATTTGCTAAATTTACAGACCTTCATAACTATCGAATATGAGACTGATTACATCTAGTCATCTAAAACTTATCCATTTATATATATACACATATATATAGTTTAATACGTACACATATATACTTATGTACTAGATCTCTACCCGTGCGTTGCACGGTTTTTTTCTAAATATATATTTAATTATAATAACTTTATAATTTATAAATTAGATTTGATATAATTGTTGTTAATAATAATAGAGGAGTATTATATAGAAGAAAAGAAAACCAAATTTTCATGCGGAACACTAAATAGATCAAATATGAGAGATGCATATTATAATGGAGGCGAGTACTTATATTTTTAGATGGGGGGTGGCGGATTGGATAAAAATATTATTTTTTGTCAAGGGCGGGCCAAATGGAGAAAGGGAGAGGATTTAAATTTTAAATCCCGCTGAGTTTGCTGCTTGCGGTGGCAGCACATAAAGAGAGAAAGAAATACAAAAATAGAGAGAAAGAAGAAGGGGATAGTTTTAGGCGATATTACATATCTCAATTTGGGGGGAAAAGAAAAATTTTGGTGCTGCACGTGTACTTCTAAGACTGAGTTTTATTATAATAGTATAGATTAGCATCTATAATAAGCTTCATACAAAAACATACATACATACATATATTATGTGCACATATTATTCAATAAAAATAAATAATGAAATGCAAAAAACCTCCTCTCATTTAGCTCACAAACTATGAAGATTCGTTCTTATTTTCATAAACAATTGGACACCTTCTTTTATTACACTTTCATATTGTACTTTAGGTAACAAATTCATGTGATATCCAACAATTGGATTGTCACTTTATCACTCCTCATGTGACGGGTGCCACATGGATTATTGTCTAGTCACATTGTACTTAAAGTGCAATGTGCAAGTGTAATAAGCCTTTCTCTTTATCAGAATACACATATTATTTCATTATACAAATAAAAATATATAGAAAAATCAAGAGGATTGATATCCATTTGAGAAACAGTTTTGTAACACCATGTGGTAACATCATTTGGTAACATCACTATTAAAATTGTGTCATATCAACAACTAAAAAAAAAAGTTAAAAATACCTCATAAATAATAAAATTGTGATATATTTTAATTGATGTGTTATTTTAATGTGTTACCAAATAGTATTACTAAACCATTTTCCTATCCATTTTGAGCGCTACCTACATCATGCCATTAGCTGGCATGAAGTTATAGGGAGCGGATCTCCTCTCTCTACCCTCCCTTCTCTCTCTCTCGATCTTTTCACTGGTCCGCGACCGATTCCTCCGCACCGTTTCGCGCTTCCCAAGTCACTCTCCAACCCCAACATCCGAAGGTGCGCGTCTCTCCCGTCCTCTCTCTCTTCTCTCTCTCTCTCTCTCTCCGCTCTCTCGTCGGGCTGGGAAATTCTCGTTCTGAAGCGCGAGAGGAGAAACTGTGATAGGAGAGAGACGGAGACACTCCCCCGGATCGGATCTGTCCCTCCCCACCTCCATCTTCTCACGACCCCCCTCTCTTCTTTGCTAGGGCTGGATTTCTCTCGAGTTTGGTTTGCAGGGAGGTCGCAGAAATGGGCTTGTTGGAGGAATGTGGGGGCCCCTTTTCAACCCTGGAGATGTGTAGTTGACGAGGGTGCTGACCCCCCTCTCTTCGCTGAGGCGTCCGCCGGAGAACGTGGAGATCTGCTGCGCGGGTGGTGGCCGGCCACGGTGACGACGACGCGGAGGAGATGAGTGCGTCCAGGTTTATTAAGTGCGTCACGGTGGGGGATGGCGCCGTCGGCAAGACCTGCATGCTCATATCCTATACTAGTAACACCTTCCCCACGGTACGTTCTCCTCCGTTTTTATTTCCCTTTTCTCTTAACTTTCCCATAGGTGGCCGTGAAGGTCTGTTTTCTTGTATCTCTCTCTCTCCTATCATAGTGTCTTTGTTGTTGTTGGTTTTTTTTTTTGGGAATCATGAAAGTTGTCTTATGGCAATTGCACATGAAGGCCTTTGATGCATTTTTTACTCGGTTTTGATCTGAATGGGGATGCGAGGGAGGACAAAAAGTATCCAGGAATTTCCCACCTCCTTCTTCCTTGATATGCCACAGTAGATTATGGAAAGCTGCTGAAGAACTTCTTTGTGCTGGTTTTTATTTGGATGAAGCAGATTGGGGCATCTTGTTAGGTCGCACAAGCATGAATTGTGTCTAATTTTAGGGATCTTTCCATGCTTCTTTGTTTTTCAGCGAACGCTTCTATTCTTATTCTAGAATTGCGCTGCTAAGATGATTGAAAAAATGTGCATTATCTATTCTTACATTCTTGAGACAGCAGACAGTGCGCGTTTAGGTTTGACCCTTTTTGTTCTCTAATAAAGAAACTGAAAACTCGTTTCTCTCGTTTCTTCTGTATTTTGAGATGACAAGGATACTGTTTGAGTATATAGTGTCGTTATTTTTTTCAACATTTTATGAACAAATAGGGAATAGAGACAAAATAAATGGTGGAATGTTATCGTTCATGCACAATTCCACTTTTCTTTTTCCCTATTAAGCTGTGTGAATGTGAAAAATGTAAGACTATTCATTTGCAGCAGTCTCTTTAACGGCTATTGCATTACTTGTCTTCTCTCTCTCTCTCTCCACACATGTTTCCCCACAAAAGATGAAAAACGAAACCTTCTGAAATATCTTTATGCTGTAACTTCACCTTCCCCTTTATTTTGAAGAGTTCCTATGTATTTTTTCTATGAACATTGTTTTTAACAACTGTGGAAAACAGGATTATGTTCCAACAGTCTTTGACAACTTCAGCGCAAATGTGGTGGTGGATGGTAACACTGTCAACCTAGGTTTATGGGATACTGCTGGTATATTTCTGCCCTAGTTGTTTAGTGCTCAGATGTTCTGTAGAAGGAAATACAATCAGAATTTTTTTCATGGCATTTGTTCTGATATTTTTGCATGGACACGTCAGGTCAGGAAGATTACAACAGGTTAAGACCTTTGAGCTATCGTGGTGCTGATGTTTTTCTGCTTGCGTTCTCTCTTATCAGCAAAGCTAGCTACGAGAATGTATCTAAGAAGGTCAGATTACCATGTTGTCACTTTTGTTCTTTATTCTGCTTAAAATTTCTAATTTTGTTGATGTTCATGGATCTGCACATGTTTCCTCTTTTGTAGTGGATACCTGAACTGAGACATTATGCACCTGGAGTACCTATAATTCTTGTTGGCACAAAGCTTGGTAGTTCTTATTCCCTTAAACTCTTTAAATCTTTCCTCAGCTTTTTCTTTGTTTTGGATTCGATTTTTATTAAGTCATGCTTGATTGTACTGTTTATTGAGTTTAATCATCTTATATTCTTACTGTTCTAAAGTGAAGAGCCTAAAGGTCTTTTTGTTGGTGTCTGTATCTTATTTGTATGTCTTATTCTTCTAGTCAGTATGCATCGTCCTCCGAAACAAAGTAGACATATTGTAATTTATATTAGTTAGATTTTCAAATTTTCCATCTTAATTAAACATAATAATAAGAAATGAGATCACAAAATGTCAATTCTGACTATGTTTGTTGGTTTTGATGTTAAAAAAGGAAGACAGCTCTTCCTGACCAATCTCCAATTTTTTTATTGCAAAAAAAATCAGACATAGGTTCTAAGGTATATGAAGATGCATTCTAGTGCCTGTGGTGGAAAGATGATCCACAGTGATGGTGATGGGGTTGGATATTTACATCCACGATACATCTGCCTGCCTTATGAGGAAGTTTAAAAAGCTGGATTCCAGATCTGGATCAGCCTTCACCAGTTCCAATTCCAGTTCTGGTTCCAAGGCCTGTTCTGGCCAGTTTGGGTGGTTTGGGCATGAATCATAGGAAAAATATAAGCATTCCCAAGGCCAAGGATGAAGAAATGGGATTAGCACAATGTGGACCCTAGTTCTGACTAGATTGATCAATCCTGTTCTTGCTAGGCCCAATCAATGTGATGCCCGCCAACTATGTCTTTGATTTTGATCAGACATCCACCCTAATCTTAACATAAATGAAAAAGTGTATAAAACTTTTCTTGAAAGGATGTATAATACAAATCAAGCCTGTAACTGATCTAGAAGAGGATGCCTATGCCAGGATAATCATGTCCTTCCCAAGTCTTGATGGAAATTATCTATCCTCAAACAGGAGAGATTGTTTAACTTTTGATTATCCTGACATAGATGTCTTACTCCAGATTGGTTAGTGGCTACAGGGTTACAGCTGAGGACTGCAAAGGATTTCCAAAATCGTTGGCAAACTTCTACTTTCAGGTTATGTTTTTCTCTTTTTTAATATTTATTTCATTTTAAAATTTTCTGAGTGCCATCCTGGCCTAAAGTCTGGTCCAGCCAGGATAGGTCCACATCTGCCTCTGGGGTTGGATTCATTTGGATTGACAGTCTGCTTTGTCTTGGGCAGACTGATGAAAAGTGCTGGCCGCAACCAGAACTTTTGGTGGAAACTGATCTTCTTGGCCAAAACCACACATGCAAGTTTCCCTGCATGTAGTTCATCCATGATAACTTCATTGGAGTGATAATGAAAGTGGCTTTTCCAGCCTGAAGAAAGGAAGCAGCAATAAGCTCGATTAAAGAAAAAAAGGAAATGAAAGTGGGACATTTGCAGGCATAAGTGAGTAAAATTTTTAAAGTTGCATGTTAAGATGGAATGAAATGCAAATGCAGGAAACCAAAAAAGTGAAATGAAATGCTTTTTAAGGTGGAACCAACTTTTCTAATAGCTATGAGTTATAATATTCTTTGATAGTTAAGGTCTTTGCAGATGAGAAGATGTGCAGGTGATGGCATGATGCATGCAATGTACAACTAGATGTTGTTAGAGCATCATTTTATTTTAACATAATTTTGATGATTTTACTTGGAGCTTTCAAAAAGGTTTTTCTTATCATCATAATGTTATACTATCTTTCGCAGTACTTATCTTTGCAGATGTGAGAAATGAGAAGGTGGATGCATGATGAGCCTGCAAATGTATGACTGGAGATGGTTCAAGTGTTAAACCATCATTCAACATACCAGTGATTGTACTCGAAGCATTTTGAATGTTTCTTTGTCTTTGTTATCATTGTCACACACAACCACCAGAGATGTGCCTTACGTTTTTTTTTTGAGATGGTAAATGGTATTAACGTAGAGACATGCCTTAAAGTCAATAGAGTAAATCATCAGTCCATTTGGAGTCTGCTTTTGCAGAAGTTTGGGATTCCTTGATCTGTGGCTGCGAGTTCAATGGGCTTGATCAACAGTTGGGTTAAGATATCTGAGACTGAGGACAAATGAGTATGGTGGTTTGTGCTTCAGGCCACTTTGTGACGAAAGAAACCTCTGCTTCTCTAATAGTTGAATAAGTCTAGAATGGTACAACTGTTGACACCCATTTCTCAGTATGTCCATGGTATGGGCAAGGGTGTTCGGTGGTGTGGAGGGCCCCCCATCTTCCATTTTGGCTTCCCTGTCATTACAGATTGGCCAGACCATCCCAGATGGGCCTGATGGATGGTTTCCTTTTATGGTCTTTCTCTGGGGTGGAATTTTGGGATTTCATTTAGATATGTTTCATTTTTCTTGGGGTGGGGTGTGCGGGTGTTATACTTTGCAGGCTGTATACTCTTCTCCTTTGCATGGAAATTGATTGTTTTATCTTTGATGGCGTTGTACTACTTCACATTGCAAAAGGAGAAAAAGGATCTAGAACAGCCATGTCCTTTGTAATTATGTTAAACCATTTCATTTTGGGCCTTTTCCAAATCCTATTCTCATCTTAAACTTAAGTTTAACTGCACTTTCTAACTGCTTTGAAATGGAATGTTGCCTGAGATACTAAATGGAGGCAGTTCGGGGAATATAGCTAATGTGAATGAAGGAGAAGAATAAACTGATTACTAAACATTCTTTGGGACTACTTTCATGTAGATCAAAGATGACCACAATCAGGCATAATTTTTCATGTAAAATGTTTCTTAGAGTCAGTCTGTGACTATTCCAAAGTAAGTTTGGAATGAGGTAGGCATACATATTGGCCCATTAGTGGAACCAGGAAAGAACAAATGTTGGAGAAATAATTTTGCAGCCAATTCCAATATATAAGATATAACTTCAGTAATACAGTCATATTGTTTGAAGGTAGTGAAGAAAACAAAGCATAATAAACTAAGAAAATTGGTCCCATTTCTTAGGAGCTAAATTGTTGTGATTCTTTTCTTAGCTCCTCCGAATCATAATATGATAGGTTTTATTTTTGAAAAGTGGATAGTACCACCAGTATATTAAAAAGGGAAGAAAGAACCTACAAGTATAGGACAACAAAAAGAAACCCCAATAACAGCCCTGCCCGCCTATACGGCACCATTGAGCCCTGAATAGACTACAACCTCAACCCCCCATCAAGACATAAAGTGAAGAGTTAGTTTGATTCACATTACAACATAATATGATAGGTTAAATTATGCATTTCTTATTGTGGTTATCTCTCTCCCTATTATAGGTGTTATCTTCTGTAGCTATGACTGCATTCGCAGCCTGCTTAATCTGTTGACTGAGTAGCTTCCATTTCCATTTTCCCACCAAGATTCCGCCCATGTCCCTGGGTTGCTTTCCCACTTCATGTTTTGTTATTCAGAATCTCAGATTGTTTTCCCTAGTAGGAAATACAATTTTACCTAGGGTGATTAATTGCAAAATGATACCTGAGTTTTTCTGTTAGCTCAATCTATAATTCTAATGTACCAACTCTTAAATTTAAATTGGGCTTTTATAATGTTTCTCTAGCTCTTACATTTTGTTCCATGACTTCTAAGTTTTCTTTATATATATATATATATATATATTTCTTTATTTGGCAAATGCTACTGGGGCTATGGTTTTTCTTCTGAAAAATACAAATCATTTGTCTGGGGTATTATGTTCTGTTGTTCTGATGTGGAGAAGGTAAATCTCATAGCCCTTATCCTTGTTACAGATCTTCGAGATGACAAGCAATTTTTTATAGATCACCCTGGTGCAGTGCCAATTTCAACAGCTCAGGCAAGGCCATCATCATCCTACGATCCTCTGCATGTAGTCTTCTGCTTGTGCTTATGATCTTATGTAATATTTGTCTATTATCAGGGAGAAGAGCTTAGAAAGCTAATAGGTGCCCCTGCTTACATTGAATGCAGTTCGAAGACACAGCAGGTGCTTCTTTGTCCTAGCTGTTTCTCTGCATATATATATATATATATATTTAGAGTTTGTCTTTTATATTTATATTTTTAATTTGCAGAATGTGAAGGCAGTGTTTGATGCAGCCATTAAGGTGGTGCTTCAACCACCCAAGCAGAAGAAGAAGAAGAGGAAGGCACAGAAAAGCTGCTTTATTTTGTAATCAAAGAGAAAGAGAAGATGGTAAGGAGACAGATAAGGCATCATCTGCGTCTTTCAAAGGAAGCAGGTAATGGTGTATAGCAACTGACGGTAGTAGCAGTCTCCTAAGCGTAGGTGATTTGTATCAATTTGTCTGTCTGTGAAATGTGATTGCCTCGGTTCATAGCATGTTCCTGCTTCAGGTTGATTCTTCTGACATATGTGAAGAAGATCCCATCGGAAATTGTTACCCTGCGTCAATATGTCTATTCATATTGTATCCTTATTTAACGCAAAGTCTCAGATGCATTAAGCAAACTCTATTGGCCAGTTTAAAGCAAGTCTTATCAAGCTCTACTTTAGTTGACTCTTACATGTATCACAAAATTGAACCTGGTTGTGATGTGTTGTGCTTGATGCTGGTTCTTAGTGACCTTGTTTTATTAGATTCTTTTTAATGTTTAGATTCACCTTCCGCCTTGTCCTGTACGAAGCAGTTGTTTGCTTATCTAAGAGCTTAATCTTATGCAAGATGGTTGTTAAGGTTTTAACTTTATTAATTGATAAACCATGTCATGCATGTCTACACTGTTAACATGCAAAGAAATCGTGAAGCTCATGGGCGATCTCTACAATCTTTCATATGCTATGAGTACCTTTTTTTTTACCTATCCTTGTTAATCCATCACTTCCACGCCGTGTATCGTCGGTTGGACAAATTCCAATACTCGTTGATTTCTAGGGAACTGCCTCTGATCCTCCATCCCAGGCGTTATCGAACCCACCACCACCCTCCCTATCTAAGTCATGGAATGCCAAGCCTTCAAAAACCAGAGATCATCAGCATCGTCCTTTCTTGAATGTTTTATTAGATGGTCTTCGTTTGCCCCCTACCCGAAACTTTTAGGCCAATATTTTGTTTATTTCAGCCAGTGGAAACGTGATGTACATACTGTACCTGGCCTATTGCCATCACCAGTGGCATGACGTATGTTGCCTGCCCACCTATAAATTATCTATGGTCGAGGCCCACGGTCACGTCTGAATGGTGTGATATTTTACGATTGAAGTCCACTTAGAAAGAAAGACACATTTGGATGCATGATGCGTTTTTGAAAATACAGACTGTTTACTTTTGAACACCTAGTTGGAGACGGAGTCTCCAGCCTTCTTCGATGGAGACAATGACGTGGGAATTAGTAACAGAGTTGCCAACACGGTCTCTTCAGAAAACAAGCACTCGGAAAGAAGGAAAACAAGCACACGGTCTCTCTCTCTCTCTCTCTCTCTCTCTCTCTCTCTCCTCTCTCTCTCTCTCTCCTCTCTCTCTCTCTCTCTCTCTCTCTCTCTCATACACTCGTGCGCACACACCATCATCTTAGCTGCTGTGGTGATGGTCATAGGGGTGTAAACGAGTCAATATGTTCAACAAGTAACTCGAAATTTGACTCGATAAAAATTTGATTCGGCTCATTTATTCAATTAATGAGTCGCGAACAAAAAAAAATCGATTTATAATCCAGTCGAGTCTGAACACATGTGAGTTCGACTCGATTATACTCGTGAACAGTTTGTTTAAGTACTCATTCAGAGTTCGATTAAATACTCGTTAATAACTTGTCTAAATATTGTTAATAATTTGCTTAAATATTTGTTATTAAATAAGTTAAATTATTAAATATTTATTTACTTTGACATAATGAGATGTAGTAAATAAAAACAAAAGTTAGGGGTGATATGTAAAAGTTAAAAATATAAGACATATATATACACAGTCTTTAGTATAAAATAAAATAAGTTAGGGGTACATACACAAATCAAATAAGGAAGAGACATAGATGAAATATATATATAATATGAAATCTTCTACGGTTCCTAAACACCGCGAAGGAAGTCATCTTCTTCCTTCGATGGGCGCCTGCGCAGGGCGCGGGCCGCGGGGCCAAGCGACACCGCCGTCACCCCTCGGAGTGGCTGGTGACCGCCGCAGACACTCCACCAAGGCCGGACGGAGCTCCCGGCGGCGGCGGTGGCGGTGGTGTTGGTGCTTCCCACTTGGGCGGAGCTCTGTGTTGATGGCTGCGCCCCCAGGTGGTGCCGTAGGCCAGCCTCCCCGACAGACACCGTGGCCGGCGGCCCTCCCTAACTCCCGGCGCTTCCCAGCAGTACTAGACGCCACCGTGCGGTGCCTGCGGTGGCATTCTCCGGCGTCCGGCCACCCTCCCTGGCTCCTGGCGCTTCCTAGCGGCACTGGACATCACTGCGGGGCCTGCGGTGACATTCTCTGGCATTCGGCCACCCTCCCTAGCTCCCAGCGATTCCCAGCGGCACTGGACACCACTGCGGTGCCTGCGGTGGCATTCTCCAGTGTTCGGCCACCCACCCCTTACAATCCAATGCCCACCCCGCCCACTCCCTATCTGACACTCCTTTGTTTAGTTCCATATCAGTTACCACAAAGTGTTGACCAACTAGGAATGTCACACCCCAAAATTTAGCAGCGGAATTAAATACCGAGAGCGTGAGCGATACGAGTATAAGTATCACATCGAGTAATTCAGAGTGTCATCTATGCATAACAACAAAGTTAAGACAATAATAATGCCAGCTAATAATCCTTTATTTCATTTCCATTAAAATCAACTACAACCTTACATAGACAGAGCCAAACGTAGGGCCCATTATTGTATCTCAATTACATTGACATAAGGAAATAACTAGCACAAATCTACAGTCTCTAATGCTCTTGGCTGACGTGCTAAGTAGACAGGTACATTTGAGAAGCTCATCACTCTTCCCCAGCCCCGTCATGCTCTACATCCTCGTAGTCATCTCCTAAAATGTTAAGGAAAGAAGGTGTAAGTGCACTAGCACCCAGTAGGATTTATATCTCATGGTGCGGGCATGCTTTACATGAATTAACAATTTAGTGAGCAAGGTTCTAACATGCAATACTCATGACAATAACGGTAATGACAATTCAAGCTATAACATGTACGATGGCAGTTCAGTAAGCAATTTCAATGACAATTCTCATGTAGAAGGGAACGATTAACAATGAGATAGATGACAGTACGATCACTTATCAATGGAAAAGTTTCAATATTCAATCACTTGCACAATGGGTATCTCAAGTTGAATTCCATAGAATTCCAGTGGACAGTGACATATTGGATTCAATAATGATGACATGTATAATAGATTTGACTATTTAACATATAACAGTTCAATCAATCATTCAATCATTCAATAACAGTGTGGAAATTAACCAGATCAATCTTGCAGTCAATTAGGTGATTGCCAGACACCTTAATGGATCATATACTCTCGCGATTATAAGTATTTTGGGTGCTCCTCCCAGGACCAGACTGGGCCCTATTTGCACAGGCATAGTTGTGAACCGAAGTTCCAATAATTTCTAGTAATTTCATTCATACATTTATGGCCAACATGATTTTCAAACAATGGACAATTATGCCCTAAAGACCATGCCAATGATTATAAGAACAAGGCAAGTGGACATGTTGCAGAGTAAATTTTGGCGACATAACGACTTAATTACTTTAGTTCAATCTTACATTTAGTGGTTTGGTTCAATGTGTCAAATCACTCTCACAAGGAGCAGATAAGAATAGAAGTGCATTCTATCTTCTGGGTACTTCGATGGTACAATTAACTCGGTCTCCATGAGGGAATCCACGGAGTACAGAGAATTACAGAGGTCTTAGAGAAAATGTCACTAGTCAATCGATATGGAATGACCGACCAAGAATTTCCAAATCCCCAAGAGAGGGCTGCCTATGTGTGCAATATGTCGTGTAGAACATGTCTCAATCTACAATCTATCGGTATAAAACAAGACAGAAAGCAATTAACATGGACGTATGACATGGTATGCAATTCAATCTATCACATGAATTTTTCGCACTTTTACATGTAACAATTTCAGTTATAAACAAGCTAGAGTTGGACATACTCACATCAATCACATGGTAGATAGAATCATTCATTCATTAAGAACAATTAGAATAGAAGTTCATATTCTTATAGCTTTCACGTATGTTGATCACTTTTAGGCCATTGAATAACTGATGATCAGTCCATCTCTATATAATTTGTTATTTATTATATATATATTTCATGATTAACAAAACCCTGAATATTATTTTCTAACATCATTTTCTGAAGTTTATCAACAGGCAGTAATTCAAAAAAAATCAGTAAGTTGTCTACACTCACTATTATGTGAAAGTTCATTACATATGTTTTTGTCTAAGTATACATCGACTTCCATGTGGTAGCTCACAATGATTACGGTTTCACTTAAACAACAACTTCCTTGGTAGAACATCGATTTCACTTAAACAACAATTTCGATTCTACATCGAGTTCATACTTAAACAATGATTTCCTCAGTAAAACAATAATTTCGGTTCTACATCGATTTCATACTTAAACAACGATTTCCGTTCTACATTGACTTCATACTTAAACAACGATTTCCGTTCTACATCGACTTCATACTCAAACAATGATTTCCTCAGTAGAACATCGATTTCGGTTCTACAACGACTTCATAATTAGAACATCGATTTCGGTTCTACAATGATTTCATAGAGAATGTCGATTTCACTTAAGTATCGACTTCATATCTAGAACATCGATTTCGGTTCATCGACTTCACTTAAACAATGATTTCATTTAAATATCGATTTCATTTAAACATCGATTTCGGTAGAACATCGATTTTATATGAAACAACGACTTCACTCAAACATCAACTTCATGTGAAACAACGACTTTACTAGAACAACGACTTTGTTTCAACCAACGATTTCATTGTACATCGATTTCAGTTCAACAACGATTTCACTTAAACATCGACTTCAGTACAACACAAATGATTTCAGTTGTACACCGACTTTAGTTAAATGACGACTTTGTACATAACATCGATTTCATAACATAGATTATGTTCACATCGACTTTGTTTGAACATGGATTACATTATCACATGGATTATGGTTAAACATCGATTTCATATCCACATCAACTCTCTGATCACAGACTATCTCCAAACATCAACTCTCTCTTTTAAAAACGATTATGTTTTAGACAGCTGTTAAATATTTCTATTTAAATTCTTTTCAGACATTCTTAGAAGACATTCCACATGATATTCAAATATAATTTCAAATCTCTGTAGATTTCAAATCTTCCTGCGAATCTTGTCATATCCTGTGCTCTCGAACATTTATTGTGATGGAACAATGTCTCTACACGATATATGTAGCAACTTGAATTTTTCGGAAATAAAAATTAATAATAATAAAATAAAAGCAATTAGAAAATCAAGTAAAAGAGAATTAAATAAAACCCATTTAATGAAAGGAAGTAATGGACTTTATAAATAGACCATTAGAAATAGTGGCAAAAATAATAATTTTAAAAGAGAAATAATAGGAAATACCCTAAATTCGTAACTAACTTATACTTAATTAGAAAAGGGATATTAATGTATTAAATAGCTAATTTGAGTTAGATTGGATTCCTAAACTACCCTAATAGGTTGGCCACGAATTTGGGTCCCAACCTAACCCAAATTTGGAATTGGCATGCTTAGAAAGAGGAGAGAAATAAAAATCTGAAATTTAATAGCAATAGAGAGTCCTATTAGGAAATAGAAACCCAAGAGACATAAATACTCTCTTAAAGCTCCATGGCGGCCCTAGCTTGTTCCAAGGGTTTCTGGACCAGGAGGAGAGGGCCAAGGAGGAGGAGATTTCGTGGGAAGAAGCACTTCTCAAGCTCTCTCTCTGTTCGTCAAGTTCTAGCCCTAGAAGAGGAAATCGACCAAGATAGGCATTTCACGAGCAAAACTAAATCCATTTCCTTTGTAGATTATCTAAACCTCAGGAACAAAAGTCATTTGGTTCATAATTTTTCATCGAGTGAATATTTTCTTCTTGATTTTCATGTTCTGCAACTAGCATGAGCCCGACCCTTCATCTAATTCTTGTTCTCCTGTATACTCAACCCCATGCCACGAGAGTTTTACTGTAGGAACTGATGCATGTTAGGCATCTTTGCCCCTGAAAGCCCTAATTTCATGCATCCTATCTAGCGAATTAATTCTTGCATCTTAACTGTTTCAGTATTCTGTTCTCCATGTTTGATTGATTAAAGCTTGTCGAAACCAGGCTTTTCCAATTCCTATTTACTGTAAGTACCCATGTGAGTCTAGATCAATTCCAACTAGTTTCATGATTTTCCATCGCTGGTACAATTAGTTATGAATTTTTAACCGTCTCTGTGTCAAAACATGGTAAGTTTGGACCAAGAACCAAGAACATGTCAGATCTCTGTCGGACTCAGGCCAAGGACCTGAGAACGCGACGGCCCGATAGGCCGCGTTCTCAGGCAGATCGCGACAAGAATCACCGTCGCGATCTGATTGCGACAGGACCACCATCGCGACCTGACCTTCTGGTCTTACAGACCTGTCGCCTTCTTCATATGAACCCGTCACGTTCTCTTCTTTTGCACTGACTGACCCGTCACGACCCATTAACGACCCTGTCGCGTTATATGCAGGCCCTGTCACGACCCTTACAGGGACCTGTCACGTTCTGCACTTTTTTATGAAACCCCCCTATTTTCAAGTCTTGTTTTTCTACAGTGATATCATGCTCTTCTAACCCTTTGAACACAGTAAACGGAACTGTAAATCTTGAGCTTATTGTAATAAAATAACAGCCATGCACATGACCCTTTCATACTCCATGATTCTCTATGTCACATGCACACACTTGAACCATCCAAATATGGCATATTTGACATGAAATATTTAAATGTATCTGGTAATTTATGTAAATAAATTACCATATATTGAATAAGACTTGTCTTCATTTCTCGCGATATTTGGGAATACTGTTATCGACGCTCCACTGTTCTAGAATTCTAGAACGTCGAGCGCTTGTTTCTATATACCACTCTCTCTTGACTTGGACGAACTCTCCGTCAGATACTTCTTCTGCTGGATAGTGAATCCTTATTCAAGGCCTCGTAAGTCTCCTCTGTCCATGGATTCCCACATGGTCAACGAGTTGGTTGTCCAACACCTATGATACCTTTTAGGGATATCAACATGATCCAAACGACTATTAGAAGTTCGCTCTTATCTTGAATCACGCTGGACCTCTAGACTGTGCGTAACATGGACAGCGAAAGGTAGTGAGTTCCACCTGACTGCCAACACCACGTGCACATGTTGTGCAACTGTTACTATCGCTGTTTACCGACGTGTTACGTGCAATGTCCACTAGCTCTCATCTATACTCTATCGTTCATCTATTCATGTTCACTCTACTATCTCATCTATCATCTAGTGCTCTCATCTATTTCTTGGTACTATATTGGCCATTGATTGATTGTCTAAAGATAAAACAATATAACCAATGCTGGCAATATATAAAGGGCCTGATCTGGTCCTGGGATGTGCGTCCGAAAGTGCTAGTGCCCATGGGAGTTAAATGATCAGGTGTTTGGCATTACACTCGAGTGCTATCTATCTCGACTATCTAAATGACAATCAAAAAGTGCTATGTTTCTTGTTGTCTATTGACAAAGTGCTATACTATACCCGTTGGCTCTTGCTATACTTTGTGCTATTTGTCTATGGCCATCCACTACAAGAAAAATCAGAAATAGAGAACGAAATATTCAGTCTCTATTCGGTCCCTAACCAGCTCAGAGACCGAATAGGGACCGAATAGTGAACGAATTTGTCGGTCAAAAAATTTCTGGTCACAAATCTGTGACCGACTAAATTCGGCCCTATTCGGTCACTAAATAGGAACCGAATAGGGACCGAATAAGATCGGTCCCTATTAGGGAACGAACGTATGCGGTCCTAGTTCGGTCCCGAAAATAGAGACCGAATAGGGACCGAAGATCGGTCCCTATTTAGGACTGAACAGGAGCCAGTCCCTATTCGGTCCTATTTTAGAGACCGAATAGGGACCGAATTTTCGGTCCCTATCTAGGGACCGAAATGAGTTGGTCCCCAAGTCAGTCCCTACAAATAGGGACTGAATTGGGACCGAATCATTTCGGTCACTATTAGGGACCGAAATAATTCGGTCCCTATTCGGTCCCTATTTTAGGGACCGAATTAGGACTGAATAAATAAATGTCGACAACATCAACAATAAAAATAAAAATATCCACAACACAAGAATAATAAAAATCCACAACATCAGATAATAAAATGTCGACACAATAAGAATAAAAATATCCACAACATCACAATAAATAATAAAATGTCCAACAACATAATAAAAATGTCTACAACATAATAATAATGAAATGAAAATCATGATGCCTCGTCTTCGTCTTCATCCTCGTGTCCTCCCACTCCACCGATGAGGAAGGAACTACAATACATATATAACAATAATAAGGTAAATTTAATATTATTATAAGCATAACTTATTTTAGAGCTAATAAATAAATAAAACTATAAGCAATGGAGGTCAATTAGATGTGTATTTCTAATTTTGGACCCTGAAACCGAAGTTTTTCATTTTTTAACTAAACTAACTTGGTTAAGACGACTTGGAGCGTCGCGGTCAAACCGGGAGTCCGAATTGAACTCCGTCAGTTTCCACAAGTCACACTCATCGGCCCGACCGTGCTGGAACAAACGGAGGCCAATCGGAAGAGTATTTCTAACATTGGACCCTCAAACCGAAGTTTTTCATTTTTTAACTAAACTAACTTGGTTAAGACGACTTGGAGCGTCGAGGTCAAACCGGGAGTCCGAATTGAACTCCGTCAGTTTCCACAAGTCACACTCATCGACCCGACCGTGCTGGAACAAACCGGAGGCCAATCGGATGAGTATTTCTAATTTGGTCCCTCAAATCGAAGTTTTTCATTTTTTAACTAAACTAACTTGGTTAAGACGACTTGGAGCGTCGAGGTCAAACCGGGAGTCCGAATTGAACTCCGTCAGTTTCCACAAGTCACACTCATCGACCCGACCGTGCTGGAACAAACCGGAGGCCAATCGGATGAGTATTTCTAATTTTGGTCCCTCAAATCGAAGTTTTTCATTTTTTAACTAAACTAACTTGGTTAAGACGACTTGGAGCGTCGAGGTCAAACCGGGAGTCCGAATTGAACTCCGTCAGTTTCCACAAGTCACACTCATCGGCCCGACCGTGCTGGAACAAACCGGAGGCCAATCGGATGAGTATTTCTAATTTTGGTCCTCAAACGAAGTTTTTCATTTTTTAACTAAACTAACTTGGTTAAGACGACTTGGAGCGTCGAGGTCAAACCGGGAGTCCGAATTGAACTCCGTCAGTTTCCACAAGTCACACTCATCGGCCCGACCGTGCTGGAACAAACCGAGGCCAATCGGATGAGTATTCTAAATTTGGTCCCTCAAACCGAAGTTTTTCATTTTTTAACTAAACTAACATGGTTAAGACGACTTGGAGCGTCGACAGTCAAACCGGGAGTCCGAATTGAACTCCGTCAGTTTCCATAAGTCACACTCATCGACCCGACCGTGCTGGAACAAATCGGAGGCCAATCGGAAGAGTATTTCTAACATTGGACCCTCAAACCGAAGTTTTTCATTTTTTAACTAAACTAACTTGGTTAAGACGACTTAGAGCGTCGAGGTCAAATCGGGAGTCCGAATTGAACTCCGTCAGTTTCCACAAGTCACACTCATCGGCCCGATCGTGCTGAACAAACCGGAGGCCAATCGGATGAGTATTTCTAATTTTGAACCCCAAACCTACCTAAGTTCTCCCTTTTTAACTAACCTAACTCGCTTAACAAGAAATTGTGTGTCGATCAACCCAAATTAAAGTTAAACTAAGTTAACTAAGTTAACTGTTAAAATTAAACCTCTGAAATAAAATAAATTTACTCACGTGAGGGGCGTGTGCTGATGTCGACGGTGCTGCCTGTGGAGGAGGTGCTGCCTGTGGAGGAGGAATGTTGATCTGGGAGAAGGCCTGGGAGATAACCTGGGAGAGGGACTGGGAGAGCTGGGCCTGTAGTGCATCGGTCACCTGCATCTGCATCTGGGCTAGACGAGTCTCCATCGAATCCGTCAGACGAGACTCTAAGCCCGATATCCTACTGTCAATGAAGCCCATCAGCTGTCCTGGAGAAGTACCTGGAGTACCAACTCCTGCGTGGAATGCACTGGTCTGTGACCCTGAGCTGGATCCTCCAGATAACACCCGGCTCGTGTCGATGCTGTGCCCAAAACCATACACATGGCCTTTCTTTGGGGCCCCAGATGCCGCAACCCATACCTCAGGATCTAACGGCGGCTGCTCGTCCTCCCCGACGTACTTCTCTGTCATTTGTTGGCTGTATGACTCCTGCAAGAAACCAGAAAAAACAATAGTAGTTAATATTCATATTAATGTGAAAAATTAAATAGTGAATATCTTTAAATACTTACTGCAACCACTCGGGCTCTATCGCTAATGTATGCATCCGTTCCTTTTTCTTGTGTGTTCTATCGAACACCTCGGAAAATGTCGGCTGCCTTTTTAGCTCCTTCTCCTATTTCACAGAAAAAACATGACATAAATGAGTACCTTTATAAATAAAAGAGACCAGAAATGGACAAATTACTTACCAATCTGGACTGATGGGTCGCAAAAGAGACAGACCCACCAGTATGCATGTTTGCTTCTGGATTCGCAGCCCGATTAACTTTCATTATTGAGGATGTTTGTTGCCATCTCTCTGCAGCCCAGATGTTGCAAAGAGTTTCCCAATATTCTCCCCTCATCCAACTGGGCGCCCGCTCCCTCCAAAGAGTCGGATCTGCACTCTGAGAATGTTTCTCTGCATTTTTTCTCACGTTATACATCAAATGCTTGAAATTTGATCTTGCGGTCATCGTCCATACAAATCGAGACCGCGCCTCGTCCGTACGACTCGTGAATCGATGCTGGCTCTATATACATAAGAGTTAGTGAACTGCATGTATGAATACGATAAGAATTAAATTACAATACGAAATTACATACCATGAACATCTGATACAAGTGCTCCTGGACCTCCATCGGAAAATCATTGAATCTATGAATTGGCCCAGGAAAATGTGCTTGTAACGTTCTTGTGATGAATTGAGATGCTTGAGTAGGCTCTATTTTATCACTGCAATGATGTAACTGCATAATGTCAATTTCTGAACTAAATTCACTTCATTGCCCATAAGAAATACATACTTGTTGATTACGTACCCATTAATCCAGACCTCCCGCAGAGTGCTCTCATAAAAACTACCTCTGCCCTCCTGCAGACTACCAGCATCCTCTGGCACCGAACCTGGAAAATAATGATGAACAACATGAGTAATGTACAAAAATACTAAATAATGACTACAAAAATACCCTAACAGTTAAATATACAAATCTACTGGTGCATCTGGAGAATGTGTAGAGTGACCTGAGCATGTGACATTTTAATGGCATCAGAATTAATGCATACATTAAAGTATAACTTTACATATACATACCAGCTACTACAGGAGGAGACTCGGAGGATGCACCAACAGCTGTAACTAGAATAGAACGCATAAGTAATGAGGAAGATGAATGCACAATAAAAGTACATTTGTAAATATACATACCTGCAGGCACGGTAGGAGCAGAAGAACTAGAAACTGTAGCAATTCTAATAACATTAATAATATATATAATAATTACTACAAAAATACTTGGAAATTGAAATATACATACCTGCAGGCACGCTAGGAGATGCAGAAGAAGGACCAGCAACTGTAGCAATTCTAATAACATTAATAATATATATAAATAATTACTACAAAATACTTGGAAATTGAAATATACATACCTGCAGGCACGCTAGGAGATGCAGAAGAAGGACCAGCAACTGGAACAATTCTAATAACATTAATAATATGTGTAAATAATGACTAAAAAAATACTTGAAAATTGAAATATACATACCTAGTCCGCTAGGTAGAGGAGGTGTCCGCTCACTCGAAGGAGAAGCAGAAACTGTAACAATTTTAATGGCATTAACACTACACAAGTACACATAAATAATATACAGAGAAAAATACACAGCTGATGACGTTATTAGAAAAATATACATACCAGATGCGGGGAACAAAGCCCTCCCACGAATGCCCCTCCTAGAACTGCTACCAGATCTTCCTCCACGCACCATATCTTCATAGAGAACATAAAATCATAATGTTTACTAGTCAATTGCTTATATTGAAAGTGAGCTGCTTTAAATATACTCTACAAGTATGAAAAAATTCTACCATAGTTTAATTGATATCCATTTCCTCCTCAGATGATGACGATATGTCTAATTCAACCCCATCTTCATCATCATCTTCACATTCATCACTGGTATATTCCTCTTCCTCACCAGAACTTTCATATTCAATATCTGTACGACGAGCACTACTGTCTTTCATCTCACGTGGATCGACTTCTTCGACCTCATTTCCGTGAGACAAGGACATTGGTGCTTCGGATTCGTCTTCTCCAATATGAGTTGTCAACTCTACATCTTCAACAAAGTCTTCTTGAAAGAATTCTGCGTTGATCTCTTCAGCTGTCTGATCAGTCATGTCCAATTCATAATCAGAGAATAGTCTTGACTTAACTCTGCAAACTACCCACCAATCATTTCGTTCTTTGTTTGTACATGAAGGATAGCTTGTATAATACACTTGCTGGGCTTGTGTGGCTAAGATGAATGGCTCATAAGTATTCAATTTTGACTTATGTTTAAGCTCGACAATCCCATGTGTTGTGTCATTTCGAATGGAATTCGGATCAAACCAATGACACTTGAACAAGAATATATGATTGTCTTGTCCTAGATATTGCAATTGTAGGATCTCCTCTACAATACCATAGTAGTCATACTCACTTTCATTGTATGTACTTCCTTTTACGCATACGCCACTGTTCATGGTAGATTTATTCTGCCCATAGTCTTTCGTATGAAACCTATACCCATTGACAATAAATCCAGGATAATTCTGTGCAATTTTGGATGGGCCGTAGGCTACCTGACGAACTCTTTCATCAGTAATTAAACCTTCTTGCACCTGCGTGTAGAAAAGGCTAGTTATAAAATGAAATGAATTTTGTTGAATACTCTTTGACGGTGTACACTTACGCGTTCTCTTAGCCATAAGGCCAATGACTTCTCTCGTTCTTTTTCAACCTCAAAATCAGTGAGTTGTGGATTTTTTTGTACTAATTCTGAATCAAATTGTCTGCAATATGAATAGCAGATCACATTGAATAGGTAGAATAAAGGCAAAAAACTTACATATAAATTTAAATTGTGAGATTAGTACTTACTCAACATAACATTCTAGCTCAGAACAATTTAAAAGAATATATATCTCTGCGGCACATAACTCTCTGTCATCCAGCATTCGAGTTGAAGAACGTCCGAAGGCACGTCCAGATGAGTAAATATTGAGAGTCGATTTGAACCGACAGATTCCCCCCCATCATCATTACGTGGAGGTTGTGTCCGACGAGTTTGAATGTCTGCTTCAAAGTACATTGCACAAAAGTTAGAAATTTCCTCCATAATGTATGCCTCAGCAATAGAACCCTCCACTTTTGCTTTATTTCGGACTTTCATTTTAAGGTCATGCATACACCTACATCCACAATGTAAGAGACAATTAGAAATGTGGTCACTTACGTAAGGTGCAATCGTACGAAGGAAATAGTTCATATTTGCATATACCTCTCAAATGGATACATCCATCTATATTGTACTGGCCCTCCGACCTTTGCTTCATATGGTAGATGTACGAGTAAATGCTCCATTGAATCGAAGAAACCAGGTGGAAATATCTTCTCCAACTTGCATACAGTGGTGACCACATTCTGTTCGATAGTTTGCACATCCTGAAGCCTGAGTTCTGATGCAGATAGAATCGTGAAAAATCGACTCAACTCAGATAACGCTCCCCATAGCTGCTTCGGCAAGATGTCACGAAATGCAATAGGTAGCAACCTTTGCATGAATACATGGCAGTCGTGACTCTTCATTCCATATATCTTTCCCTCACTGACGTTGACAGAACGAGCAATATTTGACACATAACCGTCAGGAAATCTCAGTTGTTTCAGCCACTGACACACTTGCTTTACTTGTCCTCCTCCAAGCACATAAACTGCTTTTGGTTTACTTGATTTCCCATTTACTTCAACAATTTCTAACTCTGGACGTTTACAGAGCATGGACAAGTCCAAGCGTGCATTCACATTGTCCTTTGTTTTACCTTTGATATCCATAACTGTGTTGAATACATTATCAAAGACATTTTTCTCGATATGCATCACGTCTAGATTGTGCCGCACAAGAAGAGTCGACCAATAAGGTAGCTCCCAGAAAATGCTTTTCTTCACCCAGTTGTGCTCCTTCCCAAAACCTGAAAGGTGTCGGGTACTGCCCATCTGTTGTGTGATATCTGGCAAATTTTCAACATGTGCTGCCATATCATGACCGGACAACCTCTCGAATATAACTTCATCTCGTTCCTTTCTGTTCTTTAGGAATGCATCTTTTTGTCTTCTAAAAGGGTGATCAGCTGGTAAAAACTGACGATGGCAATCAAACCAGCAGGACTTCCCACCATGTTTAAGTACAAACGATTTGGTATTATCCATACAATACGGACATGCTAGCCTCCCATGTGTGCTCCAACCAGATAGCATTCCATATGCAGGAAAATCACTTATAGTCCACATCAATGCCGCCCTCATGGTGAAATTTTGCTTTCTAGATGCATCATAAGTATTGACCCCCTCAGTCCATAATAATTTCAATTCATCAATCAACGGTCTTAGATAGATGTCTATATTTTTTGTAGGACTTTTCGGACCAGGAATCAATAAGGACAGGAACAAATTCTCTCGCTTCATGCACATGCTCGGAGGAAGGTTGTATGGTGTCACGAACACTGGCCAGCTGGAGTAGGAAGCCACTGAACCTCCAAATGGATTAAATCCGTCAGTGCATAAACCAAGCCTCACATTACGTGACTCCCTTGAGAAGATAGGATAAACATGGTTGAAATGAATCCAAGCTTCGCCATCTGCAGGATGAGTCATAATATCCATGTCCCGACGTACTCTTTCTGCATGCCACCTCATATGTCCAGCTGTCTTTGAAGACATATACATCCGCTGCAGCCTGGGTGTAAGGGGGAAATATCGCAATGACGCATAAGGTATATCCTTTCCCCTAGAATTGACCCCTCTTTTAGGTTTAAATCTATCATGACGGCAAACTGAACAGGATACCATATCTGCATTCTCTTTGTCATACAACATACAATGATTAGGACATGCATCTATTTTCACATATCCAAGTCCTAAATCATTCACCATCTTCTTGGCACGATAAAAATTTGGAGGCAGCTTTTCATCTGGAGGTAACATGCTCTTGATGATGACGAGGAGACGATCAAAGCAATTCTCAGAAATATGAAATTCAGATTTCAAGTTCAACAACTGTGACACCGCTGACAACCGAGTGTGCTTTTGACAACCATCCCACAATGGCTCATCAGCATCCTTAAGTAACTGATAGAATCTTTCGGCTCCCTTATTCGGCACGTCTTCAGCGTATACAGGATCCACATGTACACTGAATGTCGGACCAGCAGCATCTACAACCATATCCACGTACGTACTTGTGCCTTCCACATTACTAGGCTCGTGCGACCAGAAGTCCTCACCATGACATGTCCAATTCATATAACCTTCAACAAACCCTTTTCTGTATAAATGGCGTTGAACTTCCCATGGGGAATTCCACTTCAAATTTTTACAAATCATACAAGGACATCGGATGCCACCTTGCCTGTCTACTTCTGCATTTGGATTCCCCAATGCAAACTGAACGAAATTCTCAACTCCGACCCTAAACTCCTGGGACACCACATGATCAACTATTCTGCGATACATCCATGAACGGTCTGAAGCCATTGCTGTCCTACGCCCAAACAATATCAATAGACAAATAACTTTAAAATTCTACATCACACATCCTTCGACGCAACCGAAATGAATAGGAAGGATTTATTATTTAGATTATCACTTTTTACCCATCTGTGAATATTTGATCGCACTCAGATGACCATTTACTATGTGATTGTATTATTTGCTGAAAATTTCGGCAGCATCTCCCCACACCTCTCCGATATACCAAAAATATTTATTGATTAAGATATTTTCTTAAACACTTACTAATAAGTGGTTAAGAAAATATTCTAAATCAATAAAGGTATATCAGAGAGGAGTGAGTAGACGCACCCGAAATTTTCAACAAATAATACAAGCACATAGTAAATGACCACCTAACTGCGATCAAACATTCACAGACTGTCCAAAACGGGACAATTCAAGACTTTGAGTTAGATATACACGTTCTCATCTTTGAAAATAAGACTCGTGCACATCAATCCCAAAGTCTTGAACGGGAGGTTCATTGACGCGGGCTTAACACGCTCTCGTGAAGTGTGTGCAGTGTTAGAAAGAAAATAAAAACTAAAGCATACATATAAACAAGTGCAATAATAAACCACATAAATATGATAAGAAAATAAAAACAATATCATACATATAAACAAGTGCAATAATAAACTAAATTCACACATACATGTAAATGAATTGCATTAAAGTAAGAAGTACAATACATATAAACAAGTGCAATAATAAACTAAATTCACACATACATGTAAATGAATTAAAGAAAGGAGGCATGTTTGAGTGCCATGTTTTTTTTGTTTTTTACCCCAGTATTCCTTCATCTATAAGAGTGTTGTAAGGAAGAGCTACATATATATGAGCCAACTGTTTTTCCTTTGTTTATAAAACCCTCTTGAAATTAATGGGAGAAGGCATGCTAGCTATCTAGGTACCTAGTACATGGTGGGTGCCTCACCCATTTTCTCTCATGTGTCTTTGCTGGGTGGTGGGGTACGTGGACAGACAAGATAGAACTACTCCACACATCCCCCTTGTGTATCAGCCCCATATAGAGCAAAGATCATGTGGATCTAAATAGAACAACGTAAAATCTACAACCGAAAGAAATGAAGATATATATAACATTCCATATCTTGTTGCCATTATCTAAACCAATCACTAGCAGTCTATAAATCATGCCATATTATTCTATTCTCCACATCACTCTTAATTTAAAATCCTTGACGAAAGTATAGACCACACACATTGCTAGTGGCCTACAACTCAATGGTGTGGCATGTTGTCAAGCTCAGGAAGAATAATGGAAAGCAATGAAAAAGAAGAAGAGGCAAAGAAATTTCTTAATCATGTTAAGGAATGTTCTATTCATTCATGAACGATGTATTATTCCTCTTAGTCCATCTAGCTGTTTCTGTTGTGTACACAATTATGTACGCTGCTAGACCATTAGCCAATCACATATAAGAGAAGAAATAATGGAAGCATAATCAAACAAAGAGTAGGTAGCAAAAAATGGAAAAAGAAAACCATAATCATGTGATCCATGTTTAGTTCAGTATAAAAGGGTGATAACTCTATCTCATCCTATCACATCAGAAAAAGGGTGATAAGAGTTATCCCCCTTCATAATCTTTCTCAGATTAAACCATCCAAACTGAAAAAAAGGAGATAAACATAGGTGAACTCTACATAGGTAGCCTATCTTTGGATAGGCTATCCAATTACCAAAGAGACCAGAAACATAACCAAAAGAAAAATCAATGCTTCTTATACTCACACGCTTTTGCCTTTCAATGCTACTACAAAGGGAAAACCCGACCAAGACCCGAGTTTCCTATGATAAATTAATGCCCGGTAGGAAGCATCCTAATTTTGCCCAGGGATTCAAGCACCAAATTCCCAGCTAAACAATGACAGAATTCCACCATGATACCAACAATGTCGGAGGGTTATAGGGGAAAGGGGAAAACCATTATAAAAGGACCCATTCTCCCACCTTTAACAATGCCCCCATGAAAGATCTCACTGGTTTATGTTGTGTTCCATCCTACATGAGTATCCATTTTATTCAGATTCTGTTTCGTCGATGCTTCCCTCAACAACCAATCTAGTTAACAATCCCATTCTTTACAATTAAAAGCCCCACTTAACTCAAACCAAAACTTGATTTCAGAGAATGATGACAGGAAGCCAATAGTTTCTCATCTATACCAGGAAGATTGACCTTGAGGTTCATGACCAGTGAAATGTCCCACTTCCCACTTGGCCCCTGCTTTAGAACTAGATAAAAATTCAGATCTACTGTTGGTTACATTTCATGAGGTCCCAAAGACTCAAAGAACTTCCCTTTCTCAAATAAAATTCTGAGCAGAAAACAGATTTAACTTTAACTTCTGATGCACTCTGAAAATTGCTCATGGCTGCTATGAATCATTATTATGTTGTTTCTCGTTGCTATGAATTATTACTACATTCTTTGCTAATCTATCCAGTAAAGAACTAGTTGATGCATGTAAGCAGAAGTATGTTGTTTTATGTAGTTTACAGTAGACTTTCTGATCAATACTTGATGGGGAGAAGTGGGAGGATGTCTTGTGGTCAGAACTCACATAGCCAAAGATTTTTGTCACGTACTGCCTATATATGTATGGGTGAGACCTTTCTAGAAAAAGGATGCTTTTGTAATATAATTAAGTGCTGTTCATTCCTCCCGCTCTAGGATTGTGATATAAGTTTGTACATATTATCGGATGGACTATTGGATGATGGAAGCATTTGGGAAGAAACAATTGCCACTGGAATCTATTAGCATTCCTTGTTCTACATTATGCGGACTTCAAAAGAGCCAGCATCATTTTATTTCTTGAACATAGTAGTGACAATGATCAACATCCAGAGCTCACAAATATAAATAAGCAGAAGACAACATAGAAGGAAGAAAACATTTGACATGATGAACAGGGCTGCTACCTCTCAAGAAAGTGGAGCATGCTACCTCTCAAGAAAGTGGAGCATGCTACCTCTCAAGAATTCTTTAACCATAAGAGTAATAAACTATTAACTTATCACTGAAATAATAGAACACTTTTAAGTATCTCGTACAACTCCAAACAACCTAGTCATCACCTGACATAACATTCTAGATCTCTTGCATAACAAGCAGTTTTAAATCCTCAAATGTGCCTACGACTTTATCTTCACAAAGCAGACAAAGTCCCCCGGGATATAAACCACAAGAAGACCTAGTCTAATACTATTTACACATAAATCTTAATAGTAGGGAGAAAAATTGACAGCAAACATGGTAAGCAACAAAATTCTTTTAAATTTAGGTGAATAATTATTTCACTAGCAATTTAGGTGGATAGTTAAGAAGTACTGAATCAATTTAAGTCACTTGGGTCAAGTCTAGATCAAAGAAGATGCATTGGGAGAGTAGTGGGCAATTTTCAGTCAAACCTTATACGAGAATGAGTCTAGATGGAGGGTTAAGAGTGTGGTAGCACAAATTTGTATGGAATAGAATGTTGCCAACCCAAATCAATATATTTCTATGGGACTTTGCAAAAAGAAGACTTTCTACTGCTGTAATGATCAAGAAGATTCTCAACATCCACAACAGCGTATTTTCTGCAGGCTTTTTTATGACACCTATTTGAAACGTGGCATAACCATTGTCTTGAGGATAATGCATCCAAATGTTTCAACATCAGGGATGCTGTTCCAGTCGATATCCATGACTGTATGAAATGGTGGGCTTGGGGGTTCCCCACCACACTCCGACGACGGTGGCGGGCACCCCGTCGGAGCCGGAGGGATTGGGCGACTTTGGGGACTTCTGCAACAGGAAAAGCAACAAGGGATTGGGGGGGGGGGGCTTCTGCGGCAGGGAAAGCAACGAGGGGGGGGGGGGGGGGAGGGGAGGGGAGGCTTCTGCGGCAGGGAAAGCAACGAGGGATTGGGGGGGAGGGGGGGCTTCTGCGGCAGGGAAAGCAACGAGGGGAGGGGAGGCTTCTGCGGCAGGGAAAGCAACGAGGGGGGGGGGGGGGAGGGGGGAGCCGCCGAGCGGAGGGTGGGGAGGACCGGACACTTACCGCCACCGGCTCGCAGAGGAGCAGCAGCCGCCACCGGGTCTGCAAGGGTCCGCCGCCGCCGCGTCTTCCAGAGATCCGACAGCACTCAGCAGGTCGCCGCCTCGCCGACGTCGGGAGGTCGTCGCTGGCCGCGCTGTTCGCCGGCCGAGATGATGACGGGAGGGAGGAGACAGGGCCGCGCGGGGAAAGGGGTTTCAGCTTTGCCCGGGAGATTTGGGGGAACATGAAGATTTGGGGGGTGGGGGGGGGGAAACAATTTAGATATAGATATATATAATGATTAATTAACTAATTAATTAATTATATAATTAGATAATTATATTTATTTAAATATTATTAGATATATATATGTCTAAATATATACCATACTTGAATATCTATAACATACATAAAATAATTATTTACATATATTATAATATATATTTATATATGTTTGTTAGCATAAATGTTACATTTAAATATACGACGGAGAGGTGTGTTTATTATTTATATTAAGAAATATATGGAATTATATATATATATATATATATATATATATATATATATATATATCAATTATGGCACAATGATTACGTAAGGTAATCCCTGTTCATCCTGCGTAACTTGGGTTACGTAAGAACCGTATTACGTGTTTCACCCAGGTGAAATCCTTTCGAAGATTTCATCGCCATCATTATACTCTCACATTGAACTTGCTTTAATATTAGTATTACTTCAAGGTCTGCCCGAACTATATTAAAAAGACTGATCAAATGGAAATGGTGACACCTTGGGTCTTCGGACTCTATTGGACCAATGCCTGTGCAATGGGGCCGATCCAGTCCCGGGAGGAGCACCCGAACTCGGCCACTGAATCGGTCAATTCGAATTGTACCCGTCGAGAATGGATCTACTGGGTGTTTGGCATAACACCACCTACTGCTAATTTAGTCTACATTTTCATGAACTGTATTATGGCATGAATTTCTTTACTGTTTACTTCTGGGCAAATTTTTTTATGATATCTTCATTGAAATGTACTTCGATATCTATGTTGCGTCCTCTTACTGTCTGTTATACTTACTACTCTTTTCCTACTACTGTCCAACTTATATTTTGCAATTTCCTACTGGGCACGATTGCTCATAAATCCTACTTTCCTTTCAGGCATCTTAGATGAGTCTGACTCGCCAGGGGATTGTGCGCCGAGTGATTCATAAATTAGCAAACCTTACTTCTTTAGACTCTGTCACTTCAGTTGTTGTATATTTTAACTTTAAACTATCGGTACTTGTAACATATTATTCCGCTGCAACTTTCTATATATATACAAGACCGTCCCTGCTTGTATTAACTCGATCTTTCTATCACCCCCGAAAATAGTATATGAGTAGGACGTGACACTTGTAGTGAAGAAGTTTTCTTCACTTCTGCAGTCAAGTTATATGATGGTTGTTTTTACTCTCAATCTATATTTGGACAAGATCAAACCAGCATTAAAATGTATTAACAAAGGAAGTAAATGTAAGTGATGACAAACAAGCATTAAAATGTATTAACAAAGGAAGTAAAATGTCCACCATAAGGTATAAATCTAGTACAGTCCCAAGTAATAAGTACAAGTGTAAAAATGAATAGAGAATAACAAATTCCATAGGGGCATATCCCGAGGGTGAAGTACCAACTAGTGTAGGTGAACACTGCTCAACGAGGACGCCGTCTACTATGGCCCGGTCTCCTCAACCCGCCGCGGAGAGTACTTCCGTGAAGTCTCACCTAAAAAAGAGGGAATGAGCTTCACGAAGACCAATAGGGACTACCAATCTCCCACTGGTTCTAACAAGCAGAATAGACATATATGTAACTGAAATTAAGCAATTTAAAGCTATTCTACTAACAAAGTAAGTGTGGAAGTGGAAAGTAACTACATGGCCATCGGTCTAAAATGACATCGGGACTAAAAACCCGTGTAAACCATGGCACTAGGATGAATCCCAAGGCTGCAACACAGATAGAAGACAACTGCCTAGACAACGACACTAGCCACTGAGGGCAACTACCACTAGTCAACTGGTCAGGTGTGCCACGCGCCTTACTCTCGACCACCAGTCCATGTCTACCACCTCCCGTCGGAGTGAGACGTAATGTAACGTCGCGCGTTTTTCGGATCTTCGTGGATCATCTGTTTAGCGTGTGGGATGGTCAAGCTGTGACCAGTGCGACTTGTGTTGTGTGTTTCTTATTGGATGTGTTGTGTGTTTCTTATTGGATCCTTACTGGAGTTGGTTATGGATCTGTGTTGGTGTTCAGTATGTTGGACATCAACAGTGGGTAGGAGTCCAGGTGTGTGACGTCTACTGTGTGTTGGTGGCAATGGTGTTTCCGTTAACATGTTCTTGGCGTCCATCGATGTAGACGTCTACCGTTGAACTTGGCGGTGAGCGTTGTGGACGCCTAGTTAGGGTGGTTTGGTTAGCGGCGCAGAGGTTGACGTTAACCTGAGGCACCTGTGTTTTTAGGGGTAACCCGAGCCTTCTTCTTTCCCCATTTTCTCCTCTCCTCTTCCCCCACCTTCACCTTTGTGCCTCTTCACTACTTCCGGCGATCGACGGGAGCACGTGGGAAGGCCGTGATGCGTGCAGCAGTGGCAGATCACCCGGGTTTTCCGCTACACTCAGGGCGTATATGATGGTTGTTTTTACTCCCAATCTATATTTGGACAAGATCAAACCAGTGAATCTACTATCAATCAAAATCCTACTATTGGATCTCATTCAATCTAAAATTCGATCATTAGATTCTCTCTCGATCTATGTATATACTTGATCAGTTGGGTTTGTTACCAACCTAAAATAATATGATCAAGATCCCTACATTGGATTTGCTTCAGGTCTAAATCCTAATTGTTTGATTTAAGTTTAAACAAAATGTGACAGTTAGATTCACTATCGATATTCATTTGATCAAAGATCCAATCTTTGAATTCACATTCGATCTGTTTATATCTAATCAGTTAGATTTGTTGCCAATCTATAGCAATCTAATTGGGATTCGCACATTAGATTTGTCAAATATTTAAATACTGATCGTTGGATTTTAGTTTGATTAGAGTTTGACAGTTGAATTTGCTCTCGATCTAAATTTGATCAAGATCTAATCATTGAACATATTGTCAATCAAAATCCAACTGTTGGATTTCATCATAATAAACATCTGCCTGTCAGATTCGCTCTCAATCTAAAATCTAATCGATGAGCTACATAATATTAAATGAGCATAATATAATATATCATCATATGAAATATAAAAGATCAATATTACTATTTCAATATATAACAAATAAAATAAATATTTTTAAGCATAATGTTTTATCATATAATTGTATTCACTAAACAAATATAATACATTTACAAATATGCAAATACAATGTGTATAATATATATATATATTAACAAAACAAAAATGTAACTTATAATTGCTACTTTATTGTATAGACCTGAAAATGACTCGCACTTGGATTGTTCAAACAAGAGAGCAATTGTATAGACAGGAGGATGCCGTGAGATCCTTGGCAAAGGATATGTCATAAAGTGGGGACTACAAGTACTCAAGAAGCAATAGGAAATTTCCCTTTTATCAAAGTGAGAAAACTGTGGGTTCTACCCATACTACTCAAATTTAAAAGATCATCAGAACAAGTATGGGTCCAGGAAAGCTCCCAGATGAGTCGGTCCAATATCCATTGGTGGCTACAGCTAATGAGCTCCCATGAAGCAAAGAAACAATCCCAACAGTCCTTTTCATGAGCACAGTATCCACCAAACAAAAAACCAGATACATATATATACCACCTCAAATGTGTGTATGGCCATAACCCATTTCATCACCCTCCCCATAAGACGAACGTTCTAGTTTTCCTCGTCATCTGTCATAGAGAAAGCAAATAGGAGATGACCAAATGCTCACATGTCGAGGGATCTATCTCTCACCTGTTTGGGATGATGTCGGCGATGGCGTAGAATTCGCGGCTCTTCGAGGTGAGGCCGGTGAGGGTGTAGAAATAGAGCCCGCCGGCCAAGGCGATGCCGGGGATAACTGCGACGCTGAGGAGCGCCAGACGCCACGCCGAGATGAACCTGGCCCACCACCAACCGCCTTGCCAATGTCGGGAGGTCGCTGGCCGCGCTGTTGGCCGGCCGAGATGATGACGGGAGGGAGGAGGCAGGTAGTGTTGACACTACTAGCTAGACAGATAGGTCAACATTACGAGACAGATAGTGCTGACACTGTTGGACAGATAATGTTGACACTACCACTGCTTCAAGAACACAGTCAAAAGAAAAGAACAAGAAGAAGAAGAAGAATCCTTCACAAAAACACTTGCCTAAGACATGAGTGTTAGCTAAGACACGTACACAAGAGACCAAAAAGTAGACCTAATGATCTTTATGGGACGTAAATCAAGGGGTAAATATTCAAGATCCTAACCAAAGATGGAGACACGAAGGAAAGGAGATCCAGAAATATATCCTACATGATGATCAAGCAATTCCAAATATCACCTTTAAAAATGAAACTTCAAATAGAACATTTGTTTTTGATTTATATTAACTGAAGTTCTTGACTTATAAACTAGATTAAGGATCAAGAAAAAAAAAATTATCTTAAAGGTAATGTGAAAGTACCTATCTTTATGCACCTTATTTCCTTCTTCATTATTTCCATAAAATCAAGTTAGCCCTTTTTCCTTCTGCGAAAACTCCTCCCTTCCTGGCGTTTATTCCTCTCCCAATACTTTCGCCGCCAGCCCCTTTATATATGTACTCTTATATATGTATATATATATACTTGCACATGCAATAAGCACTTCCACACTCTCCCACTAGCTATCTATCTTCCTTCGAACACCTCACACACTCCCATGTAACACTAACACTCCCAAAAAATCACTCAAAGATTTACATTAATGTTTCATGTCGATATCATTTTTTGACATATGTACACTAACAAGAAAGAAAATAAGGGATAAAAGTCAGTTGGGTTCTGCTTATATATAAATCAAGAATTTCAATTAATATAGATAAGAAACAAACATTTCATCTGAAATTTCACTTTAAAAGGCCATCATGTGATTTTTGGGTCATTTATATATTTATGTAATTTTTCTTGGTATCATCGTAGACCTCTGTATCTTAGAAAACTAAAATTTATTGTTATTCTCTCAAAACTTGATATTGATATTTGTGTATGTTGTTCACTTAATTGAATGACATCTATGTGTACCCGGGTTTTCCGCTACACTCAGGGCGTCACATGATGGTTGTTTTTACTCCCAATCTATATTTGGACAAGATCAAACCAGTGAATCTACTGTCAATCAAAATCCTACTATTGGATTTCATTCAATATAAAATTCGATCATTAGATTCGTTCTCGATCTATGTATACTTGAACGGTTGGGTTTGTTACCAACCTAAAATAATATGATCAAGATCCCTACATTGGATTTGCTTCAAGTCTAAATCCTAATTGTTTGATTTAAGTTTAAACAAAAAGTGACAATTAGATTCACTATCGATATTCATTAATTGATCAAAGATCCGACTTTGAATTCACATTCGATCTATTTATATCTAATCAGTTAGATTTGTTGCCAATCTATAACAATCTAATCGCGATTCGCACATTAGATTTGTCAAATATCTAAATCCTGATCGTTTCGTTGGATTTTAGTTTGATTAGAGTTTGACAGTTGAATTCACTCCGATCTAAATTGATCAAGATCTAAGCATTAAACATATTGTCAATCACAATCCAACTGTTGGATTTCATCATAATAAAACATCGATCTGTCTGTCAGATTCGCTCTCAATGTAAAATCTAATCGATGAGCTACCTAATATTAATTAAATGAGCATAATATAATATATATATCATCATATGAAATATAAAAGATCAATATTACTATTTTCAATATATAACAAATAAAATATAATATTTTTAAGTCAATGTTTTATCATATAATTGTATTCACTAAACAAATATAATATATTTAAAAATATGCAAAGACAATGTGTATAATATATATATATATATATTAAAAAAACAAAATGTAACTTATAAATTTTCTATATATAAGTTTTTTATATTCACAATAATTATATAAAACTATATATAAGTAAACCATTAACATGTAGAGTAAATTATAGCTATATTATAATTAAATTACTAATAAACAATGAATCTGAGACCGAATACAATCCGGTCTCAGTTTTGTGACCGAATAGTGACTGAATATTTCGCTCACAAAACTGAGACCGATTTGTGACCGAATAATATTCGGTCTCTATATTAGGGACCGAATAGCGACCGAATTAAGTCAGTCTCTAACTTTGGGACCGATTTATTTCGGTCCCTATTCGGTCCCTAAATAGGGACCGAATAGGGACCGAATTAAGTCAGTCTCTAAATTTGGGACCGATTTATTTCGGTCCCTATTCGGTCCCTAAATAGGGACCGAATGGGGACCGAATTATTTCGGTCTCAAATTTAGAGACCGATTTAATTCGGTCCCCATTCGGTCCCTATTTAGGGACCGAAATAAATCGGTCCCAAATTTAGAGACTGACTTAATTCGGTCCCTATTCGGTCCCTAAATATAGAGATCGAATAGGGACCGAAATAAATCGGTCCCAAATTTAGAGACTGACTTAATTCGGTCCCCATTCGGTCCCTATTTAGGGACCGAATAGGGACCGAATTTGAATCGGTCTCTAAACCATTTATTTAGAGACTGATTTATTGCAGTGACAATTCGTCACTAATTAGGGACCGAATAGAGACCGAAATATTTCGGTCTCTATTTCGGTCTCTATTACCGTTTTTTCTTGTAGTGATCTTGCTATCTTGTGCTATACTCGACACTCTTGCTATATTTGGAAAGTTGTACTATTTCGTTCACATGTTATCTCTCATGTTACTTGACTCGCTCGCTCTATCATTTGTTACTCTGCCTTTTAATATATTAATCATTTAAAGCCTGTTTGACTATTGAGATTTAAGTCCTACTGGGCGTTATCGCTCACCCTGCGTTATTTGTCGTTGTGTTCTCAGGTGAGATCGAGGATGAACTATACACTCAAGAGAACGGGGACGATCAGGAGTGATGTCATGAGTACCCTATCGTCCTAGCATTATGTTCGAGTCGTAGATTAGTCTTTTGCTTATTTCAATGTAATTGGGCCCTAGAGATTGGCTCTGATATTAGTAGTTGTAACTAGACATTGAAAAGTTATTAATGAGAAGAATTATCTTTAGTATTATTCATTGTGCAATGGTTTGGTGTCTAGTACTCGCTCTGTATCTGTTTACTTGCAACTGCCTCGCGTTCCTATATTCCGCGTCGGGGCGTGACAGTTTTGTGGTATCAGAGCCTAGGTTATTCTTAAGTATAGGATGATCTAGGTTAACCTGCCTCGACTATAGTCAATTATCCTACCTATGTGAGTTGTGGTTAGAGCCAAGGGTAACTAGCTAAAATGAACTCACACACGCACGAATTAAATCCCATATCAATATCATGACAATAAGTTATTTTTGTAGGAACTAAGCCATCAAGATGACTGCTGAACGTACTCAAATGAGGGGCATGCAACAGACCATCCAAGAACTAACTCGTGCGATTGTGCAAGCTACCCAAGGAGGTGGCAATCGTGGTGCAGGCGACCTGCATCCTAACTTCCGAAGTCTGAACCCACCTAGGTTCAGTGGATCCACGGATCCGGATGAAGCCGAACACTGGATAAAAGAAACGGAAAGAATCTTCTGTGTCATGCAATGTGCAGCGGGGGATAAGCTGCTACTAGCCACATTTCAACTCGAAAAGGACACCTGCGCTTGGTGGGAGTCTGTTGAAGCGACCAGAGCTAATGGTCAGTTCACCTGGACCGAGATCAAAGAAGCTTTTAATTCCAAATACTTCTCAGAGCGTGTCCAAGAAAGGAAGGCTGCGGAATTCACTGCTTTGAAACAGCGGAGCTTGACTGTGGCCGACTATGAAGCCCAGTTCTCTAGACTGGCAAGGTATGCTGAACACCTGGTGAACACGGAGAGAATGAAGGCTAAGCGCTTCCTCAATGGCCTTAAGCCTCAATACATTACCCAACTAGCACCTCTCGACATCCAGACCTATGCCGAGATGGTGAAGAAAGCACAACTGCTGGAAGATGCTATGGATTTCACCGACCATATCAAAGGGAAGTTCGTGAAAAAGGAAATGACCTCTGGTCAGTCATCTGCTAAGCCGAACAATGGCAAGAAGCATCCCTTCAACATCACGGAGGGATCCAGCCAAGAAAGAAAACCCAAGGTCTTTGTACCCAACACCCCAACAAAAAGCAACTGCAAGCATTGTGATAAGCCAGGTCACACTGCTGACGAATGCTGGAGGAAAGTCGGCGCATGTCTGCGCTGCGGAAGTCGCGAGCACCGCATCCCTAAGTGCCCGTTACTGAAGGAGCATGAGAGGCGCCCTAATGCGCCTAAGAAACAGGGAAGACTGCAAGCCCTACACAATGAAGAGCCTGATGAACAGTCCATCCCCATGTACTTTTAAATTAATTACTTGCCTATTTGGTGATAAACAAAACACTGTCAAAAGTTTCTCTAACCTTGTTTATCTAGTCATAAGCACAGGAATTACCCAAGAAAGTCAAGCATTTGTGGTAAGTCTTACATACATCTTTTCTCAGAAGAGCCATAACGACTTCTTCAGAAATTATAACGACTCTGTAAGTTATCATATCGACTTCTTCAGAAGTTATAACGACTTGCTCATTATAACGACTCTGTAAGTTATCGTAACGACTTCTTCAGAAGTTATAACGACTTGCTCATTATAACGACTCTGTAAGTTATCGTAACGACTTCTTCAGAAGTTATAACGACTTGCTCATTATAACGACTCTGTAAGTTATCGTAACGACTTCTTCAGAAGTTATAACGACTTGCTCATTATAACGACTCTGTAAGTTATCGTAACGACTTCTTCAGAAGTTATAACGACTTGCTCGTCATAACGACTCTATAAGTTGTCATAACGATTTCTTTAGAAAGTTACAACGACTTGCTCGTCATAACGACTCTATAAGTTGTCATAACGATTTCTTTAGAAAGTTACACGACTTGCTCGTCATAACGACTCTATAGTTGTCATAACGATTTCTTTAGAAAGTTACAACGACTTGCTCGTCATAACGACTCTATAAGTTGTCATAACGATTTCTTTAGAAAGTTACAACGACTCTCGTCATAACGACTCTATAAGTTGTCATAACGATTTCTTTAGAAAGTTACAACGACTTGCCATGTTTCATAACGATTTCTTTTATCATCTGTTATAGAACGACTTGGTTGTGATAAAGTTATATAACGACTTCTTATCAGTCTACAGCAACTTGATCATAACGATTCTATCAATTTTCACAACGACTGCATAAGTCATGTTTCCATTTGATTAACGTTTTTCCTTGATTTAATCTACGTTGAATAGTCAAAGTCGCATCTCGTCTGATTGACTGCCATGCATTTAATAAAGACTGAACGTATCTCTGCATGGACACAGACATATCTTCCATTCTGGTGTATACTCTGCATGCATCTTTAGAACGATAAAGTATTACTACTATATTTGTGTCTATCTGCTTTGACGTTGATTGACATCTGGAGATAGCATAGCTGTCTACCATTAAAGCTCAACCTTGCAGAACCTTAAGGATGTACTATCCTACAACAACGGACACAGAAGGAACTACAAGCAGACTCAGAAGATCTTATCTCTTTGCGTGCTCCAAAGAACAAAAGACTGTTGACAGGAAGCTTCCACAAAACCTTCAGTCTAACGTACACCAAAGCTGTGAGACAACGGTCATCTCTTTGTCCTCATTCAAATCGGAGATACAAATACAAGGTGAAGCTCGGAAGACAACATATCGAACAAGTAGAGAAAATTCAATTCATATTGAAGAGCGGCTAGAACTCTGCAGCTTTCAAGTCTTCAAAGTTTTCTCTAGAGCCAGAAATTCAGTTCTTTCGATCTTGGCTCTTAGCTCCCTGTGCTGTGAGAAGAAAAATTAAGGAAGAGCTAGTTTAGTTCTGAGAGAGTGCACTTTGTGTAGATCTTCGTCTCTCAGTGGGTGTAGCTTCAGATTGAGTTTGTAAAAGCTTGATCTAGGGGCTAGTCTTTTTCTCTCAAGAATTTTCCTGTGTTATTCCCTTCGTGTGTGAAGGAAGACCTGGTGGTTTCCAGGGTGGTGTTATTCCCTTCGTGCGTGAAGGAAGACCTGGTGGTTTCCAGGGTGGTGTTTTTCCCTTCGTGCGTGAAGGAAGACCTGGTGTTGCCAGGGTGTGTGTTCCCTTCAGGGGTGAAGGAAGACCAGCTAAGCTGGGTGGTTGTTTTTTGTCCATAGGGGGACTGTACCCAGTTAGTGAAATCCTGAGGATTGCTCAGGGACTGGACGTAGGACTCCTAAGGAGAGGAGATCCGAACCAGGATAAATCTGTGTGTTGTGTGATTGTCTTCTTTGTGTGATTGTTGTTTCTACTAACCATTACTAATCCCTTTCAAGAACTCTTTATGTTTGTTTGAGTTCAGGTTTTTATCAGATAAATTTTAAAGACCCATTCACCCCCCCTCTGGGTTAGCCAACCGGGCAACAGAGCCCACTGAAGAAGGTGGCATGGTAGAAGGTACTCTACAAGTCTTCTCCTTATCAGCTTTTATTTTATTTGATATTGGAGCCACTCATTCATTTATATCTCAACACTTTGCTGATACCCTGACTGCAAAACCTATATCTATGGGTTGTGAGTTCTCTATCACAACGCCATTAGGAGAAAAGGAGAAATTGAACAAATATTTTCCATCTGCCGATGTAATGATCGGAGACTATAACTTAAAATCCGACCTGGTGTGTATGCCCATGGAAGGCTATGATGTAATTTTGGGAGCCGATTGGTTGTCCATTTATGGGGCAAGTGTCGATTGTAAAAAGGGAAGGGTGACCTTTAGCAACTTTCCTAAATTGGCATTCTCTGGGATTAGACATAAGAGATGGATGTCTCTAATCTCTGCCATAAACGCCCATAACATGATAAGGAAAGGGTGTATTGCTTTCCTAGCAGCCGTAGTTGTGGAAAAGAAGGGTTCTAAGAAAGAAGACATCCACATAGTCCAGGATTACCCCGATGTGTTTCTTGAAGATCTGCCAGGGATTCTCCCAGAACGAGATGCCAACTTCACCATAGAGTTGATCCCTGGAGCTGCCCTGGTATCGCGTCAACCGTACCGGATGTCACCTGTCGAGCTAAAGGAGTTGAAGACGCAGCTGATGGAGCTATTAGAGAAGGGGTTCATTAGACCGAGTACTTCCCCATGGGGAGCACCCGTGCTATTCGTCAAGAAGAAAGATGGATCGATGAGACTATGCATCGACTATCGTCAACTCAATCCTCTTACCATCAAGAATAAGTACCCATTGCCTAGGGTCGATGAGCTGTTCGACCAAATATCCGGAGCTCAATATTTCTCCAAGATCGATCTTCGATCTGGCTATCATTAAATGAGGATCAAGGATGACGATATCTTCAAAATGGCTTTCAGGAGCAGGCATGAACACTATGAATTCGTTGTTATGCCTTTTGGTCTAACCAATGCTCCTGCAGCCTTTATGCAACTCATGAACAACATATATCAGCCTACCTTGACAAGTTCATAGTTGTCTTCATCGACAATATCCTCATATACTCCAAGACCAAGGAAGAGCACGAAGAAGACTTGACGATTGCATTGCAAGTCTTGCGAGGCAACAAACTGTATGCAAAACTTAGCAAGTGCGAATTTGGCTCCAAGAAGTGTCCTTCTTGGGCCATGTCATCTCAAAAGACTGCATCTCCGTTGATCCCTCCAAAGTCGAAGCTGTACTCAACTGGGAGAGACCAACCAACGTCACAGAAATCAGAAGCTTCTTAGGACTGGCTAGCTACTACTGGCGGTTCATCAAGGACTTCTCCAAGATCGTCATTCCTCTCACGCGACTAACATGAAAGGAGAATCCATACTCCTGGAGTAATGAGTGTGAGAAAAGTTTTCAAACTCTTAAAGATTGCCTGACCTCAGCACTTGTTCTCGCTCTGCCAATAGAGGGAGAATGTTTCTCTGTCTACACCGATGCCTCAGGGATTGGGCTAGGGTGTGTACTGATGCAAAAGGAGAAAGTCATAGCCTACTCTTCTCGACAACTGAAGACTCATGAAGTCAACTACCCCATGCATGATCTGGAGTTGGCTGCCATGGTCTTCTCCTTGAAAATCTGGAGACATTACCTCTATGGGGAGAAGTTCATTGTCTACTCAGACCATAAAAGCCTGAAGTACATATTCTCCCAGAAGGAACTCAACATGAGACAGAGAAGATGGTTAGACTACCTAAAAGATTTCGACTTCAACATCCAATACCATCCAGGCAAGGGAAACGCCGTGGCTGATGCTCTTAGTAGAAAGCCGATGGCATCTGTTTCAAGTCTAGTCCTTGGCGAGATGCAACTACTAGAACAATTCGCAAGGTTAGACTTAAATATTGAACATAGGGATGATCGAGTCTTGGTTACCAATATCAAGATTCAATCTGATCTGCTAGAGGAGATCAAAGCTCAACAAGATGATGAGCCATTCTTAGTTCGCATCAAGGAAACTTTAGCCGAAAGACCGGACTTTGCAATGACCGAAGATGGAAGGCTTGTCATTCAAGGAAGGACATGCGTTCCCGACAATGAAGAACTGAAGAGAAGATTAATGGACGTGGCTCACAAGACGAAGTACACTATTCTTCTTGGAGGTACCAAAATGTACCAAGACATGAAAAGAACATTTTGGTGGCCGAACATGAAGAGAGAGGTAGCCGAGTATGCTACTCACTACCTTACTTGCCAATAAGTAAAAGCAGAACACCTGCACCCTGCTGGTGTACTCAGACCGCTAGATATCTCGGAATGGAAATGGGAAAGCATTGGCATTGACTTCATCATGGGTTTACCCAAGACTCGTTGTGGACTCGACGCCATATGGGTTATTGTAGACCGACTAACCAAATCTACCCACTTCCTAGCCATAAAGAGTAAGTGGTCGGTAGAGGTACTAGCTTCCCTATATGTCAAGGAGATAGTGAGACTGCACGGAGTTCCATCATCCATAGTCTCGGATCGAGATCCGAGATTCACATCTCATTTTTGGAAAGGACTGCAAGGTGCATTGGGTATTAAACTCAACTTTAGTACCGCATTCTATCCACAAATTGATGGGTAGACTAAAAGAACCAACCAAATAGTGGAAGACATGTTGAGAGCTTGCACTATAGACTTCCAAGGATATTGGAACGAACACCTATCTCTTATTGAGTTCGCCTATAACAACAGTTACCAGGCTAGCATCAAGATGGCATCGTTCGAAGCACTCTACGGAAGGAATTGTAGATCTCCTGCATGCTGGAATGAGGTTGGAGAACAGCAGTGGCTAGGCCCAGACATGGTGCAACATACCACAAAGGACATACAAGTGATTAGAGATCGACTTAAGACTGCTCAGTCTAGACAAAAGAGCTATGTCGACAAAAGAAGGCTAGACTTGGAATTCCAAGTCGGTGATCAGGTATTCTTAAAGGTGTCGCCTACTCGTGGCATCCAAAGATTTGGTGTGAAAGGAAAGCTCAGTCCTATATTTATCGGTCCTTTTGAAGTCCTCGAAAGGATTGGTGAAGTTGCATACCGACTGGCGTTGCCCCCGGATCTGGCATGTGTACACAATGTGTTCCATGTCTCCATGCTCAAGAAATATGTCTATGATCCTACCCACATCATTCGACACGAGAAGCTGGTGTTGAACAAGGATGTGACGTATGAAGAGAAGTCAGTCAAGATATTAGAGCGGAAGGTGCAACAGCTCAGAACCGTCCCATCCATGTGGCTAAAGTCTTATGGAATAATCGAGGAGTGGAAGAAGCCACATGGGAACCGGAAGGAACCGTCAGATGGAACTACCCCGATCTTTTCGGTAAGACATTCTCTCCTGGATGATCATATGAATTTGGGGACCAAATTCTTTTTAAGAGGGGAGGATGTAGCAACCTGAATTTTTCAGAAAATAAAAATTTAATAATAATAAAAATAAAAGCAATTATAAAATCAAGTAAAAGAGAATTAAATAAAACCCATTTAATGAAAGGAATTAATGGGCTTTATTAAATAGACCCATTAGAAATTAGTGGGCCAAAATAAGGATTTTTAAAAGAGAAATAATAGGAAAATACCTTAAATTCGTAACTAAATTATTACTTAATTAGAAAAGGGGTATTTAATGCATTAATAGCTAATTTGAGTTAGATTTAGATTCCTAAACCTACCCTAGTAGGTTGGCCACAAATTTGGGTCCCAACCTAACCCAAATTTGGAATTGGCATGCTTAGAAAGAGGAGAGAAATATGAAATCCCAAAATTTAATAGCAATTAGAGTCCTATTAGGAAATAGAAACCCAAGAAACATAAATACTCTCTTAAAGCTCCATGGCCGGCCCTAGCTTGTTGCCAAGGGTTTCTGGACCAGGAGGAGAGGCCAAGGAGGAGGAGATTTTGTGGGAAGAAGCACTTCTCAAGCTCTCTCTCCCGTTCTTCAAGTTCTAGCTCTAGAAGAGGAAATTGACCAAAGGTAGGCATTCTTATGAGCAAAACTATATCAATTTCGTTTGTAGATTGATCTAAACCTCAGGAACAAACGCCCTTTGGTTTCATAATTTTTCATCGAGTCAATATTTTCTTCTTGATTTTTCATGTTCTGCAACTAGCATGAGCCCGACCCTTCATCTTAATTCTTGTTCTTCTTGTATACTCAACCCCATGGCACGAGATTTTTACTGTAGGAACTGATGCATGTTAGGCATCTTTTGTGCCTGAAAGCCCTAATTTTCATGCATCCTATCTTGCGAATTAATTATTGCATATCAACTGTTCTCAATATTTTGTTCTCCATGTTTGATTTGATTAAAGCCTGTCGAAACCATGCTTGTTTTCCAATTCCTAATTATTGTAAGTACCCATGTGAGTCTAGATCAATTTCCAACTGGTTTCATGATTTTCCATCGCTGGTACAATTAGTTATGAATTTTTGAACGTCCCTGTGTCAAAACATGGTAAGTTTAGACCAAGAACCAAGAACATGTCAGATCTCTGTCGGACTCAGGCCAAGGACCTGAGAGCGCGATGGCCCGATAGGCCGCGTTCTCAGGCAGATCGTGACGAGAATCACCGTCGCGATCTGATCGCGACGGGACCACCGTCGCGACCTGACCTTCTGGTCTGACAGACCTGTCGCCTTCTTCATATGAACCCGTCGCGTTCTCTTCTTTTACACTGACTGACCCGTCGCGACCCGTTAATGACCCTGCCACGTTCTATGCAGGCCCTGTCGCGACCCTTACAGGGACCTGTCGCGTTCTGCACTTTTTCATGAAACCCCCCTATTTTTGCAAGTCTTGTTTTTCTACAGTGATATCATGCTCTGCTAACCCTTTTGAACACAGTAAACGGAACTGTAAATATTGAGCTTATTGTAATAAAATAAAAGCAATGCACATGACCCTTTCATACTCCATGATTCTCTATGTCACATGCACACACTTTGAACCATCCAAATATGGCTTAATTTGGCATGAAAATATTTCATAATGTATCTGGTAATCTATGTAATTAAATTGCCATATATTGAATAAGACTTGTCTTCGTTTTGTCGCGATGTTTTGGGAATACCGTTATCGACGCTCCACTGTTCTAGAATTCCTCTAGAACGTCGAGCACTTGTTTCTATATACACACTCTCTCTTGACTTGGACGAACTCTCCGTCAGATACTCCTACTGCCGGACTAGTGAATCCTTGTTCAAGGCCTCCGTAAGTCTCCTCTGTCCATGGATTCCCACATGGTCCACGAGCTGGTTGTACCCTAACACCTATGATACCCTTTAGGGATCAACATGATCCAAACGGCTATTAGAAGTTCGCTCTTATCTTGAATCACGCCGTACCTCTGGACCTGTGCGGAACATGGCCAGCGGAAAGGTAGTGAGTTCCACCTGACTGCCAACACCACGTGCGCATGTTGTGCAACTGTTACTATCGCCTGTTTACCCGACGTGTTATGTGCAATGTCCACTAGCTCTCATCTATACTCTACTCGTTCATCTATTCATGTTCACTCTACTATCTCATCTATTCATCTAGTGCTCTCATCTATTTCTTGGTACTCTATATTGGCCATTGATTGATTGTCTAAAGATAAATAATATAACCAATGTCTGGCAATATATAAAGGGCCCGATCTGGTCCTGGGATGTGTGTCCGAAAGTGCTAGTGCCCATGGGAGTTAAATGATCAGAGTGTTTGGCATTACACTCGAGTGCTATCTATCTCGACTATCTAAATGACAATCAAAAAGTGCTATATTCTCTTGTTGTCTATTGACAAAGTGCTATACTATACCCGTTGTGCTATTGCTATACTTTGTGCTATTTGTGCTATGGCCATCTTGCTATCTTGTGCTATACTCGACACTCTTTCTATATTTGGAAAGTTGTACTATTTCGTTCACATGCTATCTCTCACGTTACTTGACTCGCTCGCTCTATCATTAGTTACTCTATCTTTTAATACATTAATCATTTAAAGCCTGCTTGACTATTGAGATTTAAGTCCTATTGGGCGTTATCGCTCACCCTGCGTTATTTGTCGTTGTGTTCTCAGGTGAGACCGAGGATGAACTATACACTCAAGAGGACAGGAACGACCAGGAGTGATGTCATGAGTACCCTAGCATCCTAGCATTGTGTTCGAGTCGTAGATTAGTCTTTTGCTTATTTCAATGTAATTGGGCCATAGAGATTGGCTCTGATATTAGTGGTTGTAACTAGACATTGAAAAGTTATTAATGAGAAGAATTATCTTTAGTATTATTCATTGTGCAATGGTTTTGTGTATAGTACTCGCTTTGTATCCGTTTACTTGCAACTGCCTCGCGTTCCGATATTCCGCGTCGGGACGTGACAATATATCTTTGCTTATCACACTCATGTCACATAAAGTAACGCTTTGTATGATGGCAGAATGTCATTTCCTTCTTAGTGTATCTTCCTATAGCACGACTACTAACGTTGACTAACAGTTTAGACAAAGATAAGGTGTCTATGCTTCAACATTTATTGTGTGCAGGGTTTCCGGTAGAAATGGACATTACTAAATTGTAACTGTCAACCTGACAGAAGAAAGAAGAGATTCAGACAATCTTCCTCTATGTAAGTGTCTATTCCAGCATTAACGGCTGCAGGTTCTCTTGCTCTATACTTCGGACCCGACACTCCAACGTGCATGAAGATGTGAGACAACAGATACTTCAACATTCAAATCTTTCAAAGAAGATAAATAGAAGACTGGTGACTCTATGAAGACAGATCTCTGGAATCCTGAAGAATTTTTGAATAGCTTGAAGGTCTTAGCCACCCAGAAGAAAGAAGAGCTTGCTCATCCACTCAAACAATCTTTAGCTCTTAGCTCTCCACAGAAACCTATTTAGCCTTTGAGAGCTTGTGTAGATCTGAGAGAGTTCATTGTGTGATAATCTTTGTCTCTCAGACTTTGCCTCAGATCAAGCAGTTTCTATAAGCTTGGTCTAGGGGCCTTCCACTCTCTACTCATTTGTTCTTGAGTGTTCCTCTTCGGTTGTGAAGAGAAGACCTACTTTTGAGTGGGTGGTTATTCCCTTTGGTAAGAAGGAAGACCTGTTGCATTAGGTGGGTTATTGCCTCTTCGGGTAGAGAAGAGAAGGCCAGCTGCGGCTAGATGTGTAAGTGTCCTTAAGGGGGACTGTATCCTTGCTTAGTGAAATCCCAAGTTGTTGCTTGGGGACTGGACGTAGGACTCCTTGTGATAGGAGATCCGAACCAGGATAAAATTCTTATTGTCTGTGTGATTGATATTTTTGTGTTTGCTTTACACTAACTCTAACCATCAAACATAGTGTCTTCTGTTAAAGCATTTTTATTTACAGGATTATTCTAAAAGAAATTTAGCAATCCATTCACCCCCCTCTGGGCTTGCTATCTGGGCAACAAGTGGTATCAGGGCTCAGTCTCTTCGAGTAAGTAGATCTTACAGTAGCATATTGACCGTTCGGATCGTGGCTTCGTGGTTGTGGAGGCTAGTGTGTGGCCCATTAGTGAGTGTTACAGGTGTTTATGCAGGTTTTCGGGACTTTGTGGGCCAGCAGTTCGGGCCCAAAGCACCTGTTGGTTCACTATTTGTGAACGCAACAGGGCTGGGCGTCGCGACCTGAACGCGACAGCCCTGGGTGTCGCATTCTTGATACCGCTGTTTGAGGTCTTCATTTGCATGTTCACTGCGTGTCTCGCATTGGGCGGCCGTGCTGACGTCGACAGTGGGAAGGCGACGGCCTCCTGCGTCGCGTTCATGTCACGACGATAGGCTACGTCGCGTTCTCAACTGTGAGGCATTTTTAGTTGAGGTCGGCCGAACAGAGCTCGAGAAGCTGTACTCGGCCAGGGAGGAGGTTTTGCGGTGGAGTTTGGGGAGATCCAACATTTTGGGATCGTTTTCGGCATTGTCTCACCGCGAGGACGTCGCACGGAGTGGGGGAAATGCCGGGGCATCGCCGTTCTTCACGTTCTTCATGAAGGTAGGGAGATTCTGCCCCGTTTTACGTTGTGGATTGCATGTGATGTATGTTTAGATTGTTAATCGCTTTATAAATGGTAGATACCATGATAGGACAACGAGTAGAGTCTGAATAATGGGTTTTTATATCATTTTACATGGTTTGTGTGGGAGATTCGGAGATGGGTTCTCGGATTAGGGTTTCACCTGAGAAGGCGACAGATTGGGGTGTTGCGTTCTGAACGCGACACGCCGACCCGTCGCGTTTTGCTTCTGAACGCAACCTATCGAGATGTCGCGTTAAGAAGGCGACGGAGGACCCTATCGCGTTAAGGGTCCCGGGGGCTGTATGCTTGTGCATGGTTATGTTATTATCGGATTATCGATATGTGTTGTGCATAGCAATGGTAAGTGGTGCATTGGCACCTGTAGCACTCGAGGAGCGTGTAGTTTACGCGGTTAACATGGTGTTCATGTGGTTTGAGCAGTGTGCACGTGGTTTGTGTGTGCGTGGCGAGTAGTACGACGCCTACCATGGTTACCTCTTCAGTTGGGAGCCCCAGGTTTTGTGTGAGCCAGGCACGTGAGTGCTCGGGGCTTGTTCCGGTACTTGTGTACCGTCGAGGTCTGTGTTGTCTTCCTGGACACCCTCACTCCTGTGTAGAGTTGTACGTCCAGATGAGGGAAAGACGACAGTGGGATAACGACTTGTGAGAGTTTGTGTTTGTCGCTTGTAGCGCGCTCGTGGTTGGGGGTTACGGACACCAGTAGACATACTGGGCCCCAGCTAGTCCTGTTTTTCTAGTGCCTCACTTTAGGGAGCTCGGGCCGGAGTTCCTAAAGGTGCCAAGCATGGGCCTGCGGCAGTGTGGTCCGCAGGAGTGGTGTTAGTTGGTCTCCACAGTTTCTTGGCTTGTTCTAGTAGAGCAACAGCTGGACCTTTAGTCTGTGACTGCGAGACTGAGAGGTAGTCCTGTGTGGTTTGTCCGGGTCAGTAGCTGCTGTCGCGAACCAGTCTTCATGGCCCGAGTGTGGCATTTTCCTACTTTAGCATGTACACCTGGTTGTGGTTTGCCATTTATTTATTAAAGTTGATTCAGGTAATAGCATGTGATAAGTGGCATTTACATCATTAACAACCTGCTTATTTCGCTCTATATATTGCTAGCGTAGCTTCCTGCTTGTTACTTGTGAGTTTGGTTTTGCTCGGTTTCTAGGAGAGTTTCCCTACTGAGCTAGTGACTTGTGAGGTTCACCCCTACTCCTTTCAGGTGAGGGAGAGCAGGAGGCTTCTCGCCCTTCATCTAGTTTTGAGCAGCGTCGTAACAGAGTTGCGTCTGCACCACCAGTAGTGTAATTTCCTTTCTTTGTACACCTCGGGGTATGCCCCAGGTCTTTTCTGTACTAGTGTCTGGTTACTGTTGAGAAACGACTATGTATATTTCATGTAAATATTTGTGAGATGGCAATCTTATATATATTTGAGCAGTTTCCTTTATATATCTACGGACTTGTGAATGGTATCCCTTGCGAGGTTACGACCCGATCGCGGGAGGCAAAGTCGGGTCAGACCCGTTATTAGGTTAACGAGTTTAAACGAAGAGGACCACTACAGTTGGTATCAGAGCAAGGTCCGTGTGAATATAAAGGAATTGGAAATTTACATAGCCTTTCCTCTACTTTAGCCCACTGTTGGTAGTTGACCCTAGTTTTTGTATTGATTTGCTGTGTGTTGTGTGGTTGGAATGATATTTGTGCAGGATTAGAAATGACAGATAGGAGAGATTGGGGAGGAGGTGGAGATGAACCCGAGGAGACTATGCATCAGATGATCGAAAGGATATGGGAGAGCCTTACAGAGATCCATACTAGATTGGATCATCAGGCACTTGTACAGCCAACCGTAGTGGCACCACCGATAGTGGAGGAGGTAGTACCAGTGGCACCACCCCCACCACAACCAGTAGTTGAGGTACCACCCGTTGTACCTGTACCTTCTGGAGTACCAGCACGGATAGTTAGTGTGGAGGAGCCTACATCACTAGTGGAAAGGTTCATGCAGTTACAGCCACTCGCATATTCAGGAGGTCCAAATACTGACACAGCAGAGCACTGGGTGCATGAAATAGAAAGAGTTTTTTGTTATTATGAGGTGTTCGCAGGCTGATAGAGTGTTGCTAGCTGCTTATCAGTTGCGTGGATTTGCACAAGAATGGTGGAGATTGAAGATGCAAACATTATTTGTGGGAAGGACAGAGGACACCATCACCTGGCCAGAGTTTTTGACGGTCTTCAACGATACTTTCTTTCTAGTTTAGATACAGCAGGTGAACACCACAAGAAAAAGCGATATTTCTGACGGATAAAATCCGTCAGAAATCCGACGGAAATCCATGCCTTCCGATAACTTTTCGTCGAACGGTCGTCGAAAAACGTCTGTCGAAAAATTTTGGTCAGAAATTACCGACAGAAATCATATATGTCGACAATCTGTTGGAAATTCTCACAGAATATTCCGTCGAAAGTGCGTTGGTAACTTCCGATGGAAATTAGTCGGAAAATGTTGTCAGAAAATTGGTCAGTGTATTCCGACTGGAGACCGTCAGAAAATATGTCGGAAACTTCCGACGGAACGAATCCGTCGGAAACTATTCCGTCAGAACTTCTAACAGAAATGCCGACGGATAAGTTCCATCGGCCAACTAAACATTTTCGACGGATCACATCCGTCGGAAACTCCGTCAGAAATAAGTAATATATATTTTAAAAAAATTACAGATATTAACAATGATAAATTACAAAACCTGCTAAAATATTCATGCATTCCACAATAACAGGTACTCACAATGAAACATAAAATCATAAAACATAACTAATATAAAATCAAACACAATAATAAATGCTAAAAATCAAGACAGGTCTGCTAGATCGTCCGCCGTCCCCGTCTCATGATCGTCAGGTGCCGGAGGATCCTATATTAAAAAAAATTAATATGAGAAACATTAATAAAAATTAATATATAAACATTATTTTCAAAAATTAAATTTAAAACATATGATTATTCCTCAAGTTTAATTAGAAAATATTTCGGATCCTTTAGACTTGGTTTTTTTTTAGATTAGTCATTTGAACGTCCAACCCAAACCGCGAATCCAATTCGTATTCTGTCAGTTCGCACATGTCAATTTCACCTACCCGGTCGTGTCGGAGCGAACGACACGTCGATCGGATCCCATTTTAGGATTTTGGACCCCCGGGTTGCGTGTTTTGATCCTTTAGACTTGGGTTTTTTTTTAGATTAGTCATTTGAACGCCCAACCCAATCCGGGAATCCAATTCAGATTCCGTCAGTTCGAACACGTCAATTTCACCCACCCGTTCGTGTCGGAGAGAACCGCACGTCGATCGGATCTCATTTTGGGATTTTGGACCCCCGGGTTGCGTGTTTTAATTATTTAGACTTGGGTTTTTCTTAGATTAGTCATTTGAACGCCCAACCCAATCCGGGAATCAAATTCGGATTCCGTCAGTTCACACACGTCAATTTCACCCACCCGGTCGTGTCAGAGCGAACGACACGTCGATCGGATCCCATTTTGGAATTTTGGACCCCCAGGTTGCGTGTTTTGATCCTTTAGACTTGGGTTTTTTTTTAGATTAGTCATTTGAACGCCCAACCCAATCCAAGAATCCAATTCGGATTCCGTCAGTTCGCACACGTCACTTTCACCCACCCGGTCGTGCCGGAGTGAACGACACGCCGATCAGATCCCTATTTGGGATATTGGACCTCCGAGTTGCTTGTTCTGATCCTTTACCTTGGGTATTTTTTATATTAGTCATTTGAATGCCCAACCCAAATCGGGAATCCAATTCGGATTCCGTCAGTTCGCACATGTCACTTTCACCCACCCGGTCGTGCCAGAGTGAACGACACGCCGATCAGATCCCTATTTGGGATATTGGACCTCCGAGTTGCTTGTTCTGATCCTTTACCTTGGGTATTTTTTAGATTAGTCATTTGAACGCCCAACCCAAACCAGGAATCCAATTTGGATTCCGTCAGTTCGCACACGTCAATTTCACCTATCCGGTCGTGTCGGAGCGAACGATATGTCGATCGGAACCCATTTTGGGATTTTGGACCGCAGGCGTTGCGTGTTTTGATCCCTTAGACTTGGGTTTTTTTTAGATTAGTCATTTGAACGCCCAACCCTATCCGGGAACCCAATTCGGATTCCGTCAGTTCGCACACGTCAATTTCACCCACCCGTTCGTGTCGGAGCGAACCACATGTCAGTCGGATCCCATTTTGGGATTTTGGACCCCAGGTTACGTGTTTTGATCCTTTAGACTTGGGTTTTTTTTAGATTAGTCATTTGAACGCCCAACCCAATCCAGGAATCCAATTCGGATTCCGTCAGTTCGCACACGTCACTTTCACCCACCCGGTCGTGCCGGAGTGAACGACACGCCGATCAGATCCCTATTTGGGATATTGGACCTCCGAGTTGCTTGTTCTGATCCTTTACCTTGGGTATTTTTTAGATTAGTCATTTGAATGCCCAACCCAAATCGGGAATCCAATTCGGATTCCGTCAGTTCGCACATGTCACTTTCACCCACCCGGTCGTGCCAGAGTGAACGACACGCCGATCAGATCCCTATTTGGGATATTGGACCTCCGAGTTGCTTGTTCTGATCCTTTACCTTGGGTATTTTTTAGATTAGTCATTTGAACGCCCAACCCAAACCAGGAATCCAATTTGGATTCCGTCAGTTCGCACACGTCAATTTCACCTATCCGGTCGTGTCGGAGCGAACGATATGTCGATCGGAACCCATTTTGGGATTTTGGACCGCAGGCGTTGCGTGTTTTGATCCCTTAGACTTGGGTTTTTTTTAGAATAGTCATTTGAACGCCCAACCCTATCCGGGAACCCAATTCGGATTCCGTCAGTTCGCACACGTCAATTTCACCCACCCGTTCGTGTCGGAGCGAACCACATGTCAGTCGGATCCCATTTTGGGATTTTGGACCCCGGGTTGTATGTTTTAATTCTTTAGACTTGAGTTTTTTTTTAGATTAGTCATTTGAACGCCGAACCCAAACCGGGAATCCAATTCGGATTTCATCAGTTCGTACACGTCAATTTCACCCACCTAGTCGTGTCGGAGTGAACGACACGTCGATCGAATCCCATTTTGGCTTTTTGGATCCCCGGGTTGCATGTTTTGATTCTTTAGACTTGTGTTGTTTTTAGATTAGTCATTTGAACGTCCAACCCAATCCGGGAATCCAATTCGGATTCTGTTAGTTCGCACACGTCACTTTTACCCACCCGGTCGTGTCGGAGTGAACGTCACGCCGATCAGATCCCTATTTGGGATTTTGGACCCCCCGAATTGCTTGTTCTGATCTTTTACCTTCGGTATTTTTTAGATTAGTCATTTGAACGCCCAACCCAAACCGGGAATTCAATTCAGATTTCGTTAGTTCGCATAATTTAACCTACCCAGTCGTGTCGGAGCGAACGACACGTTGATCGGATCCCATTTTGGGATTTTGGATCCTCGGGTTGCGTGTTTTGATCCTTTAGACTTGAGTTTTTTTTAGATTAGTCATTTGAACGCCCAACCCAATCCAGGAATCCAATTTAGATTCCGTCAGTTCGCACACGTCACTTTCACCCCCCCCGGTTGTGTCGGAGCGAACGACACGCCTATCAGATCCCTATTTAGGGATTTGGACCCCCGAGTTGCTTTTTCTGATCCTTTACTTTGGGTATTTTTTAGATTAGTCATTTGAACGCCCAACCCAAACGGGGAATCCAATTCGGATTCCGTCAGTTCACACACGTCAATTTTACCTACCCAGTCGTGTCGGAGCGAACGACACTTCGATCGGATCCTATTTTGGGATTTTGGACCCCCGGGTTGCGTGTTTTGATCATTTAGACTAGGGTTTTTTTTAGATTAGTCATTTGAACGCCCAACCGAATTCGGGAATCCAATTCGGATTTTGTTAGTTCACACACGTCAATTTCACCCGCCTATTCGTGTCGGAGCGAACCACACGTCGATCGGATCCCATTTTAGGATTTTGGACCCCCGGGTTGCATGTTTTAATTCTTTAGACTTGGTTTTTTTTTAGATTAGTCATTTGAACGCCCAACCCAATCCGGAAATCCAATTCGGATTCTGTCAGTTCGCACACGTCAATTTCACCCACCTGGTCGTGTCAGAGCGAACGACACGTCGATCGGATCCCATTTTGGGATTTTGGACCCCCGGGTTGCGTGTTTTGATTCTTTAGACTTGGGTTTTTTTAGATTTGTCATTTGAGCACCCAACCCAATCCGGGAATCCAATTCAGATTCCGTTAGTTCGCACACGTCACTTTCACCCACCCGGTCGTGTCGGAGGAAAGGGCACGCCGATCAGATCCCTATTTGGGATTTTGGACCCCCGAGTTGCTTGTTCTGATCCTTTATCTTGGGTATTTTTTAGATTAGTCATTTGAACGCCCAACCCAAACCGGGAATCCAATTCGGATTCCGTCAGTTCGCACACGTCAATTTTACCTACCCTGTGGTGTCGGAGCGAACAACACGTCGATCGGATCCCATTTTTGGATTTTGGACGCTCGGGTTGCGTGTTTTGATCCTTTAGACTTGTTTTTTTTTAGATTAGTCATTTGAATGCCCAACCCAATCCGGGAATCCAATTCAAATTCCGTCAGTTCGCACACGTCACTTTCACCCACCCGGTCGTGTCGGAGTGAACGACACGCCGATCAGATCCCTATTTGGGATTTTGGACCCCCTAAGTTGCTTGTTCTGATCCTTTACCTTGGGTATTTTTTAGATTAGTCATTTGAACGCCCAACCCAAACTGGGAATCCAATTTGGATTCTGTTAGTTCGCACACGTCAATTTCACCTACCCGTGTCGGAGCGAACGACATGTCGATCGGATCCCATTTTGGGATTTTCGACCCCCAGGTTGCGTGTTTTGATCCTTTAGACTTGGGTTTTTTTTTATATTAGTCATTTGAACGCCAAACCTAATATGGGAATCCAATTGGATTCCGTCAGTTCGTACACGTCAATTTCACCCACCCGTTCGTGTCGGAGCGAATCGCACGTCGATCGGATCCCATTTTGAGATTTTGGACCCCTGGGTTGCGTGTTTTAATTCTTTAGACTTGGGTTTTTTTAGATTAGTCATTTGAACGCCCAACCCAATCCGAAAATCCAATTTGGATTCCGTCAGTTCGCACACGTCAATTTCAACCACCCGGTCGTGTCGAAGTGAACGACACATCGATCGGATCCCATTTTGGGATTTTGGACCCCCGGATTGCGTGTTTTGATTATTTAGACTTGGGTTTTTTTTTAGATTAGTCATTTGAACGCCTAACCCAATCCGGGAATCTAATTTGGATTCCGTCAGTTCGCACACGTCACTTTCACCCACCCGGTCGTGTCAGAGCGAACGACCCGCCGATCAGATCCCTATTTGGGATTTTGGACCCCCGAGTTGCTTGTTCTGATCTTTTACCTTGGGTATTTTTTAGATTAGTCATTTGAACGCCCAACCCAAACCGGGAATCCAATTCGAATTCTGTCAGTTCGCACACGTCAATTTCACCTACCCAGTCATGTCGGAGTGAACGACACGTCGATCGGATCCCATTTTTGGATTTTGGACCCCCGGGTTGCGTGTTTTGATCCTTTAGACTTGGGTTTCTTTTAGATTAGTCATTTGAATGCCCAACCCAATCCGGGAATCCAATTCGGATTTCGTTAGTTCGAACACGTCACTTTCACCCACACGGTCATGTCGGAGTGAACGACACGCCGATCAGATCCCTATTTGTTTTTTTGGACCCCCGAGTTGCTTGTTCTGATCCTTTACCTTGGGTATTTTTTAGATTAGTCATTTGAACGCCCAACCCAATCCGGGAATCCAATTCGGATTCCGTTAGTTCGCACACGTCAATTTCACCTACCCGATCGTGTCGGAGCGAACAACACGTCGATCGGATCCCATTTTGGGATTTTAGACCCCCAGGTTGCATGTTTTGATCCTTTAGACTTGGGTTTTTTTTAGATTAGTCATTTGAACGCCCAACCCAATCCGGGAAATCCAATTCGGATTCCGTCAGTTCGCACATGTCACTTTCACTCACCCAGTCGCGTCAGAGCAAACGACATGCCGATCAGATCCCTATTTGAGATTTTGGACCCCCGAGTTTCTTGTTCTGATCCTTTACCTTGGGTATTTTTTAGATTAGTCATTTGAACGCCCAACCCAAACCGGGAATCCAATTTGTATTCCGTCAGTTCGCACACGTTAATTTCACCTACCCGGTCATGTCGGAGCGAACGGCCTGTTGATTAGATCCTATTTTGGGATTTTGGACCCCTGGGTTGCGTGTTTTGATCCTTTAGACTTGGGTTTTTTTTAGATTAGTCATTTGAACGCGCTTTACACTTCTGTTTATCTTAGAATAATAATTTGAGCGCTCATGTGACTTTTTTATCCTTCCATAAGTTGATTGTATAAAGGGACCTTCTTTATTGGATTCTTAATTTAGATATCTTTTTTTCCCTTTTGACCTTCTTTAGTGGTTTCATTTCATTCAAACTATATGAAATTAATAGTAATACTGACCTGAGGGGCTGGCTGTGAGGGGCGTACTCCCTGCATGGCTGAGATCAATTGCTCGACCATAACGCCAAAGTGCATCTGTAGCTCTTCCCAGATGAGGGTTCTCATCTCCTCTGCACCACTGCCGGGCGGCGCAGCAGATGAACTCGCGTATGCCGGAGGAGCGACTGAACTCGCAAGTGAAGACAACACTGTAGTAGTATCCAGGCTGTCCCCAAAGCCGTACACTCAACCCTTTCTCGGCCCTCCCGCTGCGTCGACCCAAGCCTCTGGATCCAAGTTTGGCTGGAGAGTGCCCTCTGCATAGAGATCCGCCATCGTCCTGTCATAGGTCTCCTGTAGAACAAATTAAAACTAAATTATTGAAATCAAATTATTTTAATATCTTAATTGAATTCAAAATTTATATTTTGACTTACAGCAATCGTACGAGCACTCTCGCTGACATAGTCATCCGTCCCCTTCCGCTTATGAGTCCGATCAAATAACTCGCGAAACGTAGGGGCACGCTCGAGCTCGTGACGCTTACAATTCAACAAAATTAGTTAGTTTCACAATAATAATTAATGTATTAAGCAATTGAACAATAATATGCTTACCAATTTTTGGCTGTCGGCCGCATAAGATATGGACCCACTAGTATGCACATTCTTCTCCGGATGAGTTGATCGGTTGCGTTTTGCCACCTGTGACCGCTCCTGCCATGGTCCAGTAGCCCAACGCTCACAAAGAGACTCCCAATAGTCTCTCCTCAACCAAACAGGGCCGTAATCTAGCCAAGCCATAGGATCCCGGCTGCTTGTGGTCTTCATTGCCTTGTCCCGGGCCTCATACATCGACTTTCTTAAATTAGTCTGGGCAGTAGACTCCCAGACGGCTCGAGCTCGAGGGAGATCCTCGGGTCTCGTGAACGCGTACCTCCGCTGTAAAGAAATAAAATTACTCAACTTTGTGCACTAACAGAGATAGTAATTAAAAAAAATGACTTCAAATCAGTAAAAATTAATAATACCGTGAACATGTCAAATAATAAATCCCAGACGGGCACCGGGAACTCTCTCCATAAATCCACTGGTCCTGGAATGTGTGCGTGGACCAGCATCGTAATATAGCGGGAAGCAGAACCGGGATCTATCTTCCCTCTGCAATTGCACATTAATTTTGTACATGAACTGTATAACATAAATAACAAAAACAGCCAAAGTTTGAAGTGATCAAGTTTACCCTGAAATCCAACATGGCTGTCGTCTAGGTAGCTGAGGCCCCTCCTCATCCGCGGCTGGATGCTGGCTCTCCACATCTGTTGAAAACAATTAAGTACACTATTGTTGTATAAATTGGAAGATAAGAAACGTACTAATCTATTGAAACATACATGTACCTGGTGGTGAGGAAGAAGGGAAAGGTGGCGCTACTGGCGTGGTCCAGGAGGCGGTCCCTGCAAAATTATATACACATTAGAAAATATGAATTTAATATGAACAATAATATATAGAGTTTTGTGTTTACATATACATATACCTATCGCCGGGACGACCGGCGTGGACGGGGAGGCAGTCCCTGCAAAATTGTATGTACGTTAGAAAATATGAATTTAATATGAACAATAATATATAGAGTTTTGTGTTTACATATGTTGGGTTCTCATGTTGAGAAGATTGAGCTCACATTCTAATTAATCAATACAACATGTTTTTGATGATGAACATTGATGAACATTGATGTGCAATGATGTACAATGCAAACAAGTGATAAACAATGTGAATTGAGTTTTATATGCATGAGATCTTCAAACAATAACTTGTCATAACAACTTGGTACAATGCTTGATTTTATGCTCATAATATCTCACTAATTATGTTTACTTTTGTAGGAGATATACCATGCAAGACATGTGCCAAAAAAAAGCTTGAAAGATCAAGTAAAATTCAAAAGACAAGGTACCTGTCGACAGATACAATTAGTCAGAAAGCACCAGTTCTGCCAAGGCATTGCCTGTCAACAGCAGGAGTTCCCCTGTCGACAGATGCAACCAGTCTGAAGATCAAAAGCTCTGGAAGGCCTGCGCCTGTCGACAGCAGCATACTACCTGTCGATAGATGCATACAGACAGAGCCTTCAGCCTTCTGGTTCTTCACAAGTTATCTGCGCCTGTCGACAGTAGGTGTAAGACCTGTCGACAGACAAACTGAAAACAAATTACGGGAAGTTTTGCAAGTTGCCAAACTTAGTGTTTCTATGGAGTACGACTCTCCATATGTTAACACTCATATATAAGCAACCTTTTGCAACAAATCTCGTACACAAGCAGCCTCCAAGCAAAAACCCTAAAGAGTTCTCACAAGAAGCCTTGTTCTGCTGCTTTGCTTCAACCTACCGCCCAGAACCAAGAACAGAAGACTTTCGCAGCGGAAGGTGAAGTCCGGACGTCTTGGATTCAAGCATCTACATCAATATCGGATCTCAAAGTCGAAGCTTGGACTCCAGGAGGACGTTCAGAGGAAGAGTTTGCTAATTGGATATGTTCCTCAACTCTCAAACCCTTCCCTGTTCTTTCTATTTCATACTTGTGTGTGTGTGTGGTGTTTCAAGTGGTTGTTGTGCTTGATACACGTGTGTGTGTGTTAATCTGATCGTGGGTTCACATCAGATAAACACGTGTGTGAGTTGTAGTTCGTGAACTAGCTCTTAAGCAGGTGATTCTGCGTGTGTGTGTGGCCCGTGGATGTAGGATACACGAGTTGTGTACTCCGAACCACGTAAAATCTACGTGTCTCGTGGTTTGCACGAATTTGCGTTAGATGTTTGGTAGGCACGACACATTTATACACGTTTGAGTACTTGCTTATTCGTTTGTCAATCACTCACACACATCCACACATAGTCCGATTATTGCTAACACTTTAATTGTCTATGCTATTGCAAAAAGAGGGCGTTAAGCTTTTAAATTGTCCGTAATCTATTCAACCCCCCTTCTAGATTACCATTTAGGGAATTCCGCATCTCTTCAATTGGTATCAGAGCCGAGTTTCTCCGATTTACTGCTTATCTGGTTGATCCTACGATCAGGACATTCACGGTCAAATGGAATCTAACAAGGGGTATATGGCCGAGGGACACTCAGTGACCAGGCCACCCTTCTTTGATGGCACTGACTATCCGTATTGGAAAAATCGAATGCAGGTGTTTCTACGAGCACAAAATTTCGAACTTTGGAAAATAGTCAGAAAAGGAGCATATGAATTGCCTCAGGACGAGGATACCTGGACTAAGGACCAGATCGCCAAGGGGACACTCAACTGGAGCGCCCTCAATATGATGCAATACACCGTCCACCCAAAGGAGTACTCAAGAGTCTCCACATGCACCTCAGCTAAGGAGATGTGGGACAAGCTTGAGCTCATCTATGAAGGTACGTCCGAGGTAAGAGAATCAAAGGTAAGCATGCTGGTTTCAGAATATGAAATGTTCAAAATGAATAATGATGAAACCATTTCAGACATGTTTTCTAGATTCATGATAATCATAAATGGATTGAAAGGTCTCAAAAAGAAATACTCGGAGAGTGACTTGGTGAGGAAGATACTTCGGTCTCTTCCATCCTCTTGGAACACCAAAGCCACTGTCATTGAAGATTCCAAAGACCTCTCAAAAATGAAAGTGGATGAATTAATTGGCTCCTTGATGACTTATGAGTTGAATGTTAAAAGAAAAGAAACTGAAGAAAATCCTAGGAAGCCACTTGCCTTGAAGGCTTCCAGGAGGACTTCTTCAGTTTCCAAAAAGGAATTAATTCAGGAAAGTGAAGTCAGTGAATCGTCTAGTGAGAGTGACAATGATGAAATGGCTATGCTCACTAGACAATTCAAGAAATTTCTGAAGTTCAAGAGGAGAGGTACAGGTAACTCTAAACCTTTCCAAAAGAAAGACTTTTCTAACAAGTTTGATTCTAACAAAAAGTCTGAAATTGTTTGCTATGAGTGCAAGAAACAAGGGCATATGACCCCGAGCTCAAAAAGAAGCTTAAGAAGGACAAATTCACCTTCAAGAAGGCCAAGGCAATGGTGGCCACTTGGAGTGATGAGGATGACGATCAGAACAACCAAGCTACCTCCGGAGATGATGAAGTCCACTGTCTCATGGCGAGAAGTGATGACTCGAATGAGGTAAATTCTTCATTTGAAACAACTCTATTATTCAATGGGAAGAAGCTTACACTGTTCTATTTGAAAAATACTGTGAATTTAAGTCTGAAAATAAAGCATTCAAGAAAAAATTCAATTCCCTTGTTCATGAGTCAAACAACCATGATGAAATTGAATCCTTGAATAAGGTAATTGAAATGATGAAACTTGATGAACAAACACACAGTGATGAATTGGACAGCATGAAACTTAAATTTCAAGAAGTTCAAAAGGAAAGAGATGATCTAATGAACTCTCTTGAAAGCCTTAATAGTGAGCATGAAAAGCTAAAGGAGAAATTGGAAAAAGCTGAAAATGACTTATTTTTCAAAAGTAAGCAAAATCTGGATGCTATTTTAGGTTCAAATGTTTATGTTGCTAGACATGGGATTGGGTTTCAAAAAGCAAAGCCAAAGGAAATTGGCAAAAATCTGTTAACAAACTTCATTGATACCAGCCCAAGTTCAAGCAAACGAACCCCTTCAAAGAATAGGAAAAATCCTTCCAAGGGAAAGAAACAAGAATCTAAAATGGTCAAGTTTGTTCCTGGCCAATCTAAGGAATTTGCAACAAGCTCAAGACAGGACAAACATCAAACTCCTAAAGCTAAATTTACAAGGCAACAAAAAGGAAAAATGCCAATGCATGCTCCCACAAAGGTAAAGCTCAATGTTGTTCAAAAACCACCATCATGCAACATATGTAAAAAGGTTGGGCACACTGAAAAATAGTGCTGGAATAACCTAAATCAAATGAAAATCAAACAAGTTTGGATTCCTAAGCATTTGTTATTTGGCATGAATGATACAATGGGACCCAAAGTAATTTGGGTACCAAAACCTCTCGTCTGATCCACATGTGCAGGAATGCCTAGCAGCCCACAATCAAAACAAATGGTACATGGACAGTGGCTGCTCGAGGCATATGACGAGCGACAAAGCCAAATTCAGTTTGCTCGTGAAAAAAGACGGAGGTCAAGTGATCTTTGGAGGTAACAACAAAGGCTAGATCATCGGCTCAGGTAAAGTTGGTAAGTTTGCCTCTAACTCTATAGACAATGTGCTACTAGTTGATGGCCTTCATCACAATTTGCTTAGCATAAGTCAATTGTGTGATAAAGGTCATAAAATTGTCTTTGAATCCAATTCATGTCAAATTCTTGATAAGGAAACAGGAAGCCTAAAATTTTCTGGAAAAAGAATGAATAACATCTACATGGTTGACTTAGATGATCCAGAAAATAACAATTTGTGTCTTGTAGCAAACAAACAGGACGAGCTTACATTGTGGCATCGTAGGCTCGGTCATGCTAGTTACAATGTATTGCACAAGATCATGAGGCTTAAGTTGGTAAGTGGTCTTCCTGAAATCTCCTTTAACAAGAATGAAAATTTTTGTGATGCATGTGCACAGGGAAAACAAACCCGGAAATCCTTCAAATCAAAGGCACCGGTAAGTACTTCCAAAGCTTATGAACTCTTGCACATGGACCTATTTGGACCTACGAGAACACTCAGTCTCAATGGCAAGCGTTATGGTTTTGTCATTGTGGATGACTTCTCTAGGTTCACTTGGGTAAAATTCCTGGCTCACAAGAATGAAGCATTAAGTGTTTTTGAAGAATTCTTCAACAAAATTGAGCATGAGAATGTCAATAAAATCTGCTCCATCCGCACTGATCACGGGGGAGAATTTGACAATAATTCCTTCTCCGAATTTTGCAGGAACCAAGGTATAGACCACCTATTTTTCCTCCCCGAGAACTCCCGAGCAAAATGGAGTTGTGGAGAGGAAGAACAGAACCTTGGTGGAGATGGCTCGTACGCTTCTGGTCGAGAACCAATTAGCACGAACCTTTTGGGCAGAAGCGGTAAACACATCTTGCTACATCCTTAACCGAGCCATGGTAAGACCCGTATTCAAGAAAACTCCTTACGAACTTCTGAAAGGTAAGAAACCCACCATTGGGTACTTTAAAGTTTTTGGTTCAAAGGTGTTTATACATAACAATGATAAAATGATTGGACAAGTTTGAAGCCAAAAGCGATCAAGGTATTTTTCTTGGATACTCTGAACATTCTAGAGCATATAGGGTGTTCAATCTGAAAACTAGAACTGTGGAAGAAACTCCACATGTCATTTTTGATGAATCTCAAATCAAGCCTAACATTGTAAATTCCTACAGGTTTGATGACATGGAAGGGACAACACTTGAGGAACTTCAAAGAAAAGAAAAAGGAAAAACTCAAGAAGTTTCAAAAGGAAAGAGTGGATTTCTTCGCAGGTACGATGATGAAGATGAGGGTTGTTTGATCAGAAATCATGATGAGGTTCCTGCTGAAGATCCACAACAAGAAGAACAACCTCAAGATGAAAGTCCTCCAGCCACCCCTCCTCCAGAACATCCTCCTCAATTGCAAGATCAACCCGGGCCTTCAACAATCACTAATGTGAGGTACTCTAAAGCTCATCCACTTGAGAATGTCATAGGTAACATAAATGATTCAGTTCAAACTAGGTCTCAGGTAAATCAAATAGTTGAACAGGATCATTTAGCCTTTGTATCTCAAGTGGAACCCAAAACTGTTGAAGAAGCACTAAAAGAAAACTCTTGGATTGATGCCATGCATGAGGAGCTTGGGCAGTTTCAAAGAAATAATGTCTGGAGTTTAGTTCTAGAACCCCTGAAATTTCTGTCATAGGGACGAGATGGGTCTTTAGGAATAAACTAAATGAAGAGGGTAAGGTGGTGAGAAACAAGGCTAGACTAGTTGCAAAAGGATACAATCAGGAATTTGGTATAGACTTTGAAGAATCCTTTGCACCTGTAGCTAGACTAGAAGCAGTTAGGATCTTGTTAGCATATGCATGTTCAAACAAGTTCAAATTATTTCAAATGGATGTCAAAACTGCTTTCTTGAATGGCTACATAAAAGAGGAAGTCTATGTCTCTCAACCACCTGGCTTTGAGGACCATGATAAACCAAACCATGTATTTAAATTGCACAAAGCTCTCTATGGTTTGAAACAGGCACCCCGAGCTTGGTACGACAGGCTGAGTACCTATCTGGTAAGCAAAAACTACTCAAGAGGTAAGGTGGACCAAACTCTCTTTACAAAGAAAGTTCGCAATCACATAATTGTTGTTCAAGTTTATGTGGACGATATTATCTTTGGTTCCACTAATCCCACACTGTGTGAAGAATTTTCACAACACATGCACAGTGAATTTGAGATGAGCTTAATGGGGGAGCTTCAATTTTTTCTTGGTTTGCAGGTCAAGCAGCTTGAAGATGGATTCTTTATAAACCAAGAGAAATATGTAAAAGAACTGCTCAAAAGGTTTCAGTTCGAACAAGCCAAGCCCGCTCAACACCAATGAGCACAAGCATTAAGCTAGAAAGTGATGAGAAAGGTAAACCGGTAGATGCCAAACAATTTTGAGGTATGATTGGCTCACTCCTTTATCTTACTGCAAGTAGATCGGACATACAATTCAGTGTTTGCCTTTGTGCTAGATACCAATCTAGTCCAAAGGAAAGCCATTTAATTGCAGTCAAGAGAATCTTCAGATATCTCTCAGGTACGCATGTCTTGGGTCTTTGGTATCCAGCTGGTAGTAGTTTTGAATTGATTTCTTATTCTGATGCAGACTACGTTGGTTGTAAAATTGACAGGAAAAGCACTAGTGGCTATTGCCAAATGCTTGGTGGTTGCATGGTTTCGTGGGCATTCAAGAAGCAACACTCGGTTGCACTCTCTACTGCAGAGGCATAATATGTTGCTGCAGGGAGTTGTACAACACAAGTGTTGTGGATAAAAAGTCAGTTGTGTGACTATAACATCGATATTGGATGCACACCTATCCTATGTGACAACACTAGTGCAATCAATCTATCAAAGAATCCCATTCAACATTCCAGGACGAAACACATAGAAATTCGTCATCATTTCTTGAGAGATGAAGTAGCCAATAGATCATTGGAAATCAGTTTCATACCCACAGAGAAACAGTGGCTGATATCTTTACCAAACCTCTAGCTGAAGATAGATTCACCACATTGCGAAGAGAGTTGGGGTTGTGCAAATTGCAATGAAACTTAACACAAATGTTAAGCATATGTCCCTTGTGTGCACTAACTGTGAGGTATATCAAATGGTGATGTGTGGAAGAACAAGTCATGCTTGTTTGGAAACTCTCATTATGCGTGAGAAATATTCTCCGCCAAGTATCCATAGTCATGTGACATAAAAGGGACATGTACTCTACATTTGGAATTAGTTTCTTTATAATTTTGCCTATTCAAAACTCTCTTTAAAATTTGAAAACACTTGTTGGTTTGTCTTTCTACATGCTTGGTGTTCTTAATTGCTTGGTCTTTGTGTGCATATTTGTCTTCATGAACTTGAGTCCTTTTGTATCAAATGGCACACATTATGGGGGAGCAAGTAAGGGTTAGATGAATGCAAATGTGAAGGAAATCATTCAACTTTTGTCCATCTCAACTCCCTCACAACCACTAATCATTTCAGACCTTCATTCTACCCTTAAAACTGCTTTGAACATGTCCCTGTCGACAGGCTACATGGGCCCTGTCGACAGCTCAGCCCAGACAGAACTCTCAATCTTCTGTCTGTGTACATCTGTCGACAGGCCCTCTACCTGCTGTCGACAGATGCACACAGTTTTTGCCTCCCCGAAATCTCCAACTTCTGTCTGTGTGCTCCTGTCGACAGGCCCTTTCTCCCTGTCGACAGACACACTGAATTTTGGAACTTCATGCTTATTTCTTCACCCATTCAGTGAGCAACTTCATGATTAACATTTAAGGTGTCTATAAGGTGTTAATGCATGTTTGACCACACTATATACAAATGATATTTAAGCTATTCTTTATACCACTATGATTTTCACATACTATTCATGTTTGGATTTAGGTTCTGTCATTTTGGAAACATTTCATAACTCTAAAGGATATCCACCTCACTCCTCTAAATCAATTCTTTGTGGGCAAACATAGTCTCAATTTACTTGATAAGCCTTTTGGTCATGAAAGTGTATGTCTAATATTGATAGGTAATCATATCACCTACTTGATATTGGCTTTTACAACAATACTTGGAGAAAACTACCTATTTCTGAAAAATCTTTCAAAAGAAAAACAAAAAATAATATAAATAATGAAAATCAACTTTACATTGGGATGAATATAGAGCAATGTTGGGTTATGCTGAGTAACCGGGGTGATGGGCATCACAAATGTCTGCCCTCGCGTCAAAAGGCTAACTCATCATCTCTGTACAACGGTATGATAGAAACTTCCACTGAGTAACTGGGGTATGGGCACTTGTAATGTTTATCCTCACGTCAAAAGGTGTGACGTCTTCTTAAGTACCATTTCCTCCCATTGTTTTTCTAAATAACTCAAAAAAAAAATAGTGTGAAGCCTCCACTGAGTCATAATTTCCAAGTCATTGGTCTTGTGATTGTCTTGACATATAGATATCATTTCATGCATCATTTGCCTATCAACAAAATGGGGATTGTGTTGTCTTACATTGCATTTATACAACGAAGGGTGAGTGTGCATTGTTCTTTATTTACGTGAGTGTTTTCTTAATGCTTTAACCTTAAATTCCTTGGGTATTATGTTAAAACCATTGAGGAAAATGATATGGTTTATTATATCCTTGTATATGGTAGGTTAACATACATGATTCACCTCTTATACACCTTCATCTAACACCTGGAAGACATTGCTCAGAGCTTCAGTTCAAAAAATCACCAAAAATCACAAAATTGGCCATTTTCTGAATGTGCCTGTCGACAGGCACCAAGGGCCCTGTCGACAGCAGACGGCCAGACCCAAACGGGAAGCCCAAAGGGCAAGGGTTTAAACCGGGTTTTTGTGGGACCAACCTTTCAAATCCTTTCTAAACTCTTTAAAAAGGATCCCACACCCCTTTCCCCCTTCTACCTCCTTCCAAAAACCCTTTTCCTCCTTCCACCCAAAAACCCTCCCTCTCCAGGGCGCAGGCAGAGATCCCGCCTCCCTTGCGGATTCTCTCTGTCCCGTGTCTCTTCTTCCTCCACCCTCTCCCTCCTACACGAGGATCATCATCTCATGGCTCCAACGGCGAAGAAGATGGCATCTCGTCGCCGTGCAAGATCTCCCGAACCAGGCCAGGGCTCCAGGGCGACCACTGAGCGTCGCACGAAGCACCGGGAGGATCGCTTGCCGGAGCTCGTGATCCCGCCAAATCTCCAACTCCTCAACGTCCATGGCATCTTCACCAAAGTCGCGCAGCCCCGCTACGTCGACTTCATCTCTTTGGAGGACATGTTTCCCGGCCTTCTGCCTCTTTTTGATGTCCAGGGTTGGGCACCCTTCTGTTACGATCACAAGCGGTACTCTCCCACCGCTGTGACGGATTTCTATACCAACCTTCGATTGTCCAAAGATGGAAAACTCATCACCAAAGTCAAAGACACTCCCTTCTTTGTAACTCCAAACCTTTTATCCACTGCCCTTCAAATCCCCAATACAGGAGTTGACATCAAAACCTTTCATCCAACTCCCGAGGAGTTCCACACTCTCGTCGTTCGGCAGCCCTACGACCCCACCAGTCGTAAGCATTTAAATGCCAACTCTTTCCCTCCACTTCATCGCCTAATCCACCACATCTTCACCACACTAATTGTTCCAAAGGATGGAAGCCGTGAACTTGTGACCTCCCTTCACAAGTCTCTGCTTCACCAATTCCTCCAAACTGAACTCATCAACCTTCCACTCCTCATGATCTCTATCTTTCGCCAGTGTGTTCGAAGTTCAAAGAGATCAATGCCCTATGCATGCCAACTCACATCTCTATTCCTCTTTATTGGCATCCACATCCCACAGGAGGAGATGACGGATCTTTCTTCCCGTAGCTCCTATGACCTCACGCAGCTCAGAGGATGGGCTACAAGCTAGTTGATGGGATAGTTTCAAGAGATCTCAAGGGCAAGGGAGCAGCTGTAGCTGAAGAGATTGGTGTTGGTGTTGAAGAGGTAAATGAAGATCAAGATGAAGCTGAGGAAGATGCTGAAGATAAAGATGACTCCCACACTGAGTCATTTGATGCTCCGGGGGATGTCACTATTGGTGCTACTGAGCCGTCCATCTGTCAACTGCTAGCTCAATTGCAACTTCAGATGACCACTGGTTTTGAAAGCCTCAATGCAAGATTGGATACTATGGAATCTAGCATTGCAGCTCTTGATTCACGCCTGGACCACGTTGCTCCTGAGCGTCATGCTGATCAACCGCTCCTTCACAGCCCGCTGATGAAGATGCTTAGATAGCTTAGTTGTCTAGGATAGGGTCTAGTCCTGTAGTCTAAGTTTCATTTTATTCATGTCATGTTTAATGTACTTTTGCCTTTTCTATGGTCATCATGCCATGACTTTCCCTTTACTTCTTATTTCCTTTCCTTAGCACCCAATGTCATGTGTATGCACTCATGAAAATCAATGAAAATCTTTGCTCTGTGCATTCTACTTGTGTCTATGGTGTGCTTTTGGATGTTGTCAAAAGGGGGAGAAAAACTCAATTATGCATTAATTGATTAATTTTGTCATCATCAAAAAGGGGGAGAATGTTGGGTTCTCATGTTGAGAAGATTGAGCTCACATTCTAATTAATCAATACAACATGTTTTTGATGATGAACATTGATGTGCAATGATGTACAATGCAAACAAGTGATAAACAATGTGAATTGAGTTTTAAATGCATGAGATCTTCAAACAATAACTTGTCATAACAACTTGGTACAATGCTTGATTTTATGCTCATAATATCTCACTAATTATGTTTACTTTTGTAGGAGATATACCATGCAAGACATGTGCCAAAAACAAGCTTGAAAGATCAAGTAAAAGTCAAAAGACAAGGTACCTGTCGACAGCAAGCAAGGACCTGTCGACAGATACAATCAGTCAGAAAGCACCAGTTCTGCCAAGGCATTGCCTGTCGACAGCAGGAGTTCCCCTGTCGACAGATGCAACCAGTCCGAAGATCAAAAGCTCTGGAAGGCCTGCGCCTGTCGACAGCAGCAGACCACCTGTCGACAGATGCACACAGTCAGAGCCTTCAGCCTTCTGGTTCTTCACAAGTTCTGCGCCTGTCGACAGCAGGTGCAAGACCTGTCGACAGACAAACCGAAAACAAATTACGGGAAGTTTTGCAAGTTGCCAAACTTAGTGTTTCTATGGAGTACGACTCTCCATATGTTAACACTCATATATAAGCAACTTTTGCAACAAATCTCGTACACAAGCAGCCTCCAAGCAAAAACCCTAAAGAGTTCTCACAAGAAGCCTTGTTCTGCTGCTCTGCTTCAACCTACCGCCCAGAACCAAGAACGGAAGACTTTTGCAGCGGAAGGTGAAGTCCGGACGTCTTGGATTCAAGCATCTACATAACATCTGATCTCAAAGTCGAAGCTTGGACTCCAGGAGGACGTTCAGAGGAAGAGTTTGCTAATTGGATTTGTTCTTCAACTCTCAAACCCTTCCCTGTTCTTTCTATTCCATACTTGTGTGTGTGTGTGTGGTGTTTCAAGCGGTTGTTGTGCTTGATACACATGTGTGTGTGTGTTAATCTGATCGTGGGTTCACATCAGATAAACACGTGTGTGAGTTGTAGTTCGTGAACTAGCTCATAAGCAGGTGATTCTGCGTGTGTGTGTGGCCCGTGGATGTAGGATACACGAGTTGTGTACTCCGAACCACGTAAAATCTACGTGTCTCGTGGTTTGCACGAATTTGCGTTAGATGTTTGGTAGGCACGACACATTATACACGTTTGAGTACTTGCTTATTCATTTGTCAATCACTCACACACATCCACACATAGTCGATTATTGCTAACACTTTAATTGTCTGTGCTATTGCAAAAAAGGGCGTTAAGCTTTTAAATTGTCCGTAATCTATTCAACCCCCTTCTAGATTACCATTTAGGGAATTCCACATCTCTTCAACATATAAAATAACATTGTCATCGGACGACCGACGTGGAAGGGGAGGCAGTCCTGCAAAATTGTATGTACGTTAGAAAGCGAATTAATATGAAAATAATATATAGAGTTTGTGTTTACATCATTAACATATTACCTGTCACCGGGGATGAACGGCGTGGACAGGGAGGCAGTATCCTGCAAAAATTGTATGTACGTTGGAAATATGAATTTACTATGGAACAAAATATTATAGAGTTTATGTTTACCTATACTTTACCTGTCGCCGGGCGACCGGCAGGGACGGGGAGGCAGTCCCTGCAAAATTGTATGTACAGTGAAGGATGAATTAATATGAACATTAATATATAGAGTTTGTGTTTAAATATACAGATACCTGTTGTGGGACGGGGGAGGCGGACCCTCGACCTACGGGGTGGAAACCCTTGACTCAGTCCTCCAGTACCATATCTCTATTGAGATAAATAAAGATATAACTATCCAAAACGGGACAATTCAAGACTTGGAGGTAGATATACACATTCTCATCATTGAAAATAAGACTCGTGCACATCAATCCCAAAGTCTTGATGGGAAGGCATTGACATGGGCTTAACACGTCCGTGAGGGTGTGTGCAGTGATAAATGCTATACATGCATAGATCAAATTTAAAACCCACATAATATGAAAGGAATATGAAAACAAAATATGTCATGTGAACAAGTGCAATATTAAACAAATTCACACATACATGTAAATGAATTACATATAAACAAGTGTAATACTAAACAAATACATTTAAAAGATGTGTGTATACTAATCGATAGCCCTATTCACATAAGACAACTCGGATTGGTAATAGAACTCCGACCCATATCGATCAAGAACACAAACTACCAACCATGCTTACAACTTTTAACCCTCTTCTATTGCAGTTGGACTCCTATTCTATTAGGTTCGTCTAACTTCTAAATATTCTAAATACAGAGATATATTTAATATAGCAAATATCATCATTAAAATCCTACTTGCAAAAAAAATTAGAATAACATTTAATTTAATTATTTAATTGTTCATTGTTCCAACTAAAGATTCTAATGGGATTCAATTTCCTCAATGAGGATAATGACAAAACGCAATGATGGACTCCTATATTATAGCAACTCAGTTCCACACCCCCACCCAAACACTATTGTTACAGGGTCATGGCCATTATTCAATAGTAGTGTTATGGATAGATAAACCACTCATTTTAATTATAGGACAAGTGTAGTAACACTTCACTTTACATTAAGAAGATGTCAAAAATTCAACTCTCATGGTAATAGATTGATAAGAAATCTTCTTAAAAGTTTTCAAAGTGGATACTAAAAATTAATTTCATCAAATGATGTAATAAACTAGTAATTTAATAAATAAAAAAATAGAACAAGTGTAAGACCGATGATTATTTTTTATTCATTAAAAACACATAAGCCATGAAAAATGTATGATTAGTGTCAGCTAAAATAGCCGTAAGAAAAATATCACTGACCGTGTCTATTCTATTTCATCTACACTTTGATGGCGTATGTAATATACCTATCTATAACTATACTTTAATTATATATTTTCCTATGAAATTTTACGAACATGTGACTTCTATGGTGTCACCCATTATATTACATTCACATTCAAATACACTATCACCTATCATATACATCTATAGAACCACACTATATTATCAACATATCAAAACATATTCATTCATACATATTCACCCGAACATACATTCATCAACCCACATGTACATTTGGTTCTATTCATTCTCACATATTCATTCATAGTTCTATTATTCAAACATCTAAAGTTGTACCACAAAAATTCAAGAACTTTTCTTAAAGACTGATCATCTGTTCAATTGCATGATATAAAGAGATAAAATAAGAAATTGTTGCTAACAACTATAGATATGCTAATTACCAAATATTTGGCTCTTTGGAAGATCCATTTGAACATGAAAAATAGGGCAAGGAGAAGGAGATAAAAGGATTAATGTGGGATATTGCCAACTATTCCCAAAAATAGAGGGGGAGGGGGCTGACAGGAGGGGAGGGGGGCCGGGGTGGGGGTTGGGAAGGGGAGGGGGGCTGCTAGGAGGGGGAGGGGGGCCGGGTGGGGGGTTGGGAAGGGGAGGGGGGCTGCCAGAAGGGGGAGGGGGGCCAGGTGGGGAGGGGGGGGGGCTGGACGGGAGGGGGGGCCAACGGGGGTGGGCGCGGGTTAGGGGAGGGGGGCGACAGGGGAGGGGGGGTTGGATGGAGGGGATGGGAGGGGGGCCCAATAGGGGGTGGGTCGCCAGTTTCCGGAGGGGAGGGGTCGCGGGGCGTGGTGGGAAGGGAGGGGGAGGGGGAGGCGGATGTACATACTGGAGGTATGGCGGCATGGTGGGCAGAGCACGGTGGCAGGTGGGGGGGGGGGCGGTCGGGGTGGGCCGGCGATGGCTTGAGGCAGGCGGCGAGTGGCGAGGAGAGAGGAGAGAGAGAGAGAAGAGTGAGAGGAGAGAGAGGGGGATGGGAGAGAGAGAGAGAGAGGAGGGAGAGAGAGAATGGAGAGAGAGAGAGAGAGGAGAGAGAGAGAGAGAGAGAGAGAGAGGAGAGAGAGAGAGAGAGAGAGAGAGAGAGAGAGAGAGAGAGAGGGAGAGAGAGAGAGAGGGAGAGGGTACGGAACGACGACGAACTTCCGATAGACATATTTCGTCGGAATATCTGTCGGTATTTTTTGAGTACCGACGGATGTTTCTGACGGAAATATTTCCGTCAGAAGTTCCGATGGATTTTTCGACTGAACATTTTCCGTCGGAATATCCGTCAGAATTTCCGTCGGAAACATCCGTCGGTAATGGCACATTTTCTTGTGGTGGAAGAGGGAGCAGTTCTGGACATTATAGCAAGGGAACCTATCAGTGTTAGAATATTAGATGAGGTTCATGGCGTTGAGTAGGTATGCTCCATATATGGTTACTGATAACATTATGATGGTGGAATATTTTATTCGAGGGTTGCGACCAGAGCTTCAGGATGCAGTAATCCCCTTGATGTGCAGAATAGTGGAAGAAGCAGAACAGAGAGCAGTAATTTTAGAGAGGACTGTGCAGGCTAGGCAGTCCAGAGGAGCAGGGACAGGTAGTTTTCAGCTTCCGCAACAGTCTACATGTATTAGTAAGGGCAAGGCACCCTTAGGAGCATCGTCGTCATCAGGGTTTGCAAAGTGGGGTGGTAAAATAGAGAAGATGCTTAGAGGATGAGGAGGTGGCAGGCAGCAGGGCTTCCAACTGGGTTTTCAGCAGGGCCGAGGTGTCAGGCCAGCACCGGAGGAGTCGCAGTAGAGTACGGCAGGATAGCTCACAGCTTTTCTAGGTTTTCAGTGTTATAATTGTGGGCAGCCAGGACATTTAGCTAGAAATTATCCACTTCCTCGGGAATACAGTTATGGTAGAGGGACTCAGCAGATGCAGCAGCCAATCCAGTAGTCAGTAGAGCGAGGCAGAGGTGCACCATATCAGAGAGGAGGACGGGGTGGAGTTATGGCAGTCACTAGAGCTCAGGCAGAAGCATCCAATCTAATTGAAGGTATATTACCTCTTTTTGATTTTTCTGCTAGAGTGTTGATTGATCCGGGTGCTTCGCATTCGTTTATTTTTGAGGATTTTCTGGATAGTATGGTACATCCCTTAGAAGAAAGGCAATGTGAGTAGAGGTTCCTCAGAAGGTCAAAATACCCTCAAATTTAAATACCATGTTTTACTTAGAAATTCTTGTTTATGCAAACCGATTAGGTTTAAATTGTGATATTTAGGATTAAGGGTATGTTTAAGATACTTTATCATACCCCGGTACTACTTTCGGTCGTGCGCACCCCGACAGGGCGACACCGGAAAACTGTAACGAAAATAAATCTGAGAACACCATAATTCTTAGAAAATTGTGGAGATATCAAATATGTAATTATCCGGAATTTTTGACGACCGGATTTTGAGATTAAGTCGACGCAACTATTTTTGGGGCGATTTTTCACCCAGTGTAAAATAAATTCTAAAAATTAAATAAAAATCATGACAATTGTAAAACCATCATATTAGGCTATGGTTGAAATTTCAAGTTAAACGGATATCATTAGGACACCTAAACATGAAGATCTTTGACCCAGCTGAATTAAGGATCAATTACGGGATGGATTTTTTGGGTGATTTACGTGTAAGGCTTAGGAGAAGCCAACACACATTAGGATAAGGCTTATCCATAAGTTGGGCCATCATTAAGGTTACCTGCGTGTAACCAAGAGGATGTATGCATGAGATAGGTGGCCTTACATGGTTTAAGGGGCTTACACCTGACACGTCCATGGCCAACGTGCCCAGTTTGTAAGGGAACTTGGGAACTTATATAAACCTCCCAACACCCATCGTATACATCTTTCCAACACTTTTGTTCTTCCTAGTCCTGCTGTTGCTGTGGTTACAAGCCTGGTGTTGGTGAATTGCTGTTGGGGCTGTATGCGTTGGAGCCATTTTTGTTGGAGGTGTAGCTGCTGAAGTCCCTGTTTCAGCAGTCTTTTTACGTCCTCACTTTGTTGCTGTGTTGATCTCTACGTTAAGAGGAAGAAGAATAAGAACCTTTTGATCTCTTTCAGATCAGGTAGGTGTCATACCATGAATCCTTCTCAGTTTCCTATGTACATGCTCATGGTTTCCTCATTCGTAGAAACCATGTCTCTTGTTTGTACCATGATTTGTAGAGTTCTTCTTGTTTCGGTTCACTTTTGATTATAGGTATTCAAGGATTTTGTTTACCTTGAGGAAAAGTAGATTCCTATCTTCTCCTCATACTTCTACCCACTGCTTAGTTAGAAAGATCATAACCTTACATGAGTTGCCTTCAAGTTCATTAACCGGTCTTGGTTAAGTCTGTGTACGAGATTGTACTTTCAGAATCTTTTGTTTGATTTTCCTATTACCTCTGGAATCATATAATTATCAAGGAGCTTCTCCCCCCATTATAATTAAGTAGATTTCTAACTTCTTATACCACCCATGATCCATGTTTATGCTATAGAGTTTTGCTAGAAATTTCGATATCTTAGAACATTGTGATTCTTTCCATTCGGATGTTTGTACTTCAAACCTTGATTAGGAACACTTAATACCATGTGTTTTAGTGTTCATCTTGTGGTAGAATCCCAATAAACCATTGCTATCAAGACCACACTTCCAACAATATACTATGTCTAGTTCCTAGCTAAACAAGCTTGAATTGCAAACCTCTTGTTTCATCTCACTTGTTCGGTTTATAAACCACTGTGAGGACTATAATTAGACTCTTCTATTTGATATACATCATGCCTTGATTCATAGGTTCCATTGTCAGCATGTTTAGAGTACATTCTAAGTCATTTATGAGTAAGAAATAAGCGGTTGTCGACAGACAGCCCAAATCTGTCGACAGACGCACGTCTGACAGAACTTCAGGTTTCTGGACTGTGTGGATCTGTCGACAGATCCCTTGCATCTGTCGACAGATACACACAGAGCCAGACAACCTGAACTCTGTCTGCTCTCATCTGTCGACAGCCCCTTCCTGTCTGTCGACAGATGCAGTGCTGATTCAAATTTCTGCACTCTATTATGTCCGAATCTATGCTAGAACTGCATCCTAAAAGCCAAGGAAGTTACCCTCTCATTTACCTTGGTATTTATTGTCATACTACCTCAAAGTTTACCCACATTATGTACCTTAATCTCCCTTAAGTTATTCTTAAAGTTAGCAATTACGAATAGTACTCCGATTGAGTCTATTCTTCGATGTTCGGTAATGAAGGTTATAAAACTTGACCACTTGAGAGTTCATATGTTTGAACACCTTATGAGATATGAATACTTGTGATGACAACTGTGTACCCTCATTTTCTTGGGTTTTTATGTGATTTAAATCTTCTGAAGTTGTCGGCTTTGAGTCATCACCTTGTCTCAACTAATTGTCCTTCTTATTTTCTTGAACTCTGAACTACTTTGTCACCAAGATATTTGTATTAATCATAAATCAAATCTTCCTTTGGATTTCTCATTTCCGTTATGCTCATGAAAAGAAATTTATGATTTGAAGACAGTGCTCTCTTCAAAAGAGGGTTTAGGATACTTGTAGTAGCACCCGCTACTTGTGATCAGCTGAGGGCGACAGTTTGTACGTAAGTAAATCCAAGTCAATGGACTGACGATGGTGGGTAACAAAATAATTATACCCCGTTCTTGCGCAATGAACAAGATCTAAGGTGCTGGAATCGCCTAGGCACTAAGGATGGTATATTACGTCTATATAGTAACCTCTTGAGAGCAGTGATGCCTGTCGAATTTGTTTCCAAATTAAGTTATGGTCTGAATTCTGAAAGACAAATATGACTTTTATTCTGTGATTTGTTGAGCTCATTATGAAATTAATTTGGGCTATATGTTTCTGTTAAGTATGAAATTCATGAGCAATTATGTTTTGATCCACATATGCACTATTTGAATATTCATTCAGCTCTGCAAATGAAACTCTACTCTATGTTTACTGATACCTACTGAGTCCTTTCGACTCATGCCTTTGTTTCCTCCAACCCTTTCAGATTGAAGGTGTGTATAATCTCAGCTACATGTGAATCCTAATTCCGCTGCGGACGATGAAGAGATGAAGAAGAATAATGTAGTTTTAGTAGTTTCTTTTAGTTGATAATGTATTAAGTTAGAGAGAGAGAAACTTGTCTTTTGTAAATAATGAGTGTTGCTACTTTGTCACCTTGTATTATAATGTGTTCGAAGATACCTTTGTGGAATGGTTTGCCAGTTTTGTGCATTGCACGGATATATCTACCCATAACGAAAGTTTGTCAGCGTAACCCCTCTTCCGATCAAAGGTTACGTATGTGTTTGTGTGAAGTCGGAGGAGGGTGTTACAGAGGTGGTATCAGAGCAAAGGTTATGGGTGATAGATATCTCTGTGACCATTTTCACAAAGGAAATAAATAAAACATTTGTGTGTATTCTAGAATCTTTAAAGATCATTTTGGTTCTAACAAAATTTAAGTAGTTAGTATGAATTAATTGGATGTGTTTGATGGTGTTCCAGGAAATGGCAGACAAAGGGAAAGCTATCGACACATCCAGTGAGGATAGGCATGAGGAAAGCTCTAGGGAGGAAGTTCACAATGTCCCATTGGCCGGAAATTCTCAAGAAGGAAGTACTGGGACTCCTGATTTTGCTACATTTATGCAGTCATTTCAGGGGTTAGTGCAAACACTAATGAAGAACCAACAGGACATGAATGGAGGAAGGATTTCTGGAACATCTTTGCTAGAAAAATTTAAGAAGATGGGACCTCCAGCTTTTAAAGGAAATGGCCAGCCTGAGGTTGTGAAGGATGGGTTAGAGAGATGGAAAAGATATTTAAGGCCATAAGATGCGAAGAAGAAGACAAAGTCACATTGGCGACTTACATGCTCCAGGATAGAGCAGATGAATGGTGGCAATCTGCCATGAGAAATGCATTTAGAAATAGAAGGGATAATATTAGTTGGGAAGAGTTCCTAAGGAATTGTATGAGAAATACACTCCACCACATGTCAAGGATAGGAAAGAAGTGGAATTTTTACAGTTGGAGCAAAAAGACATGACTGTGGCAGAGTATGAAACCAAATTCACTGAACTGGAAAAGTATGCACCTCATATTTGTGACAATGAAATCAGAAGGGTAAAGAAGTTTGTGAGAGGATTGAAACCCAGTGTGAGGAGTAGGGTAGCTCCACTAGATCCCCAAAGTATGGCTATGGCACTAAAGACTGCATTTATAGTGGAATCTGAGTTTGAGGAGTATATGAAAAACAAAGAAACCAATGGGGGTAAGAAGAAAAATGTGTATAACAAGGAAACGAAAGGTCAGAAGCGAAAAGTCGATTCAACCAAGCAGCAGGGAGAACAGAAAAAGAGTTGGCCCGTGTGCACTCAATGTGGAAGAAGACACCCGGGTAATGAATGTTGGAAAGTAGCAGGGAAATGTTATGGATGTGGTCAGAAAGGGCATATGATTAAGGACTGTCCACATAAAGCAGACCAGTCAAAAGCGCAAAAACCACAACCTTACTTCCAGCAAGCCCCAAGACAACCACCCAAGGGACCAGCTAGAGTCTTCGCTCTGACAAAGGAGGAAGCCCAGGACACCCCTACAGTAGCTGAAGGTATTCTCCTAACCGAAAATATGTATGCTAGAGTGTTATTTGACCCTGGAGCTACACACTCTTTTATTTCTCGGGTATTTGTTAATTCTATGTCTCGGAAACCAGAGAAATTAGTAGGAAGCATGATACTTGACTGTCCTACTGGTCAAATAGCTACACTTACCTCTGTTATTCCAGAAATAACTCTGAAAATAGGAGAATGTGAACTTACTGCATATGTATATGTACTGGATAACATGCAAGATTTTGACATTATACTGGGAATGGATTGGTTAGCAGAAAATCATGCCGTATTAGATTGCCATAAGAAAGTCTTAACATTTAAAAGGCCGGGATTAGCAGATTTCAGCTATACATGTCCAAAGAATAATGGAAACAAGAAGACTATATCAGCACTTAAAGCCATGAAATGGCTGAGAAATGGTTGTCAAGGTTATCTGGCAAGTGTGATGGCCATATCAAATGAGCATAAACAGGTATCAGTTCAAGATATTGAGGTTGTAAAAGAATTTCCAGATGTCTTTCCTAATGACTTATCTGGATTACCTCCAATTAGAGAAATTGACTTTACTATTGAACTTTTACCTGGAACTTTGCCTATATCCATAGCTCCTTACAGAATGGCACCAGCTGAGTTGATAGAATTAAAGAAGCAATTGCAAGACTTATTAGACAAAGGTTTTATTAGACCAAGTGTGTCACCATGGGGAGCACCGGTATTGTTTGTGAGAAAGAAAGATGGATCTCTTAGATTATGTATTGATTATAGGAAATTGAATCAAGTCACAATCAAGAACAAATATCCATTACCTAGAATTGATGACTTGTTTGATCAACTCCGGTCTGCTACAGTATTCTCTAAGATCGATTTAAGGTCGGGGTACCATCAATTGAGAGTTAAAGAAGATGATATTTCTAAGACTGCATTTAGAACCAGATATGGACATTATGAGTTTTTAGTACTCCCCTTTGGATTGACTAATGCACCTGCGGTATTTATGGATTTGATGAACAGGGTATTTCAGCCTTATTTGGATAACTTTGTGGTAGTATTTATAGATGATGTGTTGATATACTCATCTAGTGAAGAAGAACACAAAGAACATTTGAGAATTGTACTACAAACGTTAAGGAATCATCAATTGTATGCTAAATTAAGTAAATGTGAGTTTTGGCTCAAGGAAGTGAAATTTTTGGGTCATGTGATTTCTGGAAAAGGTGTGGCAGTAGACCCAAGTAAAATTGAAGCAGTTCTAAATTGGGAAAGACCCAAGAATCCATCAGAAATTCGAAGTTTCTTGGGATTAGCTGGCTACTATAGAAGATTTATTGAAGGCTTTTCTTCTATAGCTATGCCTTTGACTCAGTTAACCAGAAAAGAGACACCTTTTGTGTGGAATGAGAAATGTGAGGCCAGTTTTCAGGATTTAAAAGGGAAGCTTACCACAGCTCCGATTCTTACCTTACCTCAAGGATCGGGAGGATTTACAGTCTATACGGATGCATCTCAAAAGGGATTGGATGTGTCTTATGCAACATGGGAAAGTGGTAGCTTATGCCTCTAAACAATTAAAAGATCATGAAAGGAATTATCCGGCTCATGACTTAGAATTGGCAGCGATCATACATGCTTTGAAGATCTGGCGCCACTATTTATATGGGAACAATTTGAAGTTTATACTGATCATAAGAGTTTAAAGTACATATTTTCTCAGAAGGAACTGAATCTGAGACAAAGAAGATGGTTAGAATTTTTAAAGGATTATGATTTTACGGTGAATTACCATCCGGGTAAAGCTAATGTGGTTGCTGATGCTTTGAGCAGAAAGAAATCAAGAGCATTACAATTACACCAACAGTGGAAAGAAATGACAGATTTGATCGAATACTCACCAAGGTGTGATGCAGAAAATCTGATGTTGGCACAATTGACAGTAAGATCAGCACTGATAGATAAAATTAGTGAAGCACAGAACCAAGATCAGAAACTAAAAGAGATGGTAAATAAACCAGGATACATCAGAGATGGTCAAGGGATAATTAGATTTCAAAACAGAATATGCATACCAGAGAATGAAGAAATTAAAAGTGAGTTATTGAAGGAAGGACACAAATCTCAGTATTCAATTCATCCTGGAAGCTCTAAAATGTATCAGGATCTGAAAAAGCAATTTTGGTGGCATGGAATGAAAAAGGACATAGCAGAATTTGTGAGTAAATGTCTGACATGTCAACAAATAAAAGCTGAGCACCAGAAGCCAGCAGGGCCTATGCAACTCATTGAAATTCCAGTATGGAAATGGGAGCAGATAACTATGGACTTCGTAATGGGTTTGCCAAAGACAAGGAAGAAGCATGATGCTATTTGGGTAATTGTGGATAGATTAACTAAATCGGCTCATTTTCTAGCAATTACAAAGACACAATCATTAGAAGATTTGGCCCAATTGTATATAAAGGAAATAGTGAGACTTCATGGAATTCCTTTGTCGATAATTTCAGATAGAGATCCAAGATTCACTGCTAGATTTTGGAAAAGTCTTCAAGCAGCCATGGGTACACAATTAAAATTTAGTTCAGCATATCATCCACAAACCGATGGCCAATCAGAAAGAACTATCCGAACACTCGAAGATATGCTAAGAGCCTGTAGTTTGGATTGGCGTGGTAGCTGGGATGATTACCTACCCTTGATTGAGTTTGCATACAATAATAGTTACCATACAAGTATTGGAATGGCACCATATGAGGCATTATATGGTAGACCTGTAGATCACCCCTCTGTTGGGCAGAAGTGGGAGAAAAGAGTCTCATTGGGCCAGAATTAATTCAGAATTGCTCAGAGAAGATTAAGTTAATCAGGAAGAGATTACTAATAGCCAAGATAGACAGAAGAAGTATGCTGATAGAAGAAGAAGGCCACTGGAGTTTAACATAGGTGATCATGTATTTCTAAAGATCTCTCCAACCAAAGGTACCATGAGATTTGGAAAGAAAGGAAAACTCAGTCCAAGATATGTAGGACCTTTTGAGATATTACAAAGAATAGGGGAAGTAGCATACCAATTAGCTCTTCCGCCCTCTTGGTCACACATTCATAATGTATTTCACATATCTATGTTGAGGAAATACATAATGGACCCCTCTCATGTAATCAGTTATGAAGAAGTGGAAATACAACCAGATTTAACCGTACAAGAGGAACCAGTGAAAATATTGGACAGGAAAGAACGAGTCCTCAGAAACAAAGCAGTTCCTATGGTGAAGATCTTGTGGAAAAGCGCGTTCATCGAAGAAGAAACGTGGGAATTGGAGCAAGAATGAAAGAAAAGTATCCACAGCTATTCGGTAAGTAAATTTTGTCAATTTCGAGGACGAAATTTATTTTAACAGGGGGAGAAATGTAATACCCTCAAATTTTAAATACCATGTTTTACTTAGAAATTCTTGTTTATGCAAACCGATTAGGTTTAAATTGTGATATTTAGGATTAAGGGTATGTTTAAGACACTTTATCATACCCCGGTACTACTTTCGGTCGTGCGCACCCCGACAGGGCGACACCGGAAAACTGTAACGAAAATAAAATCTGAGAACACCATAATTCTTAGAAAATTGTGGAGATATCAAATATGTAATTATCCGGAATTTTTGACGACCGGATTTTGAGATTAAGTCGACGCAACTATTTTTGGGGCGATTTTTCACCCAGTGAAAATAAATTCTAAAAATTAAATAAAAATCATGACAATTTGTAAAACCTTCATATTAGTCTATGGTTGAAATTTCAAGTTAAACGGATATCATTAGGACACCTAAACATGAAGATCTTTGGACCCAGCTGAATTAAGGATCAATTACGGGATGGATTTTTTGGGTGATTTACGTGTAAGGCTTAGGAGAAGCCAACACACATTAGGATAAGGCTTATCCATAAGTTGGGCCATCATTAAGGTTACTGCGTGTAACCAAGAGGATGTTGCATGAGATAGGTGGCCTTACATGGTTTAAGGGGCTTACACCTTGACACGTCCATGGCCAACGTGCCCAGTTTGTAAGGGAACTTGGGAACTTATATAAACCTCCCAACACCCATCGTATACATCTTTCCAACACTTTGTTCTTCCTAGTCCTGCTGTTGCTGTGGTTACAAGCCTGGTGTTGGTGAATTGCTGTTGGGGTGTATGCGTTGGAGCCATTTTGTTGGAGGTGTAGCTGCTGAAGTCCCTGTTTCAGCAGTCTTTTTACGTCCTCACTTTGTTGCTGTGTTGATCTCTACGTTAAGAGGAAGAAGAATAAGAACCTTTTGATCTCTTTCAGATCAGGTAGGTGTCATACCGTGAATCCTTCTCAGTTTCCTATGTACATGCTCATGGTTTCCTCATTCGTAGAAACCATGTCTCTTGTTTGTACCATGATTGTAGAGTTCTTCTTGTTTCGGTTCACTTTTGATTATAGGTATTCAAGGATTTTGTTTACCTTGAGGAAAAGTAGATTCCTATCTTCTCCTCATACTTCTACCCACTGCTTTAGTTAGAAAGATCATAACCTTACATGAGTTGCCTTCAAGTCATTAACCGGTCTTGGTTAAGTCTGTGTACGAGATTGTACTTTCAGAATCTTTCGTTTGATTTCCTATTACCTCTGGAATCATATAATTATCAAGGAGCTTCTTCACTCCCATTATAATTTAAGTAGATTTCTAACTTCTTATACCACCCATGATCCATGTTTATGCTATAGAGTTTTGCTAGAAATTTCGATATCTTAGAACATTGTGATTCTTTCCATTCGGATGTTTGTACTTCAAACCTTGATTAGGAACACTTAATACCATGTGTTTAGTGTTCATCTTGTGGTAGAATCCCAATAAACCATTGCTATCAAGACCACACTTCCAACAATATACTATGTCTAGTTCCTAGCTAAACAAGCTTGAATTGCAAACCTCTTGTTTCATCTCACTTGTTCGGTTTATAAACCACTGTGAGGACTATAATTAGACTCTTCTATTTGATATACATCATGCCTTGATTCATAGGTTCCATTGTCAGCATGTTTAGAGTACATTCTAAGTCATTTATGAGTAAGAAATAAGCGGTTGTCGACAGACAGCCCAAATCTGTCGACAGACGCACGTCTGACAGAACTTCAGGTTTCTGGACTGTGTGGATCTGTCGACAGATCCCTTGCATCTGTCGACAGATACACACAGAGCCAGACAACCTGAGCTCTGTCTGCTCTCATCTGTCGACAGCCCCTTCCTGTCTGTCGACAGATGCAGTGCTGATTCAAATTTCTGCACTCTTTATGTCCGAATCTATGCTAGAACTTCATCCTAAAAGCCAAGGAAGTTACCCTCTCATTTACCTTGGTATTTATTGTCATACTACCTCAAAGTTTACCCACATTATGTACCTTAATCTCCCTTAAGTTATTCTTAAAGTTAGCAATTACGAATAGTACTCCGATTGAGTCTATTCTTCGATATTCGGTAATGAGGTTATAAAACTTGACCACTTGAGAGTTCATATGTTTGAACACCTTATGAGATATGAATACTTGTGATGACAACTGTGTACCCTCATTTCTTGGGTTTTATGTGATTTAAATCTTCTGAAGTTGTCGGCTTTGAGTCATCACCTTGTCTCAACTAATTGTCCTTCTTTTTTCTTGAACTCTGAACTACTTTGTCACCAAGATATTTGTATTAATCATAAATCAAATCTTCCTTTGGATTTCTCATTTCGTTATGCTCATGAAAAGAAATTTATGATTTGAAGACAGTGCTCTCTTCAAAAGAGGGTTTAGGATTACTTGTAGTAGCACCCGCTACTTGTGATCAGCTGAGGGCGACAGTTTGTACGTAAGTAAATCCAAGTCAATGGACTGACGATGGTGGGTAACAAATAATTATACCCCGTTCTTGCGCAATGAACAAGATCTAAGGTGCTGGAATCGCCTAGGCACTGAGGATGGTAATTACGTCTATATAGTAACCTCTTGAGAGCAGTGATGCCTGTCGAATTGTTTCCAAATTAAGTTATGGTCTGAATTCTGAAAGACAAATATGACTTTATTCTGTGATTTGTTGAAGCTCATTATGAAATTAATTTGGGCTATATGTTTCTGTTAAGTATGAAATTCATGAGCAATTATGTTTTGATCCACATATGCACTATTTGAATATTCATTCAGCTCTGCAAATGAAACTCCTACGCTATGTTTACTGATACCTACTGAGTCCTTTCGACTCATGCCTTTGTTTCCTCCAACCCTTCAGATTGAAGGTGTGTAATCTCAGCTACATGTGAATCCTAATTCCGCTGCGGACGATGAAGAGATGAAGAAGAATAATGTAGTTTAGTAGTTTCTTTTAGTTGATAATGTATTAAGTTAGAGAGAGAGAAACTTGTCTTTTGTAAATAATGAGTGTTGCTACTTTGTCACTTGAATATATAATGTGTTCGAAGATACCTTTGTGGAATGGTTTGCCAGATTTGTGCATTGCACGGATATATCTACCCATAACGAAAGTTTGTCAGCGTAACCCCTCTTCCGATCAAAGGTTACGTATGTGTTTGTGTGATGTCGGAGGAGGATTCAGGGGAACAATTGCCAGCAGGTTGTATGCCTTGTCATTGAAGGATTATGATGTGATTTTGGGGATGGATTGGTTAGAAGCCTATGGGGCATTAGTAGATTGTAGAAGAAGAGAGTTGGATTCTGTAGGCCTGGTGAAGCAGTGTTTGAGTTTCAAGGTATGCCCTTCTATACTCTTAAGTTTATTATTTCTGCACTTAGGGCTAGAAGGTTGATTAATGCGGGATGTGTAGCGTACCTTGGTTCAGTTAGTTTAGTTGAGTCTAATAAGTCTGTAGATTCAGTACCGGTAGTCAGAGAATTTGCAGACGTGTTTCCAGAAGATTTACCGGGGTTAGTTCCACACAGGGAGGTGGACTTTATAGTTGAGTTGTAGCCAGGCAGCATGCCGATTTCAAAGGCACCTTACAGAATGGCACCGACAGAGTTGAAGGAATTAAAGAAGCAGTTGCAGAAATTATTAGAGAAATGTTTCATCAGACCCAGTCATTCACCGTGGGGAGCACTAGTATTGTTTGTTAGAAAGAAGGACGACAGTCTGAGAATGTGTATTGATTACAGACAATTGAATAAAGTTACAATCAAGAATAAATATCCACTACCCAGGATAGATGATTTGTTTGATCAACTCCAATCGGCCAAGGTATTCTCCAAGATTGATTTAAGGTTAGGATATCATCAGCTGAGGATCAATGAAGAAGACATAGACAAGACAACATTCAGGACCATATATGGGCATTACGAGTTTGTTCTTATGCCATTTGGATTGACTAATGCGCCATCAACATTCATGAATTTGATGAACATGATATTTCATCCATATCTGGATCAATTCATTGCGGTTTTTATTGATGATATACTGGTATATTCAGCGTCAGAAGAGGAGCATGCAACACATTTGAGAATCACATTGCAGACTTTGAGAGATCACCAGTTGTATGCCAAATTTAGAAAATGTGAGTTCTGGCTGAAAGAGATTCAATTTTTGGGTCATGTAATATCAGGAGCAGGTGTTGCAGTTGATCCGGCCAAGGTAGAGGTAGTGATGAAATGGGAGGAACCGAAGACAGTAACAGAGATCAGGAGATTTCTGGGTTTGGCAGGATATTATAGACGGTTCATCCAGGATTTCTCAAAGATAGCAGCTCCAATGACAAGGTTGACAAGGAAAGGGGTACCCTTTGTGTGGTTCTCAGATTGCAGGGGTAGTTTTGCAAAGTTGAAGAAGAGACTTACCACAACACCAATATTGGAGATTTCGTCTGGGAGGGGTGGATTTGTATTGTATAAAGATGCATCAAGGAGTGGTTCAGGAGCAGTGTTAATGCAACATGGAAAAGTGGTAGCCTATGCATCTAGGCAGTTAAAGAAACATGAAGAGAATTATCCGACACGTGATTTAGAGGTGGCAATAGTTGTTTTTGTTGAGCAACTACCCCTAATAATTTACGATTATTATAACTTTGTGTTTTTGCTATGACAAAACCTTTAAAATACTTTCTACAAATTAAATATACATATCACAGAAAAAATAGTTTGGACAAACTCTATCTCGAAAAATTTTCTAAGTCCACAGACATCACAATCTGACTGTGGACTCTGACTCCTTTAGAATCGAAAATTTCTGCACTATATTATCTCTAAAATTTTCCAAGTCCAGTCTATCTGACTGTCAATTCCGACTTCATACAGTCAAATACTTCAAAATCTAACTCCACTCGGCTTCCTATAGTCGGAAACTTCATTCTGGACTTCAACTCTTAGAATTCGAATTCTTCTATATCCGACTTCTAAAGTCGAATCCTTTGTCTGGTTCTATCTAACTCCATGGAAGTCGAATTATGACTTTCAGAATTTCTATCCGACTTGCAAAGTTGAATGATATTATAATGCAACTTATGATGAAGTCGAATCAGTCCATTCTCATGTTTCTGTCTCCGACTCCTAGAGTCGATTCCCACTCTCTTCTGAATCCGACTTCACTAACAAGTCCTGTACTTGTACTTTTTCTGTAAAGATATTATTTTATCAACTTATGAAATGTTGATTGCATATCATCTTATCTTCTTAATATGATTTCTGTCAGAACCTACATTGACTGAATATTTCTTTCTCTGTCTATCAAATTATCATTATTTGAATATATTCTGAGAAGATGAGACATATTATACTTAAAACATTCATCCAAAATTGTTTATGATTATATTTGAAACATTTATTCAAATTGGTCTTTTGCTTCTTGACAGTAGTCTGGATTTTCTTCCAATACAGAAGATATGTTGCATTTATTATTTTCAGGCGCATGGCATCTGACAGATGCTCACCTACCACTATCAGAACTTGTCTATACCTTTGTTTGCAAACTGTCTATCCATCTTTTATTAGTCCGAAAAGCTATCTATCCGAGGTTTCCATACTTTTTATTTTTCTATGACTTACCTACCTCAGAAAGTATGGATGTACCCTGTCTCTTTATCTTGTCTTTGCTGCAGGATATTTATTGAAGCACGTTTTCAGCATGGAGCTTTCACAGTCTATTTAATTGGAAGTTGACCTCTTAGCTGTGAAGCTGCAAGCCTTGTCCAAGAAACATTGGAAAGAAGCAAAGATAGAAGGACCTGTGGATAACAAACTCAGCAAGCATCCAAAGGATCCAAGGTCTCTCCTCAAACGACCAGATATCTAACGACCATTTTCAAACGGCTACATTCTACATGAAGATTATAAAAGAAGCCGAAGTTTGAAAGGAGAGAGAGACATTCAGAGAACTGAACACCAAGAGCTGTGCTAGCATTCTCTTCAACTCTCCTTTGCCTTCTGCTAGCAAGAGATCTCCACAAGCCTTCTCCAAGCTGCAAGTTAGAGAGCTCCATTCTTCAGAAAGTTCCTTAGCTCTCATCAGTCACAGAAGTCTTGCTGTTCGGGTGGCAACTGTAATTGATTATTTGTTAGTCCACCCTTCCTGTTCAAAAAGGAGCTTGTTTGCAATTCTTTTGTTTTCTCCTTTCTGGACTAAGTGTGTTTGCTCATTGTTTAAAGCAAACACACAAGTGTCTCTACTTTTTATTTTGTGTAATTGTGTGGGAAGTTTGTTCCTGCATTTCCCCTCTTGTGTAGGGAAGACCTTGCTAAAGGTAGTGTTTTGTACCCCTAGTAAGGGAAGACTTTCTTGGGAGCAAGTGGGCTTGTAATTCCTCTCAAGGGTGAGAGAAGGCCAAGTTTATTGGCAGTTAGTGAAATCTCAAGTGGTTGGCTTGAGGACTAGATGTAAGACTTCCATGTGGGAAGGGCCAAACCTGGATAAATCTCTTTGTGCACTTGTGTGATTGTTTCCACCAATTTACACTTGAATCACACACTACACTAAATTCTAACAGATTTATTTAGTGCTGTTTAATTTCAGATAATTTTTTTTAAAAGCACAAGAAGTCCTATTCACCCCCCTCTAGGACATCATTAGTGCCATCTCGATCCAACAAGTGGTATTAGAGTGAGGTCTTCTTAGAAGAATCTAAAGATTTGAGAAGAGATGGCAGCTGAAGCTCACAACCATGAAGGCTAGTCTGTTGCAAGGCCACCATTCTTTGATGGTGAAGATTATCAGTATTGGAAGATGCGGATGGAGTGCTTCATCAGAGGCACAGATTTTGATCTGTGGCAGGTAATAGAACAAGGTGATTTCCAAAACATTGGTGAATCCACATCTGGTCTTTTAATAGCTGATAAAAGAAACATGTCTTTAAATTATAAGGCTAAAATTATCTATGCTGTGCCCTTTCTAAAAAGAAATTCAATAGATTATCTGCTTGTAGAACTGCAAAAGAAATTTGGGATAAACTACAAGTTACATATGAACGAACCGATAGAGTTAAACAAACTAGAATAGACATTCTGTGTCTTAATATGAACATTTTAAAATGCTTCCTAATGAAAATATACTCAAATGTGTAATCGCTTTTCAAACATAATAGTAGGTCTAAACTCTCTAGGAAAAGTTCTTACTAATGAAGAAATAGTAAGAAAAATTCTAAGATTCTTAACTAATGTTTGGACCCTAAGGTCACTGCCATTGAGAAAGCACATGATTTAACTCAACTTTCCATTGATAAGCTAATGGATCCCTCATGGCTCATGAAATTAATATGGAAAGATTTTTTGAAAATTCTTCGAAAAAGAAAATGCCAAATGCTTTGAAGTTGCAGATTCCTCTTCATCTGAAGACTCTAAAGAAAAATCAGATGACAGTGATGATAAGGCAATGCTATCAAGGAAATTGCAAAGAATTCTTGCCAAGAAGAAGAAGTTCGGCTCCAAGAGATTTTTCAAGAAAGATAAGAAGAAGGAGCCAACTGCTATGAATGCAATAACTAGGACATTACAAACCTAATGTCCTAAGCAGAAGGAAGGATCAAGCAGAAAGATCTGACAAGAAGAAAGGTAAAGAAAAGAAGTTCAGAAAATACAAGAAAAGTAATGGCAGCAGCAAATGGGATAATGAAGAAGCCACCAGTTCAGACTCCTCAAGCTCAAAATCTAAAGAGGAAGAAAAGACAAATCTAGCCCTCATGGCAGGACTGGATCAGGTAAATTCCGAAACCTCTTTTACTTCTGTTTTGAATCAGATTTGACAGTCTTGAAGATGCTTTCAATGAGCTATACGAAAAATATAAAACAATAGTTAAGCAAATGAAAATAGTTAAATTAAATTTGCTAAACCAAGAAAAGGCTAAACATTTCTGAAAAATGAAGTAGAAAGGTTAGGACAAAGTTTAAGTGAAACCAAAAGAGCAAATGAATTATTATGTAAAGACTTAAAAAATAAAAAATAGTAAAATCATGGAACTAGAGTCAAACCTAAAAGAACTTAAGGATGAAGAAAAATTACAAGAAGAAAACAATTACCTAAGATCTACTATAGAGAAAATCTCTAACTACAAAACTTCCTTATTTGTCAAATTAAAAGGCTCTAGAACAAGTAAGAAAAAATATGGAGTAGGATATACACCTCCTCATAATGAAGAAAATGTTGTGTATCCTGAAAAATATCCAACGCCTCAATTTGTAAAAGAAAAAGAAATTAAAAATCCTAAAAAGGTTAATCAACATGCTTCTAAACAAAAAGAAAAATTTAATAACACTACACATATTAAGAATGCTTTTGATTTATGTTGCAGTCACTATAATCAGTTAGGACACACTGTTAGCACATGCACAACCAGACATTTGCACTGGATCCCTATGACTAACCATCAAGGACCCAAGAAAATTTGGGTACCAAAAGTTATAACTTAATTTTATTTGCAGGGTCGGCTGAGAGCATCCAAATGGTATTTGGATAGTGGGTGCTCAAGGCATGATAGATGATAGGAAGTTTTTTACAAGCTTTAGAGATGAAAGTGGTCAAGTCACTTATGGTGATAATGGTAAAGGAAAAGTCTTAGGATGTGGGACAGTTGGAACCAAAGAAAAGAATTTGATAGAAGATGTTATGTATGTAAAAGGATTGAAGCACAACCTCATAAGCATTAGTCAATTATGTGATAAGGGTCATCTAGTAAGATTTCAGAATGATAAGGTATTATTCAAAAGGATGGAAAGACTGTGTTGAAGCTCAAAGACTGAAGAATCTGTACACATTATAATTAGCAGAATTAAAAGAAATAAATTTACGTCTTACTACCAAAAGTGAAGAACCTGATTTGTGGCATAGAAGATTGTGGCATGCAAGCACTACAGTGATTAAGAAGTTGATTAAGCATGACCTAGTTGAAGGTCTTCCAAAGATGAAGATGAAGAAATCTGGAATATGTTCAGCCTGTGCAAAAGGAAAGCAGAGCAAGACATCTTTTCAGTCCAAAACTATGGTTACAACTTCCAAGCCACTAGAACTCATTCATATGGATTTGTTTGGACCTTTAAGAACAATCAGTCTTGGAGGAAAGGTATATGGCTATGTAATAGTAGATGATACTCAAGATATAATTGGGTATCATGTTGGAAGCCAAATCAGAAACCTTTTCAGCTTTTCTGAAGTTCAGCAAAGTAGTCTAAAAGAATCATAAATTTAGATTGTCAATATCAGATCTGATCATGGTGGAGAATTCAAGAATGAAGAATTCATGAAGTTCTGTGAAGAGAATGAAATTGAACACAATTTTTCAACACCAAGAACACTCCAACAAAATGGAGTAGCAGAAAGAAGAATAGAACACTGCTAGACATAGCCAGAACTATGCTTACTGTGTGAGACCTCGAATTTTGTCCTTATATTGTGCATGCGATATTCATCTGTCATAAATATAGTGCGTGTATTAAACTTTTGCATACTATAATTATTGAATTGTTCTATGCATTTTTTTTAATGAAATCGGTCCTCAGGGCTTACAGTGCACCCTGGGCCGGAAAAATATAAAGAACATAATGAAGATACAAGAGGGACCAACAGTCCTTTACATGAGGCGAATATGATGTAGGCCTGTTTGTCAAGAAGGATTGGGCCTTTACATATGAAGGGACACATCCGGATCCCCAAAACACCTGGTTAACCTTAGAAAAGGCACCATAGTTGGCTAAGGGTCCGCACCTGATTAGATTCACGGTAGACAGATGAAGCAGATAGTGCCTCCTTTGGATGAGAACCTGAGCAATACGCCACCATCTATAGCATACCAAGAAGGACACTTCCCCGCTTTAAGGGAGTGAACCAACGCCATGGAGTCTGAGGAACAATAGAAATCTGGAATCCAAAGTGTTCAGCAAGGCGGATGCCATCTGCAAGAGCTCTGATTTCAGCGGTCATGCTATTCCATAACCATAGTAATAAGCAAAAGCCACCAAAACATTTCCATGTCTGTCCTGGATGCAACCTCCACCACCACTGTCACCCGGATTACCTTTGCTAGCGCCATCCACACTAAACAATAGTGAGTGATAGGAGGAATCCAGAATGAGTGGGAGTGCTTACATGAAATTCCGGGTGTGAAAACCATACCAATGGAGAATCTGTAATTCTTCATATGATGGAGCATCTATAAAGTCGGTCTAGCAAGAGAGTGGTCAACAATTGCTTTGATGTTATAATGATAGTCCCAACACTAACGCCACATCTCCCCTTCCAGATTCCTAAAGCATAATAAGAAGGCAATGCAAGGAGACGAAACCAAAGGATTATTTAAATTTGTAGCATGATAAAGCTCCATATTCTAACCGTGATGTTGCTGTGGAGATGCACCTTAGGGATGGTCAGAGGAGGAGCCAGTTCCACAGGGAAGTAGCAAGATCTCCATTAATGAACAAAATGGTCATGTCTTCAGTTTCTGGGAGATTGCAGCAGGCCAACAAGAGGCCAATTGGATTCCAGATTCAACGATTCTTGGTCAACAGGAATAGCCCTGTTGATGACTTCCAACAAAAAATAGAACCTCTCCTATAAAAGCGAGTATGCCAGATTTTTTGCCAACTGTCTGACCAAGTTATTGCGGATTTAACAGAGACTAGCCATCCTGAGAAGGCCCCCAAACACAAAGATCAGTATCGGCGCTGAGAGAAACACCATGGAGGGTTCAGGTGGGAGAAGGACCTGATAGGATGATGAATGTTAGCAATAACTTCTTGAAGAGTAACCCTATTTCCTCATAAGGAGCATTGAGAGTATCAGCAAGGGGTCTATCTCCCAGCCAAAGATCAGTTAAGAAATCAATAGATTGGCCATTCCCATGAACCATCTATATTATCCTGGGGACCAATTCTGAGCGGCAGCCCACATTTTGGAAGAGAACCCTGGAATGACCTTACACTCACTTTTACCACTCAGAATAAAGCAGTTTCTAGCATACTCTGCCCAGAGGGAAGAACCATGGTGAATGTTCCAAACTAATTTAACCAGCAAAGCGAGTTGGACCTCTTTGAGATTACAGATTCCCAACCCTCCTTCAGAAATGGGCCGCTGAATAATGGACCAAGCAACCCAAACAACATTTTCAATGTAATGATAACAGTACTGGGAATGGTTGAGGAAGATGCCAGTTAAACCGGGATGGACGCCAGCACTGAATAATAAGCGTTACTCTCCCTGCTTGAGATATGAATGGGTTTCCAGGAAGCCATTCTTCCATTGATTGTTTGAAGTAAAGGAGCATAATCTGAAACAAGTACCTACCAGGGCGAAATGGAGTACCAAGGTAAATAAGAGGCCCTGTTTGCCTGCTAAAGCCAGTGACCGCTTTGAGCCTATTGGTCACCTGAGTTGGCGCCTTGTCTGATATAAAGAAACTACTTTTTGCAGAATTTATGCACTGCCCCGAGGAGGTGAGTAGTACCTATGAAGAAAATCCATCAACCTTTTCAAATATTTATCCCCCTATTGATAAAGAAAGGGTATTGTAGCAACCTAAATTTTTAGAAAAATAAAAATTTAATAAAGAATTAAAACCTAGCTAAATGGATATTTAAATGAAAAGAGCATTAAATAAAACCCATTAAATGGAAAAGAGTAATGGCTTTGCTTAATGGACCCTCTAAAATTATTGGGTCAAAATATGAATTTACAAAGGGAGAATAATAATAAAATATCTTAAATTCGGAGTTTAATTATCTCCTAATTGGAAAGGGGTTATTAAAGCAATAAAGTGGCAATTAGAGTTGGAATTGGATTCCTAAACTACCCCATATAGTCTAGCACGAATTTAGGTACTATCCTAACCAATTAGAGATTGGAAAGCAAGAGAGGAAATGTGGAGTTAGGAAATCTCGGAATTAAGAGGAATTTGAGTAGTAATAGGAATATGAACTTGTATTTATATAAATACACCTCTTAAATCCTCATGGCCGGCCCTAGCTCATGCAAAGGGGTTCTTGGAGGTGGAGAAGAGGCCAAGGAGGAGGAGAAATCGAGGAGAGGAAGATCCATCAATCTTCTTCCTTCGTTCTTGGAGGTCTAAGCCCTAGAAGATAAACCGAGTCAAAGGTAGGCATTCTCATGAGCAAAACTCAATTAAATCCATCTGTAGATTGTTCCATACATCAGGAACAAAAGCCCTCTTGTTTCACTCTTTTCATCGAGCCAATCTTTTGTTCTTGATTTTAGAAGATCTGCAAACATGATAACCCCGAGACATCATGTTTAATTCTTATCTCCTTGTACACTTGATCCCATGCTACGAAATTTTATTGTAATACTTGATCTTGTTAGGGATCCTTTGACCCCGAAAGCCCTAATTTCTGTTGAGCATGTTACTCGAATAAATCCATCTTGCTCCCTGTGTCATGTTCTATGTTACTCGTTCTGTTCGTTCTCAAACCATGTTCAAACCATGCTCTCTCTCGAATTCCTAATTACTAGAAGTACTCTTGCATGTCAGTTCCATTGTCACTGATTTCGTGATTTTTCATCATGTATATAATTAGTTATGATTTTCTAAATGACCCTGTATCAAATTTGAATGTTTTGGTCCGCAATCCAATGTCTGGTCTGACTCCTGTCAGAGTCAGGCGCAGACCACCAGATCGCGACTGCCCGATATGTCGCTTTCTATAGGGTCTGATTGCGACAGCCTACCCGTCGCGACCAAGAAGGCGACAGTAAGCCGGCGCGTTTCCAGTACCTGATTTGGACTGCCCGATATGTCGCTTTCTAGGGTCTGATTGCGACAGCCTACCCTCGCGACCAAGAAGGCGACAGGTAAGCCGCGCGTTTCCAGTACCTGATTTGCAAGCCCTGTCGCGATCCTTACATGCTCCTGTCGCGATCTGCCTAGTACCTGTCGCGACCCTCATTGGCCTATGTCGCCTTCACGCCTTTTTACAGTTATACCCCCAGTAAAAATTGTTTTAAAAAAATGGAGCTACATTGAATGATTTAAAATACATATCCACGACTTATTTCTAGCTATGATTTCTCTTACACATGCACACACATGAACATCCATATATGACTGAAATCTGGTACAAAATATCTCATAATATATCTGGAAATTATTGCAATAAAGTATATTAATTGCCCTATTTTAAGGACTTGTATTCGTTTTCTTGCGTTGTTTATATACCGATATCGACGCTCCACTGTTCTAGAATTCCTCTAGAACGTCGAGTACCTGTTTTATATACACACTTTTACTTGGCTTGTGGTGAACTCTCTGTCGGATATTCCTTTTGCCGGACTAGTGAACCCTTGCACAAGGCCTCCGTAATTCTCCTCTGATCATGGATTCCCACATGGTCGACGAGCCGGTTGTACCCTAACACCCATTACACCTCTAGGGATCGATATGATCCAAACGGCTATTAGAAATTCGCTCTTACCTTGAATCACGCTGAACCTCTAGACCTGTGCTTAACATGGCCAGTGGTAGGGTCGTGATTCCACCTGACTGCCAACACCAAGTGCGCGTGTTGTGCAACTGTTACTATCACCTGTTTACTCGTCGCATTACGTGCAATGTCCACTAGCTCTCTTCTGTACTCTACTCGCTCGTCTATTCACGTTCACTCTACTATCTCGTCTATTCTCTAGTGCTCTCATCTACTTCTTGGTACTCTATATGGACATTGACTGATTGTCTAAAGATAAACAATATAACCAATGCCTGGCAATATATGAAGGCCCGATCTGGTCCTGGGATGTGCGCCCGAAAGTGCTAGTGCCCATGGGAGTTAAATGATCAGAGTGTTTGGCATTACACTCAAGTGCTATCTATCTCGACTATCTATATGACAATCAAAACACAACCGTGCATACTCTCTTCGATGTGTAGAATGACAAACAAGTGCTATACTCGTCGTGCTATTATGATACTTGTGCTATTTTTGGAAACTCTACTTGATCTCGTGCTATTACCTGTTGTGCTATCTCTTACTATATTTCGACTCTCTTGTACCTGCTATCTTTAGATACTCTGCCATTAAATGCGTTACTGGGCGTTATCGCTCACCCTACGTTATTTGATGTTGTGTTCTCAGGTGAGACCGAGGATGATACATACACTCACGAGGAAGGGAAATTGGGCCCTATAGAATGGCTCTGATATTAGTGGTTGTAACTAGACATTTGGAAAGTTATTAATGATAAAGATTTGCTTTTATTATTCAATGTGTAATGGTTTGATGTCTAGTATACGCTCTATACCTTTTCTTGCAAATGCCTACGCGCTCCGATATTTTCACGTTGGGGCGTGACATGTATCATCAATATAAAAGTGAGATATCACCTGGTTACATCTGGGACCCCCATAAGGATTTAGGTAGCCTTTTTGAACTAGACTTTTAATGCCTCTGTTATGAGCTTCTTCCATTATGATAAAGAGGCAGGGGCCAGAGGATCACCTTGCTAAGACCCCTTGAGGAGTGAAAATAGCCTACCTGGGAGCCATTAAATAATATGGAAACCACTGTTGCGAATGAGCATTCCAATAAATGAATAAACTGTTAGAAAAACCAAATTTCCCAGGACCGCAAAAAGGAAATCCCACTCCACACTATCATAGGCTTTCCGGATGCTAGTTTAAATAGAACATTGTAGCCCCTGACTTTCCTGCCATATCTTTCACTAATAGAACATTGTAGCCCCTGACTTTCCTGCCAATATCTTTCACTAGTTGGTCTACAAGTGAAATGTTATCTATGATGGACCTGCCTTTAACAAAGTGTCACGCCCCGACGCGGAATATCGGAACGCGAGGCAGTTGCAAGTGAGAATGGGTATAGAGCGAGTACTAGACATCAAACCATTTCACAATGAATAAATACTAAAACAATTTCATTTCATTAATAACTCTCCGATGTCTAGTTACAACCACTAATATCAGAGCCAATCTATAGGGCCGATTACATTGAAATAAAAGCAAAAGACTGAACTTCAAATTTAACTACTACAATGCTAATCATAGTGCTAGGACGCTAGGGTACTCATGACATCACTCCAAGGTCATTCCCGTCCTCTTGAGTATATGGTTCATCCTCGGTCTCACCTGAGAACACAACGACAAATAACGCAGGGTGAGCGATAACGCCCAGTAGGACTTAAATCTCAGGATCAAGCATGCTTTAAGTGATTAATGTCTTACAAAGCAGGATAACTAGAGAGAATAACGAGAAACGTATAGCAAGTACTGGTCCACGATAATGAGGAAAAATAGCACAATGCACGAGAGTATAGCACGACAAGTTTTGATATTGGATTGGCCGTATAACAAGATAACAAGTAAAGTTGCACAACAGTGCACAAGTCACAATAGAAAGTGTTGGTCGATATTCTTTCAACCACGAGATTCAAGTAAACCAATAATTAACTGTTTGATTAATTGATTGCCATATATCAAATCTTGCGTGTTCATGCGTTAGGTGTATGCCACCACCCAGATCATTAGACCCTCGCGAGTTATTGTAACGACCCAAAATCCGCATTACCAGTAACCGACCAATAACCCAAATTCTGACCCGCTAACCCACGAGACAAGCTCGGAAGGGTAAAAAGTGAATGTCCGAGGAGATTATATATAAGAAGATACACCCATGTAAAGCTGTAAAATTTCACTATACATGAAACATAACATGTACAACTCAGAGTCCGAGCTAAGTACAGAGTACAGAAGTACAACAAAAAGTACTACTCACTGCAGCTAGGGGCACCAACACAGAGTGGCTAGACTCGCCTGGAACGGGAGTCGACGACGACCCACCTGAAAGGGAGGGGAGTGAGTCTTAAGAAAAGAGACCCAGTAGGGAAAAGTAACCCCCACCGGCAACAGTACTAAAGTGCGGAAAGTAAGAATAGAAAGTAAATACACGTCGCATCATAACCAAAACTAGTACAACCACGCGTTCCTTGACAGGAGTGCGTTACAAAACTGTAAACCTCGCGGCTCAGTAACACACACTCACACACAGTAAGTAGGACTCAGCTAGGGTCTGTGGCTCGGCGTCCCGTCACCACAGAGTCTCTCAACCCCAGCCACGTGTGCACACTACAGACGCTCTCTCTCGCGTCTGGTCCACGACCGGTTTTTGCCCTATGCCTGACCCTAGCGGTAGAGAAGGGGCTCCACGGAGATCGGCTCGAAACCACCACAAGGAGTACGCACAGGACAGAGACGCTCTCAATGTCCTGGCTCACCAGCGGAGGACCCCCCACTGCCGGTCATCTAGACAGAGCGTCGCTCTATGTCCAGGTGACAAACAGAAATAGAAGCACGGTAACTCAACGCGAGTACAGACGGTAACACTCTCAACGTCTGAAACACCGTACAATAGACGGACACCTCATGTCACTCCCTAAACACAATGCATGACTGAAGGTCCACTGGGTCATCAAATAAACGACAACATTGATTGCTGCCAATAAGGATATAAACACACAAAACATTGCCGCCAACACTGGTTAACCAAGGATCCTGCGTTAGCATCCCTACTGAAGATCTTAACGTCAACCGTATGGACGTTAACATTCTCAGTATCCTGAACCCAAAACGGCACCAGATCAGTCCAACTGGGCAAATCCGCCCATCAACCATAAATTGATGGAGGGAAACATCTCCTCACATCTTCTAACACTACCAAAACTTCGGAAATCCACGATCCAACACTTGGATCGCCCAAACACCCAAAATCCCGGCATGGCATAACCCAACCCTAAAACATAATTAGCATACTAATCTACAATAGTTAAGCATGCTGATCATTAAGGAGGGTTTAAGGGGTTAAGTCCCTACCTTAGAACGCCCCAAAAACTCCTAACAGCCACCAATCGCGCCGGAACCCCTCGAAGTCTCCGCGCGAATCACACCAAATCTTCGCGTTTCCCGCCCGATCTAACACCGCCACACGTACCAGGGTCTTCCCACGAGCTCCCATCAACCATCAAAAGTGGTGGAAACAGACAAAGGTAAAAGTGGAGGGAAAGAGAGGAAAGGAAAAGGAAAGGTTGCTGCTCTCGGGCTGCCCTATTTCTACAGGCGCGACAACTAGACGTCCACATACGTCGCCGCCTATTTGAACCGCCAATGGATAGACGTCCGGACCGCTTGCCGTCAAGTTCAACGACAAACGTCCACATCGCTGGACGCTAAAACCAAGTCAACGGCTAGCCCCTGGCCGTCAACCACAAGTCAACGACAATATCCATTGTCGTCAACCACAGCCGAACCTCTACAAGATCCAATAAGGATCCGGTAAGACCCGAGACCTTACAGCCCTCCCCCTTAAGGAATTTTGCCCCCAAATTCAAACAACATAAAGAAAGAAGACTCACCAAAGAGGTACGGAAATTGCTCGCGCATTTCGTCCTCTCGCTCCCATGTCGACTCACCACCTGAATGCCGCTGCCACGCAACACGAACTAAGGGATTGCCTTGTTCCTCAACCTCTGAACTCGGCGATCCTCAATATGCAACGAAACTCTGGTACTGTCAACACTGGAGTCACCTCAGACCACTCTGTGCTCGGGAGAACGTGAGACTCGTCAGAAAGGTACCTCCGAAGCATCGACACGTGGAACACGTCGTGGACTGCTGACGGAAGCTGAAGTCTATACGCCAAACCTCCGACACGCTCAGTAATGGTGAAAGGTCCAATAAAGCGGGGACTTAACTTTCCACGCCTACCGAACCTCACCACTCCCTTCATAGGAGACACACGGACAAACACCTGGTCCCCTACCTGAAACTCGAGCGGTCGTCTGCGCTGATCTGCATAACTCTTCTGCTAACTCTGAGCTGACTGAAGCCTCTGCCTCACAAGCTGAACTACCTCTACTGCCTGCTGTACTAACTTTGGCCCTGTGACAATCCATTCGCCAACCTCGAACCAGTCTAGAGGAGTGCGACACGGTCGTCCGTACAAAGCCTCATATGGTGCCATACCGATACTGGAGTGATAGCTATTATTATATGCGAACTCGACCAACGGCAAGTGAGCTGTCCACGATCCCTGCCACTCCAGACAACAAGCTCTAAGCATGTCCTCTAAAGTCTGGATAGTCCGCTCTGACTGACCATCTGACTGAGGGTGGTAGGCGGAACTAAAAGCCAACTCTGTCCCCAAAGCCCTCTGGAAACTGCGCCAGAACCCAGAAGTGAAGCGAGGATCCCTATCTGACACAATAGAGATCGGCACTCCATGCAAAGGAACAATCCGCTCTACGTACAACGCGGCCAACCTACTCACACCCCAACTAGTCCTGACAGGCAAGAATCTAGCAGTCTTCGTCAATCTGTCCACAAGAACCCAAATGCTGTCAAAACCTCCAGCTGTCCTCGGCAAACCACAAACAAAGTCAGTCGTCACATGGTCCCACTTCCACATCGGAATCTCTAACGGCTGCACAAGTCCTCCTGGACGCTGATGTTCGGCCTTCACCTGCTGGCAGACCAAACACCTAGCAACAAAAGCCGCTATGTCTCTCTTCATCCCAGGCCACCAAAACTGACGTTTCAACCTGTGATACATTTGGTCGACCCTGGATGAATCGAGTACCTGGAACCATGTGCCTCCTGCAACACAATTCTCCTGACAGACTCCTCAACAGGAACATAGAGTCTATCTCGGAACCTAACAGTCCCGTCCTCGCGAAGCTCAACCTCTGGGAGAAGTAACACACTGTGTAACTCGGGATCTGCCTGCTGAGCCTCAACAACCTGTCTCACAACGGCGGGAGCCGCCAACAAACTGCCCAACACACACAGTCGACGACTGGACGAAACTCTGAAAGACCCTTCTGCCGCAGACTGCCACAACTGCCACTCCCTTAGCATCAGATGACTCATCTGTGCTTTCCTACTCAAAGCATCTGCAACTACATTCGCTTTTCCAGGCTTATACTCAATGCTAAAATCATAGTCTTTCAGATATTCCATCCATCGACGCTGCCTCATATTCAGATCCCTCTGAGAAAACACATACCTCAAGCTCTGGTGGTCGGTACGGACTACAAAACTCACTCCGTACAGGTAAAGACGCCAAATCCTCAAAGCAAATACCACAGCTGCAAGCTCTAGGTCATGGGTCGGGTAACTCTCCTCGTGGGGCTTAAGCTGGCGAGACGCATAAGCCACCACCCGGCCTTGCTGCATCAAAACCGCACCCAGACCAACACCTGAAGCGTCTGTGCAAACCTCAAAACCCTCCTCACCTGAAGGTAACGCAAGGACTGGCGCTGACGTAAGCAGTCGCTTCAACTCTATGAAGCTCTGCTCACACTGCTCCGACCACAAAAACGGAACCCCTTTCTCGTCAGCCGAGTCAAGGGTGCAGCAACCTGAGAAAAGTCCCGAACAAACCTGCGGTAGTAACCTGCCAAGCCCAAAAAGCTACGAATCTCAGACACAGTCCTGGGACTCTCCCACTGCAAAACTGCCTCGACCTTCGCTGGATCTACAGAAACTCCCCTCACCTGAGATCACGTGCCCCAAAAAGTGAACCTGTTGTAGCCAAAACTCACACTTACTAAGTTTGGCATACAACTGGTGCTCTCGCAAGGTCTGCAACACGATCCTCAGGTGCTCGGCGTGCTCCTCCTCCGAAGCGGAGTACACCAGAATGTCGTCAACAAACACTACGACAAACCGGTCCAAGAACTGGTGGAACACCCGGTGCATCAGATCCATGAAGGCCGCTGGTGCATTGGTGAGCCCAAACGGCATCACCAAAAACTCAAAATGTCCATATCTGGTCCGAAAAGCAGTCCTCTCAATGTCAGAGTCTCTAATCCGCAACTGATAGTAGCCCGACCTCAGGTCGATCTTCGAAAAGACATGAGCAGACTGAAGCTGATCAAAGAGATCGTCAATCCTAGGCAATGGATACCTATTCTTGATGGTCACTTGGTTCAGCTTCCTATAATCAATACACAATCTCAGGCTACCATCCTTCTTCCGGACAAACAAAACAGGTGACCCCCAAGGAGAAAAGCTAGGACGAATATAGCCCTTCTCCAACAGCTCCTCAAGCTGCCTCTTCAGCTCCCTCAACTCTGCTGGTGCCATACGGTACGGTGCCTGTGCAAATGGTACAGTGCCAGGAACCAACTCAACAGTAAACTCAATCTCTCTCTCTGGCGGTAGACCAGGTAACTCTTCCGAAAAACATCCGGAAACTCACACACTACGGGAATGTCCCCCACTCCCGAGGTAACCTGGTCAAGGGTCATTGCAGAAACTAGAAAACCCTGACAACCAGAGGCAAGCAACCTCCCCGCCCTCAAAGCAGAAACTAAAAAGCGAGAAGTAAGAGGTACGATACCCTGGAAGTAGAACGCCGCTTCCCCAGGTATCCGCAAGTGCACCCTCTTCTTCTGGCAATCCATCACTGCACCATACCGCTCTAACCAGTCCATACCCAAAATCACATCATAATCCTGCAACTGCAAAGCAAACAAGCGAGCTGACAACCACTGATCCTGCAACTGCACAGGTACCTCCTCGAGACAGTAGGACGTAAGGACAAAGTCCCCTGTCGGCAACTCTACTGCTAGCTCAATAGACTCTCCCGTACTCAACTCTCCAAGGGAGTCTAAAAACTCCTCAGACACAAAAGAGTGAGAGGCACCGGAATCAAACAAAACTCTAGCTGTATAACCAAAAACTGTAACAGTACCTTCCACTAGCTGAGCTGCCTCCGCGTCTGCACGGGTCAAGTGAGTAACACGACCTCTACCTCTCGACCCACCAGAACCTCCGGCCTGCTGACGCTGCTGCACGGGTGCCTGCTGCTGCTGCTGCTGCACTCGGGGCTGTGACTGGGTCTGCTGCTGCGGCACACGAGGTAACAAAGGGCAATCTCGCGCCATGTGACCTATCTGGTCACACCGGTAACACTGACCAGCAAAAGAACGTTGTACCTGCTGCGAAGGCTGCCCTACCGGCTGCTGAACACTCCCAACAGACTGCTGTCTCTGCTCTGCCTGCCTCCTATCACGTCGAAACTTCCTCCGAGATCCTGACTTCGCCGTCGTCCCAGCAGAAGTGGACGCGTAGGAAGTCGTGGCCTTCGGAGTCGCCTGCACACTACTCTGCTGCTGCCGTGGCTGAGTAGGAACTACCTGTGTCTGAACCTCTGCGCTCCGAGCACGGGTCCGTAAAGTATCAGCCTCCAATGCTGCCGCTGTCTGATAGGCCGCGTCCAAGTCTGTGACACGCGCAACTATCAGCGCCTGCCTGAGCTCTGGCCTCAGGCCCCTCACAAACTGCTGAGTCCTCAGACTCTCATCTGCCATAATCTGCGGAGCATAACGCCCTAGCTCTACAAATCTGGCCCTGTACTGCACTACAGTAGAGTCCCTCTGCTGCAAGTCCAGAAACTGGTACAATCTCTCCGTCCGGACATAAGTAGGACAGAAGGCCCTCTCAAAAGAAACGACAAACTCCTGCCACGGAATCTGTCTAAGTGGGCGAGACTGAAAAGTAGTCTCCCACTCAGAAGACCACCAAGTCAACGCCTGCGCCTGCAACTGGTAGCTAGCTAACAACACTCGCTCCTCGGGAACACACTCCATGGAACGGAAAGTCCGCTCCACTGCATCCAACCACGCCCGCGCGATGTCTGGATCAGGCTGGCCCAAAAACTGGGGAGGCTGAAACTGTAAGAACTCCCTCAACACCTTCCCAGTACCACCCTGGGTTACCGGCGCATCACGGTGCTGAGCTACAAACTGAGCCATCCCCTCAAGAAACCGGGTCAAGTCTAATCCCTGAGCTGCCTGAGGAGGAGGTGGCGGCGGAACAATGCCACTGTGTGCATCCTGTGGCAAAGGCTACGTCTGCTGAGGTGGCGGGGCATCTCCAGCCTCCTGTCGAGTTGCCTGCTCAGCCACTCCCTCTCTAGGACGTCGCCTAGGTGCCATAGTACTATACACAGAGCAAAACCACACACACACAAATACACTAATTAACTCCGGGCTAAATAGCTGCAACTGTATTCTTTGTACTCTGAGTTAACATGATGGGTATTTCCTTATATATATCTCATCAGACCAGGCTCTGATACCAAACTGTAACGACCCAAAATCCGCATTACCAGTAACCGACCAGTAACCCGAATTCTGACCCGCTAACCCACGAGACAAGCTCGGAAGGGTAAAAAGTGAATGTCCGAGGAGACTATATATAAGAAGATACACACCATGTAAAGCTGTAAAATTTCACTATACATGAAACATAACATGTACAACTCAGAGTCCGAGCTAAGTACAGAGTACAGAAGTACAACAAAAAGTACTACTCACTGCAGCTAGGGCGCACCAACACCGGAGTGGCTAGACTCGCCTGGAACGGGAGTCGACGACGACCCACCTGAAAGGGAGGGGAGTGAGTCTCAAGAAAAGAGACCCAGTAGGGAAAAGTAACCCCCACCGGCAACAGTACTAAAGTGCGGAAAGTAAAAAGAAAGTAAATACACGTCGCATCACAACCAAAACTAGTAAAACCACGCGTCTCCTTGACAGGAGTGCGTTACAAACTGAAACCTCGCGGCTCAGTAACACACACTCACAACACAGTAAGTAGGACTCAGCTAGGGTCTGTGGCTCGGCGTCCCGTCACCACAGAGTCTCTCAACCCCAGCCACGTGTGCACACTACAGACGCTCTCTCTCGCGTCTGGTCCACGACCGATTTTCCCCCTACGCCTGACCCTAGCGGTAGAGAAGGGGCTCCACGGAGACCGGCTCGAAACCACCACAAGGAGTACGCACAGGACAGAGATGCTCTCAACGTCCTGGCTCACCGACGGAGGACCCCCCACGCCCGGTCATCTAGACAGAGCCGCTCTATGTCCAGGTGACAAACAGAAACAGAAGCACGGTAACTCAACGCGAGTACAGACGGTAACACTCTCAACGTCTGAAACACCGTACAATAGACGGACACCTCATGTCACATCTATGTCCAGGTGACAAACAGAAACAGAAGCATGGTAACTCAACGCGAGTACAGACGGTAACACTCTCAACGTCTGAAACACCGTACAATAGACGACACCTCATGTCACGTCCCTAAACACAATGCATGACTGAAGGTCCACTGGGCATCAAATAAACGACAACATCGATTGCCGCCAATAAGGATATAAACGACACAAACATTGCCGCCAACACCTGGTTAACGGCAAGGATCCTACCGTTAGCATCCTACTGAAGATCTTAACGTCAACCGATATGGACGTTAACATCCTCTGTATCCTGACCCCCAAGGCACCAGATCAGTCCAACTGGGCAATCCGCCCAACAACCATAAAATGATGGAGGGAACATCTCCTCACATCTTCTAACACTACCAGAACTTCGGAAATCCACGATCCAACACTTGGATCGCCCAAAACACCCAAAATCCCGGCATGGCAGAACCCAACCCTAAACATAATTAGCATACCAATCTACAATAGTTAAGCATGTTGATCCGTTAAGGAGGGTTTAAGGGGTTAAGTCCCTACCTTAGAACGCCCCAAAAACTCCTAAACAGCCACCAATCGTGCCGGAACCCCTCGAAGTCTCCGCGCGAATCACACCAAATCTTCGCGTTTCCCGCCCGATCTAAGACCGCCACACGTACCAGGGTCTTCCCACGAGCTCCCATCAACCATCGGAAGTGTTGGAAACAGACAAAGGTAAAAGTGGAGGGAAGAGAGGAAAGGAAAAGGAAAGGTTGCTGCTCTCGGGCTGCCCTATTTCTACAGCGCGACAAATAACGTCCACATACCTCGCCGCCTATTTGAACCGCCAATGGATGACGTCCGGACCGCTTGCCGTCAAGTTCAACGAAAACGTCCACATCGCTGGACGCTAAAACCAAGTCAACGGCTAGCCCCTGGCCGTCAACCACAAGTCAACGACAATATCCATTGTCGTCAACCACATCCGAACCTCTACAAGATCCAATAAGATCCGCTAAGACCCGAGACCTTACAGCCAGACGGACCCTTAATGTGCCTCATGTTTTTATCGTAGACAATCAATCATTTAATGGCCAATAGAGAGTACCAAGAAATAGATGAGATCACTAGACGAATAGACGAGATAGTAGAGTGAACGTGAATAGATGAGCGAGTAGAGTATAGATGCGAGCTAGTGGACATTGCACGTATGCGACGAGTAACAGGTGGTAGTCACAGTTACACAACACGCGCACCTTGGTTTTGGCAGTCGGGTGGAACTCACGATCTCCCCTGGCCAAATTATGCACAAGTCCAGAGGTCCGACGTGATTCAAGATGTGAGCGAACTTCAATAGCCGTTTGGACCATATTGATCCCTAAGGGTGTAATAGGTGTTAGGGTACAACCGCTCGTCGACCCATGTGGGAATCCATGATCAGAGGAGACTTACGGAGGCCTTGTGCAGGGTCACTAGTCCGCGAAGGAATATCCAACGGAGAGTTCACCACAAGACAAGTAAAGTGTGTATATAAAATAGGTACTCGACGTTCTAGAGGAATTCTAGAACAGTGGAGCGTCGATATCGGTATATAAACAACGCTAGAACGAATACAAGTCCTTTAAAAATAGGGCAGTTAATATACGTTTTGCAATAAATTACCAGATACATTATGAGATATTTTATGCCAGATGTCAGCCTATATGTGGTTTCATGTGTGTGCATGTTAAGAGAGATCATAGATAGAAAAGAAGTCATGAATATGTATTTTAAAGCATCAATAAAGCTCCATTTTAAAACAGATATTTTTACTGCGTATATGACTGTTAAGAAGGCGTAAGAATATTTTTGAAAGTGGAGAGTAACAATTTTATATGGGTTTTTCATGCAAAATCCTGTGAAGCGACATAGGCCAGTAAGGATTGCGACAGGGTCAGGCAGATCGCAACAGTTGCTTGTACAGGTCGCGACATGACTTGCAGACCCAGGGCTGGGAACGCGACAGGGGCAGGAAAGGGTCCCGCACAGACAGGCACAGGATAGCGACGGCTTACCTGTCGCTTTCTGAACGCGACGGGTAGGCTGTCGCAATCAGACCCCAGAAGGTGACATATCGTGCCGTCGCTTTCTGGTGGTCTGTGCCTGACTCTGACAGGAGTCAGACCAGACATTGGATTGTGGACCAGAAAATCATATTTTGATACAGGGGTCGTTCAGAAAATCATAACTAATAGTATACACGATGAAAAATCATGAAACCAGTTGCAAATGAAACTAGACATGCGAGAGTACTTCCAATAAATAGGAATTAGAGATAGAGCACGGTTGAACATGGTTTGGGCAAGAACAGTAACAAGTAACATAGAACATGATACAAAGAGCAAGATTGATTTAATTCGAGCAACATGCTCAACAAGATTAGGGCTTTCAGGCAAAAGATGCCTAACATGCATCAATCCCTACATTAAAAATCTCGTAGCATGGGTTGAGTATACAAGGAGATCAAGAGTTAAGAAGAGGGTTCGGGGTCATGTAAGTTCATAACATGAAAAATCAAGAACTAAAGATATGCTCGATGGAAATTACGAAACTTGAGGGTTTTGTTCCTAATGTATGGAACAATCTACAGAAAAAAATTAGATTTTAGCTTGTGAGAATGCCTACCTTTGACTCGATTTATTCCTCTAGGCTTAGAATCCAAGAACGAGTAAGAGCTCCAAGAACTCCTTCTTCCCACGAGATCTTCTCGTCCTTGGCCTCTTCTCCACGTCCAACAACCTTTGGCAATGAGCTAGGGTCGCCAAGAGGGTTTATGAGATGCATTTATATAAATACAAGTTCCTATTCTACTACTACTCAAATTCTCTTAATTACGAGATTTCCTAACTCCACCATTCTTCTCTTGCTTTCCAATCTCTATTGGGTTAGGGTAGTATCTAAATTCGTGCTAGACTATATGGGGTAGGTTAGGAAATTCCAATTATTCCAACTCTAATTGCCACTTTTATTGCTTTAATAACCCTTTCCAATTATGAGATAATTAAACTCCGATTTAGGGTATTTTCTTATTATTCTCCTTTGTAAATTCATATTTTGACCTAATAAATTCTAGAGGGTCCATTAAGCAAATCCATTACTCTTTTCCATTTAATGGTTTCATTTAATGCTCTTTTTATTTAAATATCCATTTAGCTAGGTTTAATATTATTTTTTAATTTTTTATTTTTCTTACAAAATTCAAGCTGCTACACAAAGGCACCTTGCTCTTCTGAGATTATTTGGGTAGGATGTTGACCAGCCTTACACAGAAAAATTTACGTATATGAAATTGTTTCTCATGAACATAAGTAATTAGCAAATTTTGTATATGTGTACTTATTTAAATACTATGCATGTTGTATTTATCTATTCAAGCATATGTATATACCTATGTTGTATACGTGTGTGTATATATATTTATACATATGTCATCTAAGTGTGCGTATGCAGGATTAATTTTTGTTGTATATTCTTCTTAGTTAACTTATTGCATATTGCTCTTAATGATATCGTGCATGTATTATCTAAATATGATGTGTATATTATGCTAATTATTCCATGAATATTGTATGGAATTATACTTTGTACATATGTATATATGTATGGTTCATCTTATGCATGTGATATCTAAATATTCTATATACATTAAGTTGTCCATAGTATAATATGGTACTTAAATAATATTGAGCATATGATAGGTAAGTATTGTCATTACCTTGTAAGTACATATGAATTGTTTTTCGTACATGTATATCTTTAAGCGTGCATGCATTATCTTACTATCGATGTACGTGTTATATTATTTAGAAACATGCAGGTTGATGTAATTACGTTGAGTACATGACTGTATGCAATGTTTTAACTTGGTACATATGATACTTATTTCAATAACCATTAAATTCTTTATGACATGCATGATACCTAAATAATAGTGTGTGTTATTTCATTTACATGCTCGTGCATAATACATGCAACTATGGTGTATATGTATATATATATGTATGTTACTTCATGCATATTATCTTTAACTAAGATAAGTACAATTTATATTAAGAAATAGGGTATAATGCATTAGTTTATGTGGTGAATGTATTTATTTATTTCAGCACATTTAGTTGATTGTGATGTAATCTTACATTTATTTTAATGCATGTTGATTGCTGGCCGAGGGAGACAGTTGTCGGCCCACCCAATGTGCCGCTGATTGCATGCCCTGGTTGGCATCCAGATCGATGGACACCAACCACACTGTGGGCGGAACAGATCTGGACTCCAACTGCATGTTGACTACACCAGATGTTGACGTCAAGTTCCCTCCTGTGTAACGGTTCCAGATTTGGTAACACTCGCGTTTTGTCCGGTTCCAGTTTAGGAAACCCTTCTAAAGTCGTAGGGAACCTACCCTAAAGTGTACCCAACCCATCCAACTCTATAAAAACAACATCTTCTGGCCGCGCCAAGCCTTTTTGGTGTTTGTGAAACCCTAGCACTTCCTGTGAGAAAAGCTGAAGTTCCAAGGCTTCGATCCGGCGACTGGAGGAGTTTCTTGGAGAGCTACAACGACTGGAGGATAACTCAACCATCAAGGAGACATCCCCAACTGCGAGGATCAACCCACAATAATTGAAGGACTAGATCTAAGGAGTTTTCGAGCACCTTCTTGGCAGGGCCGAGGAGGGCTTCATCGGCGAAGTTTGATCTTCTAGGATTTTATTAGAGGCAAGTAGCCTATGTATATCAATCCTATACATGTCCCCTTAGGTCCTAACATTTTTTTGGATTTTTCCTTGAGTCCTGGACCCTCCAATTTCCCCTTTGTATGTGAGTGCTGTTTGGGCAGTCTGCTGTCTGGAGGTTAGTGGCAACATCCTGTGCTGCCAAGCTCCTATGTTGACGGCAGGGGATTGTGCAGTTGACTCAGTAGGCAGCCAAGACTGTGCAGTCAAGTTCCTCAGTGTTCTCAAAACTGCTGTTTGATCTTCTTTAAGATATTTAATTGATTTTCAGGTATGTGTGCATGCTGTAGATTTTATGTGGGGTCAAAGTCGATTAGTAGGTCATGTCATGAGGTTTTACTGAATTTTCATTATTTGTGTTAATTACTAAAATTCTGATAATTGGACTATGAGCATAAAATGACCATGTTTAATCTGTGTAAATAAGTCAGTGGTGAGTTAGGGTTTCATTAATTTTTTGCAAGCATATAATGAGTGTATCTACCGCAATTGACACTATTAGATTTGACTAATATACTGTGATTCCTACTTAGAGGAATTAGTGAGAAATGCACCTATAATTGCTTAATTGTTATAAATATATTTCCTTTCAGAAAAATCTGTACAATTGATTAGTGTTTGTTTATTTTTTCTAACCTGTGATAAAATTTCATGATGTTTTGATAACAGTAGGTACTATTATTGTTTTAAATGAGAAAATGGCCATGTTAGCTTGTTAGGTTTAATTATGTGTAAATCAAGGGTTAACACATGTTATATCTTGTTTTAGGTTGTTTATCATTGTTAAACAGTAAGAATGAGTTCTGCAAATTGAAAGATAACTAAATTATGTAAAGTGTATGTAAAAAGAGAGTAAAAAGTGTATATAAAGCGTGAGAAAAATGTGATGAAGTATGATAATGTGATTAATGTAAAATTTGGCCAAGATTTACACTGCTACCATAGGGGTCCGAGAGCCGTACCATAGAAAATTCCCTATGGAAAGCTCAACGTATGTGAAATAAATCGTAAGGGCATTAGGATAAATCCTGGATATGGACAGGTTCCACTGGTTAGGGTGGAGAGGGCTTCTCCCGGTTCTGCGCAGTTACCTAGATTTATCACCACATTGCCTAGGTGATGAATAAGAGATATGCGAGTGTGAATTATGCTATGTGCAAAATTCTCCTCTAGTTGGTATTAGGACTATGTGTTATGGCAACTTAAGAAATACATGTGAATAAAGTAATGTGACATGTGAATAGACTGGAAGTGCCCATGACACGTGGTAAGTGCCCATGATGCACGTGGTAAGTGCAATGATGTGACATGTGATAAATGAACGTGCAAGAGAAATATGTGAAAAAGTGTGAAAGAATATGTAAAGAAGATTAATGTTAATGAGTGTAAATGCATGTGAAAACCAGGTAAAACATATGGATTCATTTTATTTATGTGTTGATTGTTGAATATAATGCATGTTGGTATCATGTCATTTAGACTAATATCATCCATATGGTAGAATAAGTGAATATGTGTATGTAAACTGTAAAGTAATGCAATGTGGAAAAATGAGCATGGTAATTGTCAATGAAAAGATGGCATGTGAACAGTTGTAAATCCATGTAATTATGTTTGATTATGTCAAAACAGCAAGCAAAATGAGATATGATTATGATAAATACTTGAAATAATGTTTGAGTTCCATGATAAAGTCACTATTCATTTAGTATATAGTTTCACGCTTAAATTGTAGATAATTGCCACCGATTTGGATATGTTTTAAAATCTTCAAACCATGATTAATGAAGTTGGTGTCCTTGTGATTTATTCATATTAAAACAGTAATGAAATGTGTAAATAAATGAGAAAAATGCATGTGAACCATGAATAGATACCATGTTAGGTTGTTATCTACTTTTGCTTAACTCCGTGTTCTAATTGGTAGAATTGTTCAAGGATATGGATAATGTTTAGATTAATAATCTGTTACTGATAGGTGTTTAAGAGTGCATGTGCTCATATCATGTATGCACTAATTTGATTATGCCTAATTATGATAGAATGTTTAGTATCATGTTATGTATTTATTAAAAAGCATGTGCAAGTGTCATGAGAGTATGATAATTATACATAAAACAACAAGTTAAATGTGTGATGAAATGATATTATTGCATGAGAATTGGCTAGACCACATGCTAGGAGTGTTCATTATCTTGTACATAACCTTATGTCTTAAATTTGTAAAAGTTGTGCAATGATATGAAAGATTTGAACCATGTATCATAGGACATTCCAGGTGTAGAGAACTTGTGTAGGTGTATGTTATCTTCATGTTTTTAATATGAGTATGTTTTAATTAGAAATGTGTTTGGGTGAATTATGTGTAATTGAACATAAGAAGCATGTGCCATGTAAATTGTTGTGGTTAGAATGATAGAATGTGTTTCCATTATTGTTGGTAGCTTAGTGTGTGTGATTTGTGTAAGTTTGATGTTTTAGATTACTTACTGAGTCTTTTAGACTCATACTTACTTCGGCGTACAGGTGTGATAGGTTATCTCGTAGCTGAGGAGAAGATAGTGAAGATTGACACCGCAGTCAAGGAGTAGTTACTTGTGGAGATTTCTTTTTGTAGTTGCTTTATTTCATAGTTGAATAATGTTATTCGTATGGAAAATGTAATGGACAATGTGGTTCATTTCAAGTTGTAATAATGTGGACTCTAGCATTTTCTTTTACTATATAGACTGTGGAATACGTGATGATGATGGAATGAAGTTTATTATTTCTTTTATTTCTGCTGTACTCAATTAATATTCATGGACATATCAACCTTATCGTTTAGTGTTGGGTTACTATCCCACTGTGACGACGCTCTTTGTACCAATGGAGATTGGTATAATCGTACTGGTATGAGGAGGGTCGTTACATACTGAGTATAATCTACCAAGGTATTTCTGGGCAGAAGCAGTCAACACAGCCTGCTACATCATCAATAGGTGTATGATCAGACCAATACTAAAGAAGACTCCATATGAGCTTTACAAAGAAAAGAAGCCCAACATCAGTCATCTACGACCTTTTGGTTGTAAGTGTTTTATTTTAAATAATGGTAAAGATAATTTAGGAAAATAGATGCTAAAAGTGATGAAGATTTTTGTTAGGATATATTTCAAACCTAGGGGATATAAAGTTTTTAATAGAAGAACTTTAACCATAGAACAACCTGTGCATATATTATTTGATGAAACTAACCCTTCTATTACAGGACTCTCCTCGCCGATCCGCAGTGGTGCCACCTCCGCACTCCGTCGTCACCGCCAACTCCCAGGGGTCTAAGCGCGAAGGCTCCGCATACTCCGACCAGGAGTTAGCCAAGCACCTCCGCCGCGTCGTTGACCTCGAGCGTCGCATGGACGTGATGGTCCAAAGGGCGGAAGGCAAAACTCCGGAGGATGACTTGGACTTCCACTCCTTGTTCACTGCGGAGATCCTGGAGGCCCGGGTCTCCCCGAAGCTGCCCCTACCTACCATCACGCCCTAGGACGGTACCTTCGACCCGGCGGATCATATCCATGGGTTTGAGTCACACATGGTGTTCCACGAGCATCAGATGTGGCCAAATGTCGGGCCTTCCCGGCTACGTTGAAGGAGGCTGCGTGGGCATGGTTCGAAGCCCTCCCCGCAGGCTCCATCTCCTCCTTCCACCAGCTGAAGAAGTCCTTTCGGGACAACTTCCTGGGTGGAAGGTCACAGCCACGCAAAGCGGCCTCCCTCCTGTCTGTTCGGAAAAAGAAGGGTGAAGCACTCTGGGACTATGTCAAGCAGTTCCAGACCGAAGCACTCCGCATTCCATGCCTTGACGTCCCTTTAGCTACCAGTGCCCTCATCCAGGGCACTCGCGATAGCTTCCACTAGAGGACGCTGGGAGTGCAACAGCCCACCACTCTGGCCGACCTGCTCTCCACTTCTCAATGCCATACTGCGTGCGAGGAGAGCTTGGCAGTCGGCCGAGTAGAGTAGGGCAATCAAATCGAAAGGAAGAGGCCTTCTGACAATAGTTCAGACGCGAACAGAAGAAAGGCCGGCGCAACGGGGACTCGCCATGCCGACCACGCCCCTTCACCGAATATACTCCCCTCACGGTGGCCCCCAAATAGATCCTGGATGAAATCTGGGACAAACAATACGTTTGATGGCCGCCCAGGATGTGCTCTGACCGCCGCAGGTGCAACCAAGACAAGTATTGCCACTTTCACCGTGACCACTACCACGACACCTCGGAATGCCGTCAACTCAAGGACGAGATCGAGTCCTTAATCAAGCGCGGCGACCTGGGGCGCTACGTGCGCCGGAATGAAGACCGCCCAAGACACGAGAACGAACCCCCGAACAGCCCATCAATAATGAGCCAAATGGGCAGGAGATCAATGTGATCGCGGGTGGTTTCGGCGCAGGCGGAGAAAGTAGTTTAGACCACGCGACTACGCTTGGTGGGTGCGCTTGGTGGAGAGGCCCCCGGCGCCTCGGCCAAGTTCTTATCCCTCCAGTCCAGCTCGCACATGATCCAAGGAGGCCATAAGCTTCTCGGACGATGACCTTGTAGGAGTTTCAACTCCACACACTGATGCGTTGGTCGTCTCGGCCACCATCAATCATTGTACTGTGCATCGGATTTTGGTAGATAATGGAAGTGCCCCTGATGTGTTGGCTTACGATTGTTTCTTAATGATGGGATTGAAAATCGATCAGCTCACTCCAGTAGAATAGCCTCTGTTCGGCTTCTCTCGGTCTCGATTCATCCCATGGGATGAGCATGCCTTCCGATCACTCTGGGAACGACACCGAAGAGTGTGACCAAGATGGTGGATTTCTTGGTCATTCGAAGCATGTCGGGGTATAACGCCATCCTTGGCAGGGGCCTGATTGGCCACATCAAGGCAGTACCCTCATCTCTCCACCAAAAGATTAAGTTCCCCACTCCGTATGGTATCGGCGAGGTGTTCGACAGCCATCGAGAATCCCGACGGTGCTATGTCGTCTCCCTTGAGGACAAACAGCCTGTCGCAGATCCAGAGGTCCTACCAGCCGACCAACCTTCCACCAACCGAGGGACCCCCGCCGAAGATTTGCTACCTGTACGGGTGGACGACGACCCCGAGCATGTCCTCTACATTGGCGCACTGCTCCCAGAAGCCGAACAACAATGCTACAAGGCTTTCTTGCTAGCCAACTTGGACGTGTTCGCGTGGTCGGAAGATGAGCTGCCCGACATCGCTCCATAAGTAATGACACATCATCTTCATCTAAATCCAAGGGTGCCACCGGTCCAGTAGAGACGACGACCTATCAACTGCGAACGACAAACCGTGATCTACGATCACGTTGTCAAAAGCCGAGCTGTTGGACTTCTCCGAGAAGCCCAATATTCCAGATGGATCTCCAACATGGTCCTCGTACGCAAGGCCAATGGCAAATGATTACAAGGATCTCAATAAGGCAATGCCGAAGGACAACTTCCCCCTGTCGTGCATTGACCAGTTGGTGGACGCCACTTCCGGGCATGAGCTTCTCAGCTTCTTGGACGCCTACTCTAGTTATCACCAGATTAGTATGCATCCCTCGGACCAGGACGCCATAATTTTGTCACCGACCTCGGCCTTTACTGTTTCACCAGGATGCCATTTGGTCTGAAGAACACAGGCGCGACATACTAGTGGCTGGTCAACAAAATGTTCGAGCAGCAGATTGGGCGCAATATGGAAGTCTACGTCGATGACATGCTGGTCAAAACTCTCCCGAGCACCGACCGCATCACCGACCTTGAAGAAACCTTCACAACCCTACGAAGGTACAACATGAAGCTCAATCTCGCAAAGTGTGCGTTCAGAGTACGCTCGGGGAAGTTCCTTGGCTTCCTCATCTCTAATCGAGGAATAGAGGCCAACCCCGAGAAAATCCGAGCCATATTGGAGATGAGCAGCCCCAAGACCATACGTGACGTCCAACAACTCACTGGACACCTCGCGGCTCTCAATCGCTTCAAATCCCGAGCAGCAGAACGGAGCTTTAACTTCTTCAAATTGTTGCGAGTCCCCAAAGGCACCTTGTTGCCCAGCTAGCTAGCCCAGAGGGGGGGGGGTGAATGGGTTATTAAAAATTTGATCTTTGATTATACCTGTTCACTAAAAGGATTACACAACAACTTAAACGAAGGTTAGAGTTAGAGGAAATGAGACAGCAAACACACAAAACACAACCACAAGACACAAGGATTTTTATCCTGGTTCGGAACTCCTCTCCACAGGAGACCTACGTCCAGTCCCTGAGCAATACCTCAGGATTTCACTATCAAGGGTACTATCCCCTCACGGATCCTTACACCCAGCCTCAACTGGTCTTCCTTCAACCTGAAGGGAAAACACCACCCTAGATACCACCAGGTCTTCCTTCACCCAGAAGGGAACACAACTAATAAAAAGAAGTATAAGAACAAACTTCAGGAACTAGCTCATACAGCTACAATCTGAAGCAAACAAGCCTCGAGAGAGAAGGAATTTTAACACTGGTTTCTCTCCAAAGACTACACTGGCTCTCACAGGAATTTCTTCTTGAACACTGAGAGCTAAAGATGGATTGGAATAGAGTGCTTCGCTCTAGGTTGAATCACAGAAGACTTGAAGGATTGGCGATGCTTTCTTTCAGAGTAATCTACTTCAAAAGTCTTTTGCTTCTCTCAGTCTTGAGTCTTGTATTTAAGCTTCTACTTGAAATTTGAACGTTAAAGATCCGTTGTCTCTCATCCTGGTGTACGTTAGACTGGTCTGCAAGGAAGCTTCTGATCTTCAGTCTTTTATCCTTTAGTACACGCCAGATAAACATTTTAATATCTTGTATCTTGTGTCCAACGTTGTACAGATAGATCTTGTCAGGTATCTGCAGGCATGTCAACAATAAATAGGAGACAACTAGGGCTGTCGTTGATCGTTAGTCACAGTTTGGAAAAGATATTGCTAGTTTTAGCAAAGCTCCTTTCTGTCAAAATAAAGATGTAGACAGAGTAGCACAATGGTGGAAGATATCGTCTGCATGCATGAGAGATACGTTCAGAGTGCATTGAATGCATAGCAGTCAAACAGATGAGATACGACTTTGACTATTCAACGTATATCAAAGAGTGTTGATATAATAATGAAATCGTTGTGAATATATTCGTTGTATTTCTTAAGAAATCGATATGAATAAACTCTAACAAATCGTTGTACCAAGCAAATCGTTCTGAATTCTAAAGAAATTGTTTCGACAAGCAAATCGTTACGAGGTCTGAAGAAATCGTTACGAGAACTAAAGAAGTCGTACGGCTAAAAATCGTTGTGATTTCTAAAGAAATCGTTACGAGAACTTAAGAAATCGTTACGCTAGAAAGTCGTTGTGAGTTCTAAAATTGTTACGAGAACTTAAGAAATCGTTACGGCTAGAAAGTCGTTGTGAGTTCTAAAGAAATCGTTACGAGAACTTAAGAAATCGTTACGGCTAGAAAGTCGTTGTGAGTTCTAAAGAAATCGTTACGAGAACTTAAGAATCGTTACGGCTAGAAAGTCGTTGTGAGTTCTAAAGAAATCGTTACGAGAACTTAAGAAATCGTTACGGCTAGAAAGTCGTTGTGAGTTCTAAAGAAATCGTTACGAGAACTTAAGAAATCGTTACGGCTAGAAAGTCGTTGTGAGTTCTAAAGAAATCGTTACGAGTACTGAAGAAATCGTTACACAGACAAGTCGTTACGAGTTCAAAAGAAGTCGTTACGAGTACTGAAGAAATCGTTACGACAGACAAGTCGTTACGCTTTCAAGAAATCGTTGCGATGTCTTATAGAATCGTTAGACGGTCAGGTCGTTACGCTTTCCAAAGAAATCGTTGCGATGTCATATAGAATCGTTATGAGATCTTTAAGAAATCGTTACGGTATCGATTTGTTTGAAACATCACGACTTTTCGGTCAGAAAGGAAATCGATCATAATACTTATGAAATGTTATGATGACTATTGAAATCGATATGAACTTATAAAGGAATCGTTCTGATTATCAATAGAAGTCGTATGAAGTATGAAGAAGTCGATGCAATGACTTGGAAAAATTATGAAGTGAGAGTCTTACCTGATTGTCTTGAACTTTCTTTTACTTTTATTTCCTGTCCTCAAGGCTCAAGTAATTCATTAGTAATGTTTTGTTAATCATCAAAATTAATATAAATAAGTGAATTAATTTATCTGGAGAGAGTTTGGTCATCAATCTCCCCCTTTTTGATGATGACAAAATATACTAAACAACATAATGAAACAACATGTTTTTCAGAGTTGCATTAGTTTTCTCCCCCTTTTTGTCAATAAGCAAAAAGATAGTCTATGAGACAAAGAAGAGAGAAAGCTTTGTATTAATGAGGAGTAAGATAATACAAAGGAGACAAAAGGGAGGCATGCTGGGAAATAACAGTCCATGCCTTGATCTCTATGTCTTCAAAAGTCTGGTGGAAAACACCAGGAGCAACTGAGAAGGAAGAACCCATGGCTGGAGAGATCCGCTGAATGTAAAGCTGCCGCTGTTCTTCCAGGAATTCTTCATACTGATCTTTGTCCAGGATGAATCGGAAGTAGGTGCTCTTCCCAAAGCTGGCACGATGGAGAAATCTATCCAGAGAGATTGGATAGAAAATCTTCTGATCAAGCAGATCCTGCTTCAGAGCATAGAAGGCAGTATATCTGGCTGCCCACTGAACATAGATCTCTTGAATGGGATTTATGGAGTTGAGATCCATGAAGGCTTCGGCTGATAGAATGGGTTTAGCTTGACGGACCAAGGAACTGTTGATGGCTTGCAACTGAAGATGGGGTTCCTTGTAGAGCGTTTCCCATATGGTGGGAGAAAGCCTCTCACACTCAGAGATGAGTGGAGCCAAAACTTGAGAGGAAATGCGGCCAGAGTGGTATTCTCTGAAGATAAACCGCAAAAGGAAGGCATTCTACCCTGCTTAGCTGACATTCTGCCCATCTGCTTAGCAAACATATCAAAGGCATGGGAGCCTGCATCTGAGTCAAACACTAAGGAGTGTAGCTTTGGCAGAAGAACTGGAGAGTCAACTTTGAGATCGGCAAAATCCACTGTGAGGGGAAGATTTATTGGATGTTCTGATCTCAGCATCACTATGGCTGAATGAAATTGGTAGAACTGGACTTCAGGCAGCTTGTTCAAGTAGCAGAAATCACTGTACAGCTGGAAGTTCTTGGCAATTCTGATCTCTTTCAAAATGAAGGTCCCCAAGAGTTTTTATGCTGAAGAGTAAACCACTCAGAAAGAGTGAGTGGGTGAGCTCTATGGGTAAGGGATTCTGCCCTGGCAGTCAAGTATTTGGTGTACTGAGCTTGTTGCCCTTGACATTGGCCCACTGATCTTCAGTCTTGAACTCAGTGCCCTCAAAGATTTTGGATTTTTGAGGGTGGGACAGCTGGGTAAAAGGAAGAACAGTGTTTAGATGCTCAGAGAGGTTGAGGAAAGGAATACCATAGACGGTGGAGAGGATGCACTTTTGAAGGTATTCCCTATAGATAGGTCTTCTCTGAGGTTCGAGGGTAAGAGAGTACCAAAGAGGAGGAAATAAGGTGAGGAGGGGATGCTGACAGAGGATGAATGTTTCCTCTTTTTCTTGGCAGGACTGGGAGGATCAGTCCTGTGGATATGAGTGGCAGTGGAGAGAATGGTGATGGTATTTCTCTCAAAATCATCCGGAAGATTAGTGTCAAAGACACCAAGAAGTGGAGGTTTTTCCGAAGGAAGGTGACAGAGGAAGGAGGAGTAGGAGGATAGAAGAGGTGTTTGGGATTGAAGGATGTAGATGGGTGAACTGGAGTGGTTTGAGTGAGAGGTGAAGAAGGTGAGAATGATGATGGAGCTGAGGTGTGAGAAGGAGTGGGAGAGAAAGAAGGTTGAGATGAAATGAGAGAGGAAGAAGGTTGGGTGCGAGGCATAGGGTGTTTGAGAGTTGGTGGTGCTGGAGGGGCTGTAGAAGGAGATGAAGGTGAGGAGAGGGTTGGAGTTGCAAGAGCAGAAGTATCAGGGGCCTTGGTAGCTTCAATGGGCTCTTTCCCTTTTGCATGACCCTCTCTGACAACTACAGACGGCCCAGATGGCCCTGATGGCCCTGATGCTGGCACTGATGGCCCTGATGGCCCTGATGCTTGAGCTGAAGGCCCTGCTGGCCGAGACTCTTGAGCTGGAGGCCCTGGCGGCCGAGGAACAGCTGCTGATCTGCTCTGAGTAGCTGCAGGAGAAAAACCACTTGACCTTGAAAGATTTGCAATCATGGACTTCATATCAGACATTTCCTTGTTGAACCACTTCATAGCATTTCGGACTGAAGATAGCTCAGAGGTTGTTGAAGCTTGACTGGTCAGAATGCCTTGCACACTGGTCTGAACTGATGATAAAATATCTCCTTGAGCCTTCAACAATTCCATAACTGGCTTCAGATTTACTTTTCTGTGGCTCTTTCTTGACCTTCTGTGAACCACTCTCTTTTGTTTGCTCTGCTGAGTGACAAGCTCCTCAATATGTACATGGCTTGCACTTGGTTCTTCACTTACAGGAGCGCTGGCAGGAGGAGGATTTTTCTGAGATGGTGCATCTGTCTCAGGAGCATTTTCTATCAATGGTTCCTCATTTTTAGTTTGCTCCCCCTGAATAGGAGCATGGAGATCAACATTTTCTAGCTCCCCCTGGGCAGGAGCTTCCTCCAAAACAATTTTCTCAGAGTGGCCTTCTGCCACGGATTCTGACAAGTTTGATTCACTAGCATGTTGTTCCCCTTGGCTGGGAACATCTTCCAAAATCACTTCTTGCTGAAAAGCTGCTTGCACCTCAACATTGACAACTGATTCAGAAAAATTTTCTGTATGGCCTGGTGCCATAGTATCTTCTTCAGAAGTAACTGAGGTGGAGGGAAGAGAGTCCAAAACATCTCTCAAAATAGAGGCAACTATTGAGGTGGGCAAAGGATCTGCCACACCTGCTACAACTTCTTCCATTTGAACTTCTGGAGGATGAGATTCAACTTCTATAATGGGTGATCCTGAAATCTCTGCTTGGAGTTCCACTGAGGGTGCTGCTGCTACTCTCTCTACTGCTGCTGATCTTACCTCTAAAACTGCTAGAGGATCTGCTGCTTCTTGAATCTCTGGGACAACTCCGATGATGGCCTCTCCCTCTGCCACAGAGGTCTTGGTCCATATCCCATTTTGCACTGAAAAACCACTTTTCTTAAGGTTCCTGGACCTTATAGACTGGCCCATCTTTTCTACAACAACTCCAGATAAATCAACTCCAAAATGCTTGAAAATCTTGGTTAGGAGATGAGCGTAGGGCAAGGATACATTCATTTTGCTCTTTGTATCCCAGATTTGAGCACTAGCAAACTTCATTCTCTCCAACATGACTGCGGCCAAGTTAATCTCCTTATTCTGGATTACCCAGAACATCATATCCGAATCTGCCCTAGTGCAAGATGAGAAAGTAGCACTCCGGGGAACCATAATTTGGCAGATAATGAAATGGAGTAGACGGTTGAATGCAGACATTTGATTGATATCTAATTTTCCGTCTTTCAGCCTGAAACCTGGACCTATAATGCCAAGACCCTTTGCTTCATCGTTCACGGTGTGAACCCCACTATGTCCAGATGTCTTCACTCCAAACAACGTGTGCAGGAGTTCATGGTCTACCTTAATTTGGATACCCTTAACAGAGGAGACAAGGGACCCATCCGCCTCTGACTTCAGACAAACGAAAAAGGCTTTCACCAGATCGGGATAGCTTACCTCGGTGAAAGTGGCAACATCCATCCACTGCATCCTTCTCAAAGCTTCTACTAAACTGCTCATGCCATTTTCTCTAGATTCTGAACATCCACTGCCTTGTTTCCACAAATCTTCGTCTTCACGAAGGTGAATCTTTCTTGCTGCTCTGCGGACAGGTACTCAGCACTGTAGCCCCCTACACTTCCGGAGATCATCGGAGCGGCCATGGGTAGAGAGAAAGCTTCAAATCTTGCAGAGAGTCGATGCCAGAATCGTTAGGGCATCGGCTTTGGGCGACCAAATAAAAGAGAAAGGGTAAAGGTGGAAGATGAGTCGTTCCCAGAACGATTTGACTAATTAGAATTACTTTATCGAAAACAGGAAGCGCCAAAAGGCGGTAACGGCAGAAGGCGACAAGAGGGTTTGACGAGTCAAACTACTTTTAACACAACAGCGGTCAAAGCAGAGTAAATAAGCTGAGTTTTGCTTAAAGTCAAGGAAAGAGAGAAAATTTTATTTATTCTGAAAAATTTATATGCCAATTTAAATACAGAAATCTTTTCACAAATTGCACATCCCTAATTCCCTTCTAAGAGATGTAAATCTCTCTTCAGGTAGGGCTTTTGTGAAGATATCTGCTAGTTGACCATTTGTATCTATAAAAGAAATTTCTAAGTTACCACTAGCTACATGATCTCGAATGAAGTGATATCTAACCTCAATATGTTTAGTCCTTGAGTGTTGCACTGGATTCTTGGTGAGGTTGATGGCACTTGTATTATCACACAGTAGTGGAATTGACTTGATATGAATGCCGAAATCCTCAAGTTGTTGCTTTATCCATAGGAGTTGTGTGCAGCAACTTCCAGCAGCAACATATTCTGCCTCAGCTGTTGATAGAGCTACTGAATTTTGTTTCTTGGAGGACCAAGATATCAGACATCCTGCAAGAAACTGACAACAACCACTGGTGCTCTTTCTATCTACTTTGCATCCAGCATAATCAGCATCAGAATATCCTACTAAATTTATTTCACAAGATTTTGGATACCAAAGACCTAAATCATGAGTTCTAGCTAAATATCTGAATATTCTTTTCACAGAAATTAAATGAGACTCTCTAGGGTCTGCTTGATATCTAGCACACATGCATACACTGAATAAAATGTCTGGTCTACTTGCTGTTAAGTAAAGTAATGACCCTATCATGCCTCTATAGTTCTTTTGATCTACCTTTTACCATTTTGATCACTGTCCATTCTGGTTGATGTGCTCATTGGCGTTGACAGTGGCTTCGCACCTTCAAAACCAAATTTCTTTAATAGCTCTTTGGTGTACTTGGCTTGACAGATGTGGGTGCCTTCCTTCCCTTGCTTGATTTGTAATCCAAGGAAGTAGTTTAGCTCTCCCATCATACTCATTTCAAATTCTCCCTGCATAAGCTTTTCAAAGTACTTGCAGAGAGATTCATCAGTAGATCCAAAAATAATATCATCTACATATATTTGCACAAGAAGTATATAATTGACTTTAGATTTTATAAATAATGTACTATCTACTTGACCTCTAGTGAAACCATGATCTAATAAGAAGGTACTGAGCCTCTCATACCAGGCTCTAAGTGCTTGCTTTAAACCATATAGAGCCTTATGGAGTTTAAATACATGATTTGGAAATTCGGTGTCATCAAAACCTGGAGGTTGTTCAACATACACTTCCTCTTTGATAAAACCATTTAAAAAGGTTGATTTGACATCCATTTGAAACAATTTTAAATCTAATGCAGATGCATAAGCAAGTAAAATCCTAATAGCCTCAAGTCTAGCCACAGGTGCATAGGTTTCATCGAAATCTATGCCTTCCTCTTGGGAATAGCCTTGAGCTACCAGTCTGGCCTTGTTCCTTAAGATTACTCCAGACTCATCCAGTTTATTTCTGAACACCCACTTGGTGCCAATAACTGAATGATTGGATGGTCTAGGAACAAGTGACCATACTTGGTTTCTCTTGAACTGATTTAGTTCATCTTGCATGGCTATTATCCAAGATTCATCAGTTAAAGCTTCATTGACTGTCTTAGGCTCTATTTGAGAAACAAAGGCTAAATAATCACAAGGGATTACATTACCTCTTGTTCTTACCCCTACGGATGGATCACCAATAATGTTCTCAGGAGGGTGATCTTTCTGATGTCTCCATTCTTTTGGAAGATTTCCATGTTGAATTTCAGTCTGCTGCAGTTCTTCCAGAGGTGGATCTTCCTTGTCCTCAATTGAGGTATTCTTTAATTTTTCGGACAAGTCATCTGCATCATCAATGTCACTAATTTCTTCCTTTTTCAAGGAGGGGTTAGATTCATCAAAAATAACATGCACAGATTGTTCAATTAATAATGAGCGTTTATTGAAAACTCTATAACCTTTGGGTTTAGAAGTGTACCCCATAAAGATGCCTTCATCTGATTTGGCATCTAACTTACCAATGTCCCTTTTTCCATTGTTGTGGATGAAACAAGGACATCCAAATATTTTGAAGTGACTGATCTTTGGTTTCTTTCCCTTGTAAAGTTCATAAGCAGTCTTCTTCAGAATTGGCCTGATCATTACCCTATTAATGATATAGCTTGCAGTGTTGATGGCTTCGGCCCAAAAATATCTTGGCAAGTCATATTCTGATAACATGGTTCTTGCCATATCCAAAAGAGTTCTGTTTTTCCTCTCAGCAATTCCATTCTGTTGAGGTGTCCTTGGTGCTGAGAAGTTGTGCTCAATTCCTTGATCATTACAGAACTTTGCAAACTTTTCATTCTGAAACTCACCACCATGATCTGATCGGATAGAGATAATGGTGAACTTCTGATCTTTTGAACTTTCTTGCTGAAGCTGACAAAATTATCAAAGGTGTCATCTTTGTGCTCTAGAAAGGATACCCAAGTAAATCTTGAGTAATCATCAACTATGACAAATCCAAAATTCTTTCCTCCGAGACTGGTAGTCCTCATTGGCCCAAATAGATCCATATGAAGTAATTCTAATGGCTTTGAGGTGGTCACTACTGTCTTTGATTTGAAAGAGCTCTTGGTGTGCTTTCCTCTTGCACAAGGTCTGCAGATGCTATCCATTTTTGAGTTGACCTTTGGCAATCCTTCCACTAGATTTCTCTTTCTGAGCTTGTTTAATCCATCCAAGCTGCAGTGGCCCAGTCTTCTGTGCCACAGCTCTGTTGATTGATCTTTGCTGGCTGCCAAACAGACATCTTGATCCTTGAGTTCCTCGAGATAGAGAACATACAAATTTCTTTCTCTATATGCTTCAAATATGACTGCTCCATCCTTTAATATACTGCACTTTGATTCTTGGAACTGAATCTGATGGCCTTTGTCACACAACTGGCTGATGCTGATGAGATTGTGCTTTAATCCTTTGACCAGCATTACATCTTCAATAACTGATTTTCCTTTGATGTTCACGGACCCACTTCCTATCACTGTGCCTTTTCCATTATCCCCATAGGTGACTGTTCCTTCTTCAGCTTGGAGATTAACGAAAGCTTCTGGTTGCCTGACATGTGCCTTGAGCATCCACTATCCAAATACCATTTGGATGCTCTTGAATTTCCCTGAAATTTAAACATTAAGTTTTAGGTACCCAAGTTCTTTTGGGTCCTGATGGGTCAGTATCATTGTTTTACTTTTTATTATCCACTTCTTATGTCTTGTTGGGCATGTAGTTATAATATGTCCTAACTTATTGCAATGACTACAGCAGGATAACTTAGTTACTTTTTCAATATATTTGAAATCAGCTTTGTATGCTATATCTTGTTCAGGTACAAATTTCGGTGTTGGATAATTTTTAGGATAAATTACGGTTTCTTCATTATCTGGGGGTGTATATCCTAATCCATTTTTCTTCCTACCTGATCTTCTAGCGCCTTTTAATATTAATGAGTTTTTACCATTAGTAAATTTCTCTAATATGCTTGATAGTTTATCATTTTCTTTAATTAGTTTTCTATTTCTGTTTTAAGTTCACTTAAGTCTTCCTGTTTTTCTAAGTGTGTTATTTTTTTTTTTCTCTTTTAAATCTTCATTTTCTGCTTTTAGATCCGAGTTAGTGTTTTCTAAACATATTACATTTTTCTTGCTAATTTTAAGTAATTTAGATACTTCTTTATATTTATCATAGAGTTCATTAAAAGCACTTTCTAGATTGTCAGAATCTGAATCATTACAGGAATCAAAAGAAGAGTCAGAAGTTACCTTTTCTTCGGTGTTGGCCATGAGAGCCAGGTTGGCTTCTTCTCCATCACTGCTTGAGCTTGACTCACTGTCTGAGTCACTGCTGTTCTCCCAAGCAGCTGCCATTGCCTTCTTTTTATACTTCTTGAATTTTCTGAAATTATCCTTCTTCTTGTGATCATTCTTCTTAAGCATTGGACAATCAGCCTTGATGTGTCCAGGCTTCTTGCATTCATAGCATATCACTTCTCCTTTCTTAGAATCCTTTACTTCTGGTTTTCTGAAGTCTTTATTTTTCTTGAAAGGTCTTCTCCCAGACTGGAACTTCTTCTTCTTTGCTAGAATTCTTTGAAGTCTTCGAGACAGCATTGCTTCTTCATCATCACTGTCCTTACTGCTTTCACTGTTGTCCAGTGATTCTTCTGATATGTCTTCATTGGCCTTGAGAGCATTTGATTGCTTCTTTCTGCTGGAGGATTCTCCTAATCTCTCCATATTTATCTCATGGGCCATGAGGGATCCTATTAACTTTTCCAATGACATTAGTTTTAGATCATTGGCTTCCTCAATGGCTGTTACCTTTGGAATCCATGAGGATGGCAGAGATCTGAGGATCTTCCTGACCATATCTGATACATCATAGATTTTTCCTAATCCAGCTAATCCATTTGTGATATCTGTGAATCTACTAAACATTTGGGTTATGGATTCACCTGACTGCATCTGGAATCTTTCATATTGAGTCACAAGAATGTCGATTCTTGTCTCCTTTACCTTATCTGTCCCTTCATAGGTAATCCTGAGCTTTTCCCACATTTCCATTGCGGATTTGCAGGCTGAAACTCTGTTGAATTCTTTCTTGCTGAGAGCACAGCACAGGATGCTCTTGGCTTTGCAGTTTAAGGAGATTTTTCTTCTGTCTTCATCTGTCCACTGAGCCTTTGCATTGGTGACTAGAAGATCGCCTTCTTCTACAATGGACCATATCATGTAATCGTGGCCTTGTAGAAAGTACTCCATTCTTGTTTTCCAATAGGTATAATCTTCTCCATCAAACAAAGGAGGTCTGTTGACTGACTGACCTTCGAAATTACCTTGGGCTGCCATGGATCTTTACTCTTCAGATCGTTGGATCTTCTTCTTTGTCGAAGAGACTCGCTTTGATACCACTTGTTGCCCAGCTAGCTAGCCCAGAGGGGGGGGGGTGAATGGGTTATTAAAAATTTGATCTTTGATTAATACCTGTTCACTAAAAGGATTACACAACAACTTAAACGAAGGTTAGAGTTAGAGGAAATGAGACAGCAAACACACAAAACACAACCACAAGACACAAGGATTTTTATCCTGGTTCGGAACTCCTCTCCACAGGAGACCTACGTCCAGTCCCTGAGCAATACCTCAGGATTTCACTATCAAGGGTACTATCCCCCTCACGGATCCTTACACCCAGCCTCAACTGGTCTTCCTTCAACCTGAAGGGAAAACAACCACCCTGGATACCACCAGGTCTTCCTTCACCCAGAAGGGAACACAACTAATAAAAAGAAGTATAAGAACAAGCTTCAGGAACTAGCTCATACAGCTACAATCTGAAGCAAACAAGCCTCGAGAGAGAAGGAATTTTAACACTGGTTTCTCTCCAAAGACTACACTGGCTCTCACAGGAATTTCTTCTTGAACACTGAGAGCTAAAGATGGATTGGAATAGAGTGCTTCGCTCTAGGTTGAATCACATAAGACTTGAAGGATTGGCGATGCTTTCTTTCAGAGTAATCTACTTCAAAAGTCTTTTGCTTCTGAGTCTTGAGTCTTGTATTTAAGCTTCTACTTGAAATTTGAACGTTAAAGATCCGTTGTCTCTCATCCTGGTGTACGTTAGACTGGTCTGCAAGGAAGCTTCTGATCTTCAGTCTTTTATCCTTTAGTACACGCCAGAGAAACATTTTAATATCTTGTATCTTGTGTCCAACGTTGTACAGATAGATCTTGTCAGGTATCTGCAGGCATGTCAACAATAAATAGGAGACAGCTAGGGCTGTCGTTGATCGTTAGTCACAGTTTGGAAAAGATATTGCTAGTTTTAGCAAAGCTCCTTTCTGTCAAAATAAAGATGTAGACAGAGTAGCACAACGGTGGAAGATATCGTCTGCATGCATGAGAGATACGTTCAGAGTGCATTGAATGCATAGCAGTCAAACAGACGAGATACGACTTTGACTATTCAACGTATATCAAAGAGTGTTGATATAATAATGAAATCGTTGTGAGATATAATTCGTTGTATTTCTGAAGAAATCGATATGAAACTCTTAACAAATCATTGTACCAAGCAAATCGTTCTGAATTCTAAAGAAATTGTTTCGACAAGCAAATCGTTACGAGGTCTGAAGAAATCGTTACGAGAACTAAAGAAGTCGATACGGCTAGAAAGTCGTTGTGGGTTCTAAAGAAATCGTTACGAGAACTTAAGAAATCGTTACGGCTAGAAAGTCGTTGTAAGTTCTAAAGAAATCGTTACGAGAACTTAAGAAATCGTTACGGCTAGAAAGTCGTTGTGAGTTCTAAAGAAATCGTTACGAGAACTTAAGAAATCGTTACGGCTAGAAAGTCGTTGTGAGTTCTAAAGAAATCGTTACGGCTAGAAAGTCGTTGTGAGTTCTAAAGAAATCGTTACGAGAACTTAAGAAATCGTTACGGCTAGAAAGTCGTTGTGAGTTCTAAAGAAATCGTTACGAGAACTTAAGAAATCGTTACGGCTAGAAAGTCGTTGTGAGTTCTAGAGAAATCGTTACGAGTACTGAAGAAATCGTTACAACAGACAAGTCGTTACGAGTTCAAAAGAAGTCGTTACGAGTACTGAAGAAATCGCTACGACAGACAAGTCGTTACGCTTTCAAAAGAAATCGTTGCGATGTCTTATAGAATCGTTACGACGGTCAGGTCGTTGCGCTTTCCAAAGAAATCGTTGCGATGTCATATAGAATCGTTATGAGATCTTTAAGAAATCGTTACGTTATCGATTTATTTTGAAACATCACGACTTTTCGGTCAGAAAGGAAATCAATCATAATACTTATGAAATTGTTATGATGACTATTGAAATCGATATGAACTTATAAAGGAATCGTTCTGATTATCAATAGAAGTCGTTATGAAGTATGAATGAAGTCGATGCAATGACTTGGAAGAATTATGAAGTGAGAGTCTTACCTGATTGTCTTGAACTTTCTTTTACTTTTATTTCCTGTCCTCAAGGCTCAAGTAATTCATTAGTAATGTTTTGTTAATCATCAAAATTAATATATAAATAAGTGAATTAATTTATCTGGAGAGAGTTTGGTCATCACACCTCACCGTAAGGGGGGCAAGTACGGTAGACCAAGGACTGCGAAGCATCCTTCATCGAGCTGAAGGCGTACCTGGCTGCCCCACCTATTCTCTCAAAGCCTATCTCAGGGAACCTCTGTTCGTGTACCTTTCAGTCACCGAACACTCCATTAGCACGGTGCTGATCAGAGAAGAGGCAACGGCACAACACCTGTTTATTACATAAGTAGGGTGCTCCAAGAGGCTTAAAGGAGATACCCTCGAGCAGAGAAGCTCACCCTGGCGCTCGTTACGGTTGCTCGGAAACTCAGGCCTTACTTTCAGGCCCATCCGATCACGGTGTTAACCAACCAGCCATTGAAACTCATCCTTCAGCAACCAGAGGCTTTTGGTAGGCTCATCAAATAGGCCATAGAACTTGCGGAATTCGACATCAGCTATCGTCCAAGGACGACCATCAAGGCACGGGCGTTAGCAAACTTCGTGGTGGAATGCACCCTTCCGACCGAGAAGGATCCTCCATTGGCGGACGAGCCCCCATGGGAGCTCTACGTCGACGAGTGTCACAAGAAGTGGAGCAAGCATGGTTCTAACCTCCCCGGAAGGTTTGGAATTCCAATACAGCCTAAGGTTCCGCTTCAATGCCTCCAACAACGCAGCAGAATATGAAGCTCGGTACCTGGCAGTGCTCGGTACCTGCAAACCTCCAAACGACCGACGAGTTCCGACTCGAGCAGAACATAGTAAGGGGAGAAGATAGAAAACGAGCCACTTATACACAGGAAAGATCCATTCATTTCATCAAAAAGGATCGTACATGGAGCCCGCTAAGGCGGGAGTTACAAGAAGAAGAAGGGAAGAGATATAGATCAAGGTGCTTGCTCGGAAGGACCTGCCTCGTCATCCCCAGGGGTCATCCGCTCAGCCTTGAAGTTCGTAAAATGAACTCCATCTAAGCGCGGATCCTAAGTTCGTCGATGGCATTCTTGGAGGGCGGCTTCAAACGCCTCCCGAGAATACTCGTCCATGGCCAGCCTCCGCCCTCGGTCCTCACAGACCTCGAGTTCCACCTTGTAGCCAGTCGCACCGTATTGTTCCAAGTCTTCTTGGAACTCTGGCCTGATCTTATACTCGGCGACTCCCTGAGCTTCTGCCTCAGAGAGGACCCCTGCGAGTGTGGTCTTCTCTACCCGGACAACTGCAAGCTCCAACTCGGAGGTCCTAAGCGCGATTTGGAGGTTCTTGGCATCCCTCTGCAGCTCGGCCTCCCGAAGGTGGTGTTGCTCTTCACGCTCCTCACAGAATGCGAACTCGACGTCCCACATCTGCTGGTGGTATTGAGCCTGGGAAGCGAGCCTCTTCAGCACCTTCAGGGATTACATGACGCCGTCCACCAGTGCCTCGACGTCAACCTCGCCATCCTTGTCCGAGCGGCACTCCCCCTGGCGGACCTCTGGCGACCGATTAGGAGTTACCTCCAGGCCTGCCCTCTGGCACCGCGCCAGCAATTCAAGCTGGGAAGCGGTGGGGCAGGTCCCTCGATGAGCTCCCGTGGAGACGCTCCAAGGCGGCCTCAAGAACAGTCACCAAAGGCCTCGCAGGGGACTTCGTCCTCAGCACCTGCGACAGTGGTTCTCGATCCTCCTCGGACCCAGCCCAGTCCTCAAAGGCAGTAACGGTCCACCCGACGGGGAGCCTCTCTCCAGCGTCCGTGCAGTCGATGACCCCGTTGGCCGCCATCTCATGGCTTTCGCCGCTGGCAAGTGCCCTGTGAGAAGGTTCGGCCTCCTCGACCCTGGCCGTCTGCTCGGCTGAAGGTATAGTCGGGGGCGCTCCCCGCGGCTGGTCCTCCACGGCGACCTCTAGCGGTGGGATGGGGTCCGTTGCTCCCTCCAACGCTCCCACCGCAGTCATTGTAACGACCCGACCTCCCAGACCCCCGTCAGGGACCCCGAAGGTCGCGCCACCACCCACAGATCCGAAGACCCAGAAGGGTTAGAATATAGTCCAGTGAGATAAGCAATGAAATCAAATAACTATAACAAGAAAGTGCGTACATTAATAAAGGAAATATGTACAACATGTCCCAAATAAAAGTACAAGTATAGAAAGAAAGGTGCAGTCCTTAAGGGGCATATCCCGAGGACTTGCAAAAAGGCCACTCTCAACTCATGGTACAAAGAGCACTCACGCTCACAACTCACACTACTGGCAATGCACGGTGAACAAGCCGCCACCACGACCGTCCGACAACAAACTCCTACGACAGCGAGTCCCTACCTGAAGAGACTAGGGGGATGAGCCTCACGAACAAGGCTCAGTAGGGATAACCAGTCCCTTACCAGCCAGAGCACCAGGAACTCCAACAAGCGGAAGCAAAACTACTCTACAAAGCAGTAAAGCGGGAAACACCTACTGCAGAGAGCTACAAAGCAGCGGAATAGAGAAAATGCTACGACCCACAACCAGAGTTGGGACAGACACGACTCTCGTAGAACCAGCAGAGTCAAACACAATGCAGAAGCAACCCTCGGCACACACCCACCGAGACAAAGGAGCTTACGGAACACCGGAGCAACCGCGTGAGACCAGAGTCTCACGACACAAGCACCAACATCCCGGACCTCCACGAGGTCGGGAAGGAATAACCAGGTGTCACCACGAGAGACACCGAGCAACCACGTGAGAAACACCGTCTCACCACAGGGACCGCAACTTCAGACCTCCACAAGGTCAAGGGCCTACAAGCAGAACCACCCTGCACCTCGGACACGCCACGAGGGTAGGGAACTACACACTCTGGTGCTACCATGGACGGCACCAAGGAACGGGTTATAGAAACAACAGTCGGGTGCCTACACCAAACACCCAGAGAGAACTCGCAGAGCAGAAACCACTAAACACGGCCCACGAGGCCAAACCAACCAAGCCCACAGAACTAGACACGACTAGGCTACAACCACCGTGCAGGCTAGGACAATGAGAAACCTAATCTCGAAAATAGTGTGAGAAACACCATCACGCAAGAGCACACAAGCCACCGCCACAGGCAGCTAAGAGAGGGACACACTGTCCACCCCTCTTGCTCGCCAGCCGCTGACTCCCGCCTACGACCTCCCTAGGTAGAGTGAGGCTAGCGAGTCACAGCAAAGAACACAACCACAAACACCGTATTCCGGCCGAACTGTGGCCCCACACCTGACCTCCTAATGCGGCTCTGGAACCAACGCAGAGTGAGGCAGTGAGACGGACTAGCTGGACCCACACCAGAAGAGCACCAAACCACCTCGGCGACCCAGACCAGCTAAGAGAGCTCTACAAACTACTCATGCCATTGTCCCCACCGTTTTCCCCTTCTGCTCCAAGTCAGTGACTTGAGCACGCCTGCTGCCCAGAGCAACACCCTCTAACACAGACGCGCGAGGCTTGGGGTCCTAGGTAACGGTAACAACCTGTCTCGCAGACAAGCCCTCAAGTGCCGAGCACTGGGCGAAAGAGAACTGGCATGGCAACCACCAAAAGAAACAACACAGCTGGCTTGTAACCAAGACAAGCCCAGCAGGCACAGGCACGCACAACACCCCTTCTGAAAACCCCCAGAAGGGCTGTCAGCCATTGTCGGCACACAAGGCACGGCCTGAGAAACCGGAACACCACAGACAGAACAAAAACCATTGCTCTTCTAATAATTGATTGATAGACACACAATCGATTATTAGACAGACGCGAGCCTCCTAGAACCGCCGGTAGGACACGACCACGAAGGAGTCACCTTCGGTCACTGAACGCAGGGAGGCAACCTACCGCATTCCCTACCAGAAGGTCATAAGGGCAACCCTGCCCTGGGGCACACGCTGAGACACCAACCGAGGCCACGGAAACACCCAAGGCGCGCAGGTCTTGTCGCGCCCTCCTCACTCGTCACGATACCATCGCAACGGGAAGGGCAACCGCGACAAGCGGGTCGCGCCGGGGAAACGCGTCACGTCAACTTGGTTTTCGTGACAAGGAAAAGCGTCGCGACATGCTTATCACGACAGGGTTGCACGCCGTGACAACAGCTTGTCGCGATGGGCAACCGAGTCGCGACACGACCCATATCGCGATGGCCAACTGTGTCGCGATAAGGTCGCGTCGTACCGGGGCGCTGGGGTCCCCCACACGCTACAAACACTACCACCAGGGGAGGGATCATGGTGAAAGCAGTAAACACAAGCATTCCACAAAGTGGACTCCCAATCCACACCAACAAGAAAGGACACAAGAATCCCTACTGGAGAATGAAGAACCAACCTACAAAGGGGCCTTCACGATGCCATGGCCGCCTCCTCCTCGGTCCACAACGATGCGCCAATGCTCCGCACGAGCCGCCGCCGCTCCGCCAAGCTCCCACCGCCAGAGAGGAAAGGGGGGAAACCTTCCCCTCCTCGGAGAGGAGGGAAGGGAGAAAGGCCAAAGAAGGGAAAGGGAGAGCTGACCAAGGCTCTTAGCCTCCAGCCCCCAGAACGTGACGGATGATGTTGGCAAGGCCTCCCAATCCACACCAACAGAAAGCTAAACCACACGGTCCACAGGCACACGCGCAGAGGCAAAACAAAGGAAGACGTCTGATGTTGGCAAGGCCAAGCAACTCAAGACGTCGGCAAACTGCACGGGAAACGAAACAACCGCAGAGGTCGAAGATGACACGTCGACCTCATAGGGACCCAAACCGAAGCTGGGTACCACAACAGAACGCACTCGTTTCCCAAAGAGAGAGGGAAAAACCCAGACACAGGCCGCGGCCAAGACCTGGCGTACCACCGATAGAGCTACCTAGACAAGGCAAAGCAGCCACCCCACAACGGTAATGGTACAGCCACAAGGCATGACCAGCACGAAGTGTCCTAGAGGCGGAAAGCTCAACACCTCGAACACCGAGCAAACTCGCGAAACGACACACGAAGTTCAAAACAGAGCACGTGGCACAGCACACGGTGCCAACACAAGTACTAGGAGCCACCCAAGGTGCAACACAACACACCAAGGCTCCAGATGGAATAGAACAAACCACCTGATCATGAGCACATGGTGCCACCACAAGCACCGAAACCAGGCAAGATGCAACACAGTTGCACCAACGGTCGAAAAAACACGGCTAATAGGATGGACTCTCCACAAGAGACCCACCAAAAGCCATACGCAAGAAACCACAAGCTTGAAAGGGTGGGACAGGCCACAATGGCCTCGAACCCTTGAGGCACAAAGACACGAAACATCCAAAAGAAGCACGCTCCAGGTGCAGTACACAATTGCACCAACGGCCCGAAACGACCCAAGGCCAACCGAAAGGGACTCTCCACCAGAGACCCACACAAGTAAAACACACGGAGAACCAGCAGCTTCAAGAGTGCAACAACCATCAGCTCTTAGAAGTGCACAACAGGAGGCACTACTCCTACCATCACAGGTAGAGAGGGCCACACACCAAAGAGCGACAAGTGCCTCCCAAGCACAGCCGAAGCACAAGCAAAACACGCACCGAACAATGCCTGCACCAGCAAGCCAAACAAAACAAAAGAAAACCCAGTGCTGCCTCACACTGAACACAGGGCACGCTGCCCTACATCGTCCAGTCAGGCGACAAGAAACCAGCACAGTAAGAGATGGGACAATAGGTCACCACAACCTATCGCACCACAAGGAAACCACGCGCACAAGGGGAGCAACCAGCTCAACCTCGGGACGGTACAAGGGGAGGGACCTTTGCCACAAAGGTCGCCACAGTGCGAAACACGGCACCAACTACCATGCCAACACCACCACCCTGAGCAACCCACGGAAAGCAGAGGAAGAAGGCACACAATAGGCCTCCTCCTCACGCGAAAGAGGAAAACAACAACGCAAGGCTAGCACTCCCACAGGAGGCACAGCCAACCAAACACCCATGGCACTTACCAGACTACCATCTGGCAGAGCTTGTAATCACGGGATTGTGCTCCCCTTTAGAAATTAATGAATATGAAGGATTAGGAAATGTACCGTGATCGCCACCAAGTAGTCGCCCAAGATGTATGATTGAAAGGACGGCTGACTACGTTGGAAAAGGAAAAGAAGGAAGAAGGCGTACCTGAGAACGCGACAAGAGGGTTGTCTCTATGCTTGTGCTTGAACGCGACGAACGGAACGACGCCTTCTTGGTCACGACAGCCTGGTCGTCGCCTTCTTCTTCAGTGAACAGAGATTGGGGTTTTGATCTTCCTGCTCCTCATCCGGCCGAGGGGCAGGAGCCTCACGCCTTCCTTGTCTTTTGGTACCTGCCAAGATCACAAAAATACAGAAACACCCATTAGAACTTCGTGCATGTGAGATCTATTCAATGAAAAACATGTAAACATGCACCAAACAGGAGGGAACTCACGTGGGTGGGGTATTTAACCCTTGTGGGTGTTAAAGATGGGTGTGTGGTGTGTGTTCTAATGAGAATCTAAGAAAAGAAACGAACTATGCATGCATGAATGAAGGGAAATAGTGAAGGAAAAAGGAGAGAGAAGTGTAGCCGGTGGAAAAACGCCCTGGGGGCTCTTCTTGGTCGTATGGAGAGAAAACTCTCTTCTTCGTAGTTGCTGCTCTCGGGAGAGGAAGAAGCAGACTCTGGCCTTGCCCAAAAGACAGAGTATTGAGGTAGTTATAGGTGATTATTTCTGGAAGGGCTGTGAGAGGAATAACGGGCAAGAGTCCGGGTTTGGGTAGGTATGGCCGTGCGTGGGCGATTGGAACTCCGAAAGGAGGCTTTAAGGGAGGTTTCCCCAAAATTTGGAAGGATTTGGACGCAATTTGGACGATCAAAAGAGGGAACATCCATGCATGGCATGTGTCCAAGTTTGGCTCGGAAAGGATCTCCTGCATGAGGTCCTAAACGCGACGGGCTACTGGTCGCTATCAAGAACGCGACGCCTCGATACGTCGCCTTCCTTATAAGGAAGGGGACTTTAAGTCAGTCTGGCGATTTTCAGGGATTTAAAATGCTCATTTATGGACGCGACATATCGAGGTGTCGTTTTCTTGAACGCGACAGGCATCGTGTCGCCTTCAGGAACTTTCAGTATATGACCATGCAAAGTGTCCAATCTCCATGCACAGCCTTCAGAATGACGTGCGATTTGAAACATCAACTCTTGACTCTGAGAGCTATGGGAAGAGGATTGATTTTGACCAGGAAGAATCCACCAGGGCGATGAGCTAATGAAAAGGATGTCATGATCGGAGAAAGCCAGCTTGACGACGATGATGAGCCAACGTGGGGCATCGATGATGTGACAAGGGATTTTTCTGGACTTATGGGTCAGAAATGGGTGTCTACAGATTGCCCCTCCTTGATGCTTGCTTTCCAAGGGAGTGGAGCGATAGTGGAGCGAAGGTGGCATGAAATGACGATGTGGCGAAATGAAGCGAAATGAGCTGAAAAGTGGGCATCAAGGTAAAGAGACACCCATTCTGAACGAATAAGCAGCAAGAATTATCCGGCTAACTTCGAACACGGCTGGGGATAGAGTGCGAGAATGGTTCCAACTCGGGACTAATAAAAGTCAAAAGAAAAGAAATGATCAACCTCCTGATTCAAGAGGTACCCTGGCTATTTTAGCGTGCAGGTTTCGTTCATTAAGGGATAGGTGCTGCCCGGCGGGTCGATTCGACTCTAGCCTTTGAGCGGGTCACGACTAATGAGCGGATCGGGGATAAAGGAATGACTATTATAATGAATGGAGATGAGAGGAATCCTGAACAGGAACCATACTCACGGACTGGACCTGAGCAACTAGCTCGAGGAAAACTTTCAAACTCGGAATGGAATGAAATTCTTGTCTGAGGAATTTAGGATCTAGGTTGAGACATCATTGGGAAGCTGGCTTTGACAAATCATGAAGCATAAAGCTTAAAGTCCTAAATGATGCATGTTGGGCTAAAAGAAAAGAAATCATAAAAACAAATGCGAAGAAAGGGAGAAAATAACAAATACTCAAGGATAATATTGCTAGATAATACGAGCAAGGGTCAAGACACTTCGCAACCCCGGTGTGCGATAGAATCTATCGTCCCCGAGTCGTATCACCTAACGGCCTATCTAGCGATTAGCAGTGTGCACCTAGATCATCCTTGTTTTTGGTGAAGGGGAACTCAGATCCCAGAACACACTGGGAATCAGCCGGTCCTTGAGATGATATAATAGCATAGATATCAAATAGTAATGAGGAGGGATCAGGGTTAGAGATACTTACCTGTACTTACCTGACGAACCGCCTCTTTTCGATTTTCTGATTTTCTGATTTTTATGGATTTTCTGATTTTCTGATTTTTAGATTTTCAAATAATCAAAACAGTAAAAGATACAAATACAAAGTAAAATGCACCAAATAACGAACAGACATTGAAGCATGTGTGCAAACATTGTGGGAAGCAATCACAAAGAAATATGCGTGACAGTGTGCCCTGATCAGAACGCGATAGGGGGATAGGTCGCTACCCTTGACTTAATAAGGCGACACTGCCTGTGTCGCCACCGGTAAGGCGACATATCGATATGTCGCTTTGACAGGATTCTCAGCCCGAGCTCAAAACCTGCAACCTGATTATTGCAATTTGACTCCCACTTGGACTCCTAATGCTCTCCTAATCAAAGTCCCACTCCTATTAGTTCTTCTCTACCCTTTCCAACCATGAATAGGAGTCTTATGGCTCTATAAATAAGGGGGAAGAGAGGCCAAATTCGCAGCTCACCCTTCTCTCTTCTTCTCTTCAAGCTCTCATGGCCATGAAGAGAGCTCTAAGTGCTTCCATGGGTGAGGAGGCGTCTTATGAAGGTCCGAAGCGAGCCCGGATGACCTATGATGCTCTCATGAGATTGACGGACGTCCCCAACCATCTGAGCAAGAGCAAGGAAGTGAGAGAGGTAAGTTGCTTGATGTTTTCAATTTTCCATGAATTTTCCTGCGAATTTCATCATTAATTTTGTTCTTCTTCTTCCTCCCTTCTCTTTTGCCTTTTTTCTTCATCTCCTCTAGCTCTTCCCCGGCTCCCGCCGCTATTCGAAGCTAACGTGGATCACCCCCATGATAAAAGCCTTACCCATGTTTGTAATCCGGTTCTTGAGAGAGTGGGGTTTGGGTGGGGTTTTGATAACGGCTCACAATTACCACAAAATTTCTTTTGATTGGCATAGTATCACAGCCTTGATAGAACTTTGGCACCCGCAAACCCATACCTTTATTTTCCCCAAATTCGAAGCAACCGTCCTTCTTGAGGAGGTCGAGGCCTTCTTGGCTCTCCCTAAGACCAAGCGAGAGGATGAGCAAAATATTTGCTATATTGTCGAGCCCATCAACCCAAAGCTGATCTTAGGTGAGTTCATGACCGACCCCGGGGATGTGTATACCATGATTAGCCCACAATCTATCCACCTTGTGCCATTGTCTAAGTGGGTCATATCCAAGTGTAAGGACAAGAGAGTAGACCACCGTGAGATAGCGAAGGCCGTAGCCATATGCTTGTGTGGGGTGGTGCTCTTCCCGTCTATGGATCACCTCATAGACTACGCGAGCTTAAGTGCTATAAGTGGGGTATGGCGGGGACTTTCCCTCTCTCATGCCGTTTTGGCTACCTTTATGCGGGTCTTACCTTGGCCTCTACGGGGGTTCTCTCTACGGCTCTATGATCCTTTTGGAGTGTTGGTTGGGAGTGAGGATAAAGTTCAAGCCTGTAGACAACCCCACTATCGATAGCCGGATCTTCGGTTGCCATCCACTGTGCTTCATTGGTGGGGAGTCCAAATTCGCCGATAAGGTTGTGTGCAGGACGGCGGACAGGAAGACGAGGAGCGCGTGGCGGCATTACCTCAACACGCTCCCAATGGAGCATTTCGCCTTGGGCATAGCGGCACTACGCGGAGTGGAGATTCGGCAACCCCTTGGACGCGGATTGGATCTCCAACTTGTGGGGAACATGGCAACGGTGCTCTACAACCCACAACGGTGCTACCTACAGATCGGGAAGCCGAGGACTAAGGTGCTTCCGCCGTCTCACCTGCCTCCAATGAAGAAGCGGTGTTTGGGAGACCCGGAGGATGAGCAGGCCGTACGGAGCGCGTTGGCCTTGTGGCGGGTGTGCGCTACTCATGCAATACCCCCGACGCTGAATGAAGAACGGGAGACGTACCAAGCGTACCTCCTAGAGCATGAGAAGATTCGGTCACTTGGGGGGCGTGAGCTTGAGAGGGAGAGATGATTGTATCTTTGAGAGATTTTGATGGGACATGATGGGACATGATGTAGTGAGAGTGAGAGACTTGAGGTTTTATGCTTTTTATTGCTTTTATTTGATGTAAGCATTGTAATTATCGCAATGAAAATCAATTCATGAAGGGTTGTGTGCACTGACTGAGAAGGCGACACAGAGAATGTCGCTACCTTGAACGTGACAGGTCAATGGGCGCGATCCTAAAAGTGAACGCGGCAGGGGTTCTGTCGCGAGCTTGAACGCTACAGGACCCTTGTCGCGTTATCAGATCCGGCAGCAATTTGAACTTGGGGCCCAGCGCCCCTCCCCTTTCTCGCGCTTTCTTTCCACTCCTTTTGTTTCCCTCTTCTCTCTGGCGACCGACTCAAAACACCCTCTCTTCCTCTTCTTCTCCGGCCACTCCTCCTCCGGTGATTGCCGGTGATAGCCGCGGCGGCCTCTTCTTCCCACTCTCCTTCTTCTCTCTCTCTCCCTTCCTCATCTCTCAGCGGCTTGCAATGGAGGGCAGAGGTGATGGAGGAGGCAACGGTGATGGCGGCCGGCGACGCACCAAGAAGATGATTCATCGTCGTCAAGCGAGCGAGGGCCCGTCCGGAGCGGTGCACGAAGATCCTCCGGCCGTGCCGATGGAGGAAAACACCACGGCGGCGGTGCCGGGTGAGGACGAACCCGTCAGACCCAAGAAGGTAGGTCCTCGAGCCCTAAACCTGTATGCGAGATGGTGGGAGTGCAAGGCACTCATGTGTAGGGCGTTTGCCCGATGTGGAACGGCTGAGGAACGGGAGTCTCCTGTCTCCCGGTCTTCCTGGTAACGTGACAACATGTCTGTCGCCTTACCAGTGGGAACGCAACAGGTCCACCGTCGCCTTCAAGAAGGTGACGGGTCGACAAGTCGCAACCCAGATTCTGAATGCGTCGGGCCTCCTGTCGCCTTTAAGAAGGCGACATGAGCCCTGTCGCATTGACAGGACTGAGATCTATTGTGCTTTCTTGGCCGAATTCTGATGTTTCTGTGTTTGTTTTGCAGAGTGAGTTGTGGTCCAGACTTGGATGGGCAGTTGTCCGGGCAATCTACCGTGGATTGCCGGACTTTCAGAGGGCCCGATTGGAGGAGATGGGGTTCGGCCCCTTTCTCAGACTAGATGAGTTGACTCCTGACGTGGCCCTTATCCAGGCCCTGAAGGAGAGGTGGGACCCCGAGTGCCACACTTTCCTCCTTCCGTGGGGTCACATGATTCCCACGTTAGAGGACGTGGCACGGATCACCGGCCTACGTGTGGACGGCTAGGCGGTGACGGGGGTAACCTACACGAGTTACCAGGAGCTGGCGGAGAGGCTGCTGGGGTTGGATGTGACGCGCGAGAGATCGTCGCTGATTCCGAGGATGAGGCTGCAGGCGAGCCTCGGGGTGGTGAGCGTGCGCCACCAGACATGAGAGAGCCAAGCGGATTATATGGCGAGGATGACAGAGGACGCCAGGGCAGCATTGGCGGACGAGGAGGGAGCGGCAGCGGACCGCGATCTAAGGCGATTCCTGATCCTCGTGATCGGGAAGTTAATTCTGGGGACCAGAGGGGACCCGGTCAGCTGCAGGTGCCTGCCCCTGCTGGAGGACTTGTCCAGCGTGGGCAGCTACGCATGGGGTGCGGCCCTCCTGGCCCACCTCTTCGACAGCCTGGGCACCTCCAGCATGGAGACGGGGGTAGCCGGATTCTTCCCACTCCTATAGGTACATTCCTTTACCCTTACCCTCTACTGCTCTTCTTCTGCTTATTTTGATTAAATGTAGTACTGACTGTGTCGCTTTGTAGGTGTGGGCATATCACCACCTCCCCTCCTTGGGTCGTGGTGAGCTGAGGCGGGCCGGGGCTGTGCCCCTTCTACGGTGTTGGCGGTTCCGCCGGGACGAGTAGTCACTGCGCCGGCAGGTGACATCGATCCATGACGCACTAGACACCGTGCCCTTCGGCCATGTGAGTACTTCTAGCCCTAGCCCTTTTCCTTTGCTTTGCTTACTTGACAGTTTGACTGACTGCTCTCTCTGTTTGTGGTGTGCAGGTTCAGTGGACTCCCTATGTCAGGGAGGATGACGCCGCCCAGCCGTGGGTGGAGCGGGGCCGTCTCTACTTCGGTAGGGACATTTGGCTCCATTCATTCAACACGGTGGTACCGCTCCACCACTGGCTGGTCGCGCGGACCTTAGGACTCCACCAGGAAGTGGTGGAGTTCCCGACTCGGCAGAGGTCGTGGGAGAGGCCTGGCCGGAGCTTCCGCGGGATCCAGCAGGTTACTGACTGGACAGTCCGAGTTCGTGAGCAGCTCGAGGACTGGGAACAGCGGGGCAAGGAGGTGGTCTCAGAGGCCACTAGTGACGAGGACTACTTCCGTGCCTATGCACGGAGGTACGGGGCCCGGGTTTACAAGGGGTCTCGGCGACCGGTGAGTTTTACTGCTTTCAGTTTCTTTAAGTTCTCAATCGATTGCCTGACTAATTTGACTTGTGTTTGCAGTTTGATCCTGAGGGGCGGATTACCTCGCTCGAGGGCATCCTCCACTCCGCCATTCGGCAGAGGGATGACCTCCAGGCGGTTGTGACCCAGCTGGTGAGTACTACATACCCAGACCCTTCTATTTCTAGATTTGGTTGACTGACTCTTCTTGTTTTCCCTTGCAGCGGGAGGAGCTAGATCGGGCCCAAAAGATGGTGGGAGGGGCTTCTTCCTCTCGAGAGGACCCTGGCCGTTCGGTGTTGGTGGGCCAGTTAGCGGCAGCAGTGGCCCGAGCAGAGGATGCTCTCGCCCAGGCGCAGGAGTGGGTAAGTTATCAACTAGATGCCCCCTTGACCCTCTGTTTCTTTTGGTGTTTTGACAAGACCTTTTGATGTTGCAGGAGGCTGAGCTGAGAGACTCCTTAGCATGGACGACCGCGCTGGAGGCGGAGATGGCGGAGCTGCGCCTACGCCCAGAGGCAATGGAGGTGACGCGCTGGCGTCAGGAGGTCGAGGAGGCGACGAGGCTGCGCGCTGAGGCCGGGGACCTCCGCACTCAGTTGGAGAGGAGAGGCACCACGGCGAGCTGCTGCGGTCCGAGATGAAGGGCCTCGAGAGGGCTCTAGCTTTGGTTGGACGCAGTCGCTCATCAGTTAGCAGGAGCGGTATCCCGAGCGGGTCCGCTGGACATTATCTGACAGGTTCGTTCGGACGACGAAGGAACGAGGAGGAGGCACGGCGGTGCGAGAGAGCGCCAGAGGGGAGCGAGACAGGTCCGAGGGACATGGCCCCTCCGTCTCCCCGCCCGCCTGAGGGTACAGGGGAGAGTGGCTGAGGGTTTGTACTTTTGCCCCTGAGTACATGTATGATATGAAATGGAATGGAATGGATCTTTCTTATTTTATGATTTGCGACTGAGTGAGAGTGAGAGTGACGGGTGAGATGCGAGTGCCGCTTTCCTTCTTTTGCGCCTTGCACACTTAGACAATCACGAAACAAGTTAGATCCGTTCTTAGCCCCTTGCGACGAATGACCAACCTTGATAAATGGTCAAGGGGCTAAGCCTTATTAAATAGGCAAAAGACATAAATAAATAACATGCATGAGCAAGTGAGTGGGGTACTTGAAAACATTTTTTTTGGAGTTATTGAAATATTCAATTTTTTTGAGTTTTTTTTTTGAGTTTTGAAATATTTGATTTTTTGGAGTTTTGAAATATTTTTTTTTTGGGTTTTGAAATATTTGATTTTTTGGAGTTTTGAAATATTTGATTTTTTGAAATATTTGTTTTGAAATATTTGTTTTTTTTTTTTTTTGTTTTGAAATATTTGTTGTTTTTTTTTTTTTTTTGGAGTTTTGAAAGACGCCTAAAGCCGGCGTTAGCCCTTCCTGAAATAAGACCCGCGAGACGGAAGGTACTTGCCCCTTTGGGCCACAACACTTAGACCGGTTCGAGCCGCCGGTTTGGAGTCTTGATCACCTCTAGTTCTTGCCACGGGCCTCACTAGGCTAGGACATGCGCTGAGGGGTGACAATGCCTCGGGAACTACCCTTAGTTGACACTGCGACTAGTTAAGCCATACCCAAGAGGTGATTCAGTCTTATAGGGAGAAATGTAAGATTACTTAAGGAAAGTCTTGTGTAGGTTTAGGGGTGTTGGGTTCGACTACTTCCCACAGCATACCCTTCAGAGATTGAGTCTGTTGTGGAGGGACTTTATGGTCTTTTGCTTTGGACTTGCATTATTTGGGGCATGCGTACGACCGGGCTCATGAGCGTCCCGCGGGGACTTTTCCACTCTTTGCCATGCCCCTATCGAGTTATGGATTTCCTTTTTCCTTTTTTTTTGTTTCTTTGCTTCTTTGCCCTTTGTTGTTTTGACCGTCCCTGTTTGAGACTTGATCTCGTCAGAATATGCTCTAGGTTGACGACCTTACCCTTACAATCCTTGGCCCCTACACTTCGACCGATTAGAAGAGAATGACCGACACATCGCCAGAGCGGGACCCACACAGTTGCAACATTTAGCAAGTGCAGCTACCCGGGCTCGTCGTGTGTGTGTGTTAATCCTAACTTAGGGCGGCCTTTGACGATTAGAGAGGGACTTCAGACTCTCAACACGTGGTTATTCCCCGATCTAGGTGTTGTGGCCTTACACCTACAGGCCTAGGGATAGAATCTTTTGAGGTACAACCCGTTCCACGGATGCGACAATTCGACGCCCTCAGCATTGGTTAAGCGATAAGCATTTCTGGGGTACACTTCCCTCACAACGTACGGACCCTCCCAATTAGGTTGCAGTTTGGACCTAGGACCTCCGAGTTTGATAAAAATGCGTTTCAAGACCATATCACCTTCTTAGAATTTTTGCTCAATTACCTTCTTTTCGAAAGACCTTGAGATTCGCCTTTGATATGAGAGCACATGGTTGGATGCCATAAGCCGCCTTTCATCTAATAGCTCCAATTGGACTAGCAACGCCTCTCGACGTTCGTCAAGATTTAGTTCCTTATCTAATTGGACTCTTAGCGAAGGGATTAGAATCTCATATGGAACTACTGCCTCCATCCCATAAGTGAGGGCGTACGGGGTTTGTCCTGTGGGAGTGCGGATAGAGGTACGATAGGCCCATAGAGCCTCTACTAGCTTCTCTGGCCAATCGGCAAACTTATGCGACTCACAGGTTTTCTTCAAGATTTTAAGAAGGGTTTTATTTGTTACCTCAGCTTGGCCATTGCCTTGTGGGTAATATGGAGATGAATGATGCAGAGTGATGTTATATTTCATACAGAGGTCCTGAAGTTCTTGCGAGATGAACTGTGGTCCGTTGTCCATGACGATGCTGCTTGGCACTCTAAACCGCGAGATGATATTCCTCATGATAAAGCAGCACACTGTGGATGCTTTGATTTATGTGAATGCTTCGGCTTCTGCCCACTTGGTGTAATACTCAGTTGCTGTTAGGATAAAGGATTTCTGCTTGGTTTGAGCATTCGGATCACCAAGAGGGCCAACAATATTGAAAGCCCACATGGAGAATGGCCAAGGTGTGGAGAGTAGATGAAGTGAGGAGGAAGGAGCATGAATTTTATCGGCATGGAGTTGACACTTACGCACCTACGGACGTAGATGGTACAGTCTTCCTCTAGGGTTGGTCAGTAGTAGCCCTGCCTAATGATTTTCTTTACGAGCATTTGACTGTTGATGTGCCCCCGCATTCGCTAGCATGGGCCCCTTCCACCACTTTCCAAGCTTCGTCATCTGTGAGGCATCTTAGAAGGACTCCATTAAGAGCTTGCTTGTACAGAACTTCTCCAACGACTGTGTACCTTAAGCGGCTCTTCTGATGGCCCTGCGATCTTCTGTACTTGCCCCTTCAGGATAGGTTCCATCCTTGCAATATCGCTCAATCTCAAATACCATGGCAGTTCTTCTTCATCCAAAATTTCTCGAGCTCAGTTAGCATGACTTGCTGCGCTCCTCTCTTCCTAGCCCTCTCTTCTAAGTTGCCTAAGGTCGTTAAACCAAGGGTCCTGGGTAGATGGAACATCAAGCCGTTGGACGACAATTGTCTTAGTCCGACGACTCAGAGGGAAGGATAGAGATGAAGCTAGTGACGCCAGAGCGTCGGCCATGATATTATGTGAACGAGGAGTATGGACATAAATGAGCTTGCGGAACTGCCTAGCCAATAGCGTGACCAGGTCTTGATATGGCTTGAGCTTCGGGTCACGAGTGCGGTAAGTTGAGAGCACCTGCCGCAGAACAAACTGAGAGTCACCTATGATTCTGAGGTGCAATGCCCCCAGCAGGTAAGCATGCTTTAGACCAGCGAGGAGAGCCTCGTACTCAGACATGTTATTGGTGGCGGGGAAGGTGAGTTGATAGGAAAAGGGGATGCTAATACCATCCGAGGTAAACAGCACGGCTCCAATGCCCCGTCCCTGGGAGTTGAGTGCGCCATCAAAATGGAGGGACCAGAAGGGGTCTTTGATGATAACCGAGAGCTCATCATCAGGGAATTCTTCTCGGAGGGAGTCGCTGTGAGGGAGTGGGAGATGGCCAGATGCTCAGCGATGGCATAACCCTTGACGACCTTTTGGACCACAAAGGAGATGTCGAACTGTGAGAGGAAGCTTTGCCAGCGCGCCAGCCGATCGGAGAGGACGGCTTTTCTAGAAGGTATCTGAGTGGATCCATTCTCGAGATCAGCTTGACCTCGTGGGCTAGGAAATAGTGCTTGAGCTTTTGGACTACCCACACGAGCGCGGCACAAGTTTTATCCGCGGTGGTGTACTTGGATTCTATGGTGTGGAAGAGCCTAGAGAGATAGTATGCTGCCCTTTCTTTCTCAGATTCATCGTGTTGTGCAAGGACAACACCTAGGGAGTCCTCAATGACTGAGAGATATAGGATTAGCGGTCTCCCAGGTACAGGAGGCTGCAAGACTGGGGGTTCATGAGATAACTCTTCAGCTCGTCGAAACTACTCGGCATTTATCATTCCATTCATTTTGCCCCTCCTTTCAAGAGATCATAGAACGGGCGGACATCTTTGTGAATGCTGGGATATAAATCTTCTGATGAACTGCAAACGCCTATTAACCCTCTCACCTGAAGATGTTCTTTGAGGTGGCATTTCTGCTATAGCCTTGGCCTTTTTGGATCAATCTCAATGCCCCGCTTGCTGACTATGAACCCTAGCAGCTTTCCTGATGATACCCCGAACACGCATTTCTTTGGATTCATTCTCAACTGATACTCTCTTGACCTTTGCAACACCTTGGCAAGGTTTTCGGGGTGTTCTCTCCTGGTTCTTGACTTCACTAAGATGTCATCCACGTATACTTCTACATAGACATGTATCATATCGTGGAAAATGGCCATCATCGCCCTCTGATAGGTAGCGCCGTCATTCTTTAGCCCAAATGGCATGACTACATAGCAGTATGTTCCCCATGGCGTGGTGAATGATGCTTTCTCTTGATCCTCAGGACCTAGATGGATTTGGTTATAACCTGAATACCCATCCATGAATGAGAGGGTCTCGTACCCAGCAGTGTTATCAATCAGCACATCAATATGAGGAAGCGGGAAGTCGTCCTTGGGAGATGCCCTATTCAAATCCCTGAAGTCGATGCAGATTCTGACTTTACCATCCTTCTTCATTACAGGGACTATATTTGCCACCTAGTTTGGATAAAGCACTACCCTGATGAATCTAGCCTTATGGAGTTTGTCCACTTCGTCCTTCATTTTCAGGGCCATGAGTGGGTGGAATCTTCTGAGCTTTTGCTTGATGGCCTTTGCCCCTTCTTTCAGTACAGCCGGTGCTCCACTAGCGAGGGGTCTAGACCTGGCATGTCCTCATATGACCAGGAGAATGTATCCTTGTACTCCTTAAGATTTGCACCAGTTCCTCTTCTTCATCGGGAGGGAGGTTTGCTGAGATTATCACGATCCTGGGATCTTCTTCTGTTCCAAGGTTGACTTCCTTAGTAGGTTCATCCACTGCCATTGTGGGCTCATCAAATCTCCTTATGCCACTGGCGTACTTTTCGGCAGCGTCATCTACTTCGCTATCCTCTTCATCGATTGGATCCTCATATTCATGATCTCGTAGACTCCGAATCCGTCGTCTATGAACACCCCATCCTGCACGAATTCTTCTTCCAACACCAGCGCTTCTTTTGTGAACTCCTCTATCAGCAGTAATGCTTGACATCGCCGAGCTAGCTCTTGAAGGTATCTTTGGGGAACGACCTTGCCCTTTGCTTCCTAGGGCGATGTTTGGACTTGGTGGTGCTGGGTTGACCTAACTCTCTAACCTAGGCCTGTCTAAACTAAGACTAGACTCTTCTACCCTAGACTCTCCTAGACTAGACGACTCTACAGGACTGGTGGAGGACATGGTGTCCTCGAAGAGGATGGCCCCTAGGAGGGTAGGAGGGGAAGCCCCAGTCGCGGGGTGCCCCTGATCAGGAGGGTGAAGGAAGTATGCCGGTTGCTCGACCTCAATGTGCATTTGAAAGTTGGCTTTTTTTTTTGGAGATCAGTGGAGAGCATGTAGCAAGAGAGGTGACCTCGTGGTCACTTGGATCGGTCTGCAGAGCAGAGAGGACTGTAGTGGGAGCTCGGGTGTGAGGAGAATGTGTGCAGCCGTCAGAAGTTGGGGAGTCAGCTGAATGAGTGGGGAGGAGAGGAAGGGACAAGACCGGGAAGCAGGGAGTCCAAGAGGGACGGGGTGGATGGCTAGCAGGTGCCCCTCCAGAGTTCATCTACGGTCTTCCCCTCTTCGTAGGGGATATCCGATTTCCTATGTCTGTGGTGTCGCTCATGAGCTGCCTTTTAGATGTGATGGCTGTGGGTGGATCTAATAGGTCTGCCGCAGCTGGAGGCCACGTCCTTTCTTCTTCCCAGGCAATGGTGATGTCTTCTATGTCAAACCATCGGTACCATTCAGCCTCTGGGTCCCCTGTCTTTCGCCTCTTGGTTGGACGAAGTGCTTCTAATGCTCTATAGGTTAGCAGAGGGGCCATGTGCCGAGAGAAGTTTCGGCCATGCACCTCGTGCTGCGACAGCTCCGCCTTAACTACCACGATGTTATATCCAGGTTGGGTAGGCCCCCTAATGAAATGACACCAGAGTGTCCATGTGAGTGGTTCGCGGTCGGCCTTGAGAGTGGATGTGCTGGATGACCATGGTTTGGACTTCTCCCTGTAACCCAAGCCCCATCAGCTTTTCATGACAATATCCGGGATAAGCTTGACTATGCTCTGCAGTTCTTTCCCTAGACCCTTGCCTTCCTCGTACCCGAGCTTCATCATGATCTGCCACCCCTTGGTGCTTAGCGGCTCCTTTCTTTTGATTGCATAGACTTGCGCCAGATTGACCTCTCGCTTGGACTGGAACGAGTAGCTCCAGGGGTAGTTGATGTCTAGTACCGAGACTACAGGCTTGTTAGCGGGCCATACGGCTGGGAGGTGGGTGTCATGGATGGCATCTACTGAGTGGGTGGTGGCTATGCTCTTACTTTGATGTTGCGCCCTTGAAAGGGGAACTTCAGACATTGATGTGCAGTGGACGGCACAGCTCCGAGTGCTTCCAACCATGGACGTCCCAGAATGGCCTTGAACATGGGATCAATATCAAGGACATAGAAATCTCGTGACGGCGAGCGGTCCCCATTCGGCTTGCATCGTCACCATGTCGTGGCAGGATCTTCTAGAGTTGTCGTAAGCGGCTATGGTGGTGGGTGTTGCCTCAACATACCTTCTGACAGGTCACAGGCTCTCAGGGTACTCAGCGGGCAGACATTTATTGATGCCCCCGTGTCGACCAGTGCCGCTCCCACTGCCACATGGTTGATGACTAGAGTCATGCAGAGAGGGAGCCTTCTGGCTTCTGGGGGTGCTAATTCACTTTCTGCAAAGGTAATTGCTGGCCCGCGAGTCACCATGGCTAGTGCACTCAGTAGTTTGTCAGCCAACATGTCCTCATTTACTACCACCTTCTGCAAGAAGTCCCTCAAGGCCTCCTGGTGCTCCTTGGATTTCTTTATCAGCTCCAGTATGGAGATCTTGGCTGGCACGTGATCCAGGTGCTTGAGGATGTCATAGTGGGTTCCCGGTAACGGCTCAATTAACCCCTCATCTCGTGTCTGCTGCTGAGCTTGCTGTTGCTGAGGCGGTTGCAGGACCTGTTGGGGGTTGCTCTGGTTGGTGGAGGTGGTGGAGATAGGTGGGTACGGACGACGAAAGACTCGCCCGCTCCGTAGGGTGGTTGGATGGGTGGCTGGTTGTCTGGCGGAGGATAGTGTAGCAGCGGAAGGTAGGTCTGGCCTAGGTGGTGGTAGGATAATGGAGGAGGGAGCAGATATGATGGGTGGTAGAGGTACGGAGACAGGTGGAGCGAAGGGTAAGAGGATGGGTGGACTAGCGACTGGCGCGAATGTTGAACCGACGGGCAGAATGACGGCGTTGGCCATGGAAACTACAGGAGGGATCGACTGGGGAGCCGTGTAGGCTGGTTGTATTGTTTGGGATTGAAGGGGATATTGGTGGTTAATGGCCATCATCTGCTGAACGTCTAGTTCATCATTATACGTCCAGTTTGCTTGAGGAGGAGAGTGGTGGACGATGGGATTCACCTGTGCTGGTGGCTGTGGTGGGTTTGGAGCTGGGGGATGGTTTGGTAGGGGGTTGTGGACAATGCTGAGGTCCTGCAACGGCTGTTGTTGTTGCTGAGGGGGTGGTTGGCGCTGTTGCCTCTGCTACTATTGTTGTCTCTGCCTCCCTTTGATTTCTCCGATCACCTGCCGGAGGGCTGTCCAGTTTATTTTGTTCTGCTCATGCAAGTCATACACCAAGTCCTTGAATGTGAAGCATTGATGGATGGTATGACCGGGCTACCGATGGAAGACATAGTACCGAGTATGGTCCACACTAGGGTTCAGTGGTCTCTCAGGAGGGAGTCTAATGGCTTCTGTGGAGAGCAAGGCCAGGAATATGTCAGAGAGTGTCTCCGGTAGTGGCGGGTAGTGAGTTCTTCTGGGACCCAAGGGACGCCTTTGTTGAGAGCCATCGGGAGGTGGCACCTGATTGTATTGGCGCTGCTGCTGCCCTTGTGGAGGATTGGTGAGGTTCTGACCCTGGGCAGTGTAAGGCTGGCGATTTTGGCTCTGGCCGGCAGGGTTGAACGCGGTCACTTGCTCGTTCACTTGGACCCCCTCAGTGACTGGCCCTTGAGGCTTTCTTTGGAACTGGGACTTCTGGGGTTCGAACATAGAGTGGATGGGAGAATCTTTGAGTTGGGTTTGGATAAACTGGGCCCGGCTGTAGAGTTGATGCATGGTGGTGATGTCATTCATTGCCAGGATATTTCTGTAGGCAGGGGTTGCGTTGGCAATGATGATTTTCACCTTCTCTCCCTCCGGAAGGTACCCCGGAACCCGCGTGGCCATTTGTCTCCACCTATCGGCATATGCGGCGAAGTCCTCATCTGAATTCATCTTTTCGGCCATGAGATCCGTGAGAGAGTATTCAGGCCCAACCCTATCTTGGAACTGCTCGAGGAATTTGGCCTTCACAATAGCGAAGTCCTTTGCATCCTCAGGTAGCAGGGAGTAGAACCAGTCTAAGGCATGCCCGTCCAGCGACCGGCAGAACAGATAGGCCATTAGGCGGCGATCATGCTGGTAGGGGGCGGACTCATAGATGAAGTCTTTGATATGGATGTAGGGATTGCCTGAGTCGTTGTATTTGCGGTACTTCGGCAGCTTGGATGGAGAAGGGACCCATAGGCCATTGAAATTAGGCATGTGCACGTCGTGGTGCTGCCTAGGGTCGACTTGCTTTCGGAGCTCTTGGAGCTCCTTCTTGATGGATGCCCACTCGGACATCATATCTGGAGCGGCGGATGGCTGAGCATACATGGAAGAGGCATGGGAGGTTGGCTTGGCGCGTGGCTCAGGATGATGAGGTGAATAGCAGGGGTGATATGGTGGAGACCGGGGCCTCGACTCACGGGGATGGTAGTGCTCAGACTCGAATGGCGTGAATCAGATGGTCCGCGGCCGGATAGGAGTGTTGTTGGCTTGTCCCATGACGACATGGGGGCCGGAGGTAGCTGCTGCGGGGCATGATGCACCTGCTCTGGGTGAGGGTGATGAAGCGGCCTTTCCTTTGAGGGCCGTCATGAGGGTCTAGATCTGGGACTAATCAAGTTGGGGAATTAAGCGCAAAAGCTGGGCAGCTTGATTGTCCGACTGAGGGGGATGGTTGGTCTGAGATGGGCCACCATCATTGTGAAGGTGGTTCTCAGAGGCATGGACTGCAGCAACCCAAGGGCGGGCCGACTCCCCAAAGAGATCGTGAGGAAGGGACTCCTCGTAGTCTTGGGAGGGGTAGAAGGCAAGGTCTTGATTCTCATCGTAGATCGGGTTCAGATATGACTCCATATTTGACAGGTGGGTATGCCAAAATGAGGAAAGCCTGTCCAGACTTGAAAGACCACCCTAACTTAGACGGGCACCTAGTTTCCTAAACACACAATCCTATGCAAACAAAAGGAAAGAGAAACATCTCACCCAAGACAAGCAGTTGGCAATGATGATGGTTTCTTTTAATTGTTTCAAGTTTGCCTTTAATGACTTGATTTTTAGCAAGTTCTCTCAAAATAAGAAATGTTTCCTAATGGGAGAAAGCTTCCAACTTCGAGCGTGACTAGGATTTCTCTACCTTGCCAAAATGAATGAGACCCGAAACCTAGGTGGCGACGGGTACAACCAGCCCGGCGCCGTGTGGGAATCCACAGTCAGTGGGGCTTACGGAGGCCCTCAAGCGAGTGCTCTAGTCGGACACAAGGAGTATGTGGCCGAGAGAGCAGGCGTCGCTGAGGAGGACAACCTATACTACAAATATGGAACGTGTATGCAGATCCTATGTGCACCGGAGTGCATGCAACATTCTAGCCTAGAACTAACAAAACAGAAATTAGGGCTGACTACTCTCAGAATCAGAAGGCGACGGGTTACCTGTCGCGACCAAGCTCGCGACAAGGTGCCAGTCGCGTTCCTCTTCGCAGTGGACAGAGAACAGACCAGACCTAATTATGCACAGAAATCAAACAATCCTATAGCAAACAATACTGACAGACTCTCAAGAACATGGAACAGGCATGGTATGACATGAAGTATAGATGGAGTATGTGAAATGAACCCAAATTTCAAAAAAAGATGAGAAGTAGAGTACTACCTGGTCGCGACGACCTCCCTGTCGCCTCCTTTATCGCGACAATACCCTCGTCGCGTTCTCAACAGGCACAGGAATTCACAGAAATCTTAAACAACTGTAGGGCAAAGGACGTACATGGTCACGACGCTCCCCCTGTCGCTTCCTTTATCGCGATGCTTAGATTGTCGCCTTCCTTAACAGCACCACAGAACGCAGGAAAAGGACGAGAAAGGCACTGTGTACTAACCTGATCGCGACACGTCGTGCGTCGCTACTTTGATCGTGAAACCTTGATGGTCGCCTTCTCACCCAGAGCAGCATAACTCCAAGAGACTCAAAGAAAGTGAACAAAAGAAAACTAAAACAACACCACACACACTAAGGAATAAGAACGGCAGGGAAAGACAAGAGCAAGCATGATGGCCACTAGAGGTCCCACCGTGATCGCCAAAAGTGTAATCACGGGATTGTGCTCCCCTTTGAAAATTAATGAATATGAAGGATTAGGAAATGTACTGTGATCGCCACCAAGTAGTCGCCCAAGATGTATGATTGAAAGGACGGCTGACTACGTTGAAAAGAAAAGAAGGAAGAAGGCGTACTGAGAACGCGATAAGGGTTGTGTCGCTATGCTAGTGCTTGAACGAACCCCTGTGGGTGTTAAGATGGGTGTGTGGTGGTGTTCTAATGAGAATCTATGAAAAGAAACAACTATGCATGCATGATGTAAGGGAATAGTGAAGGAAAAGGAGAGAGAAGTGTAGCCGTGGAAAAATGCCCTGGGGGGCTCTTCTTGGTCGTCTGGAGAGAAACTCTCTTCTTCGTAGTTTTGTGCTCTCGGGAGAGGAAGAAGTAGACTCCAGCATTGCCCAAAAAGACAGAGTATTGAGGTAGTTATAGGTGATTATTCCTGGAAGGGCTGTGAAGAGGAATAACGGGCAAGAGTCCAGGTTTTAGGTAGTATGGCATGCGTGGGCGATTGGAACTCGGAAAGGAGGCTTTAAGGGAGGTTTCCCCAAATTTTGGAAGGATTTGGACGCGATTTTGGATGATCAAAAGAGGGAACATCCATGCATGCATGTGTCCAAGTTTGGCTCGGAAAGGATCTCCTGCATGAGGTCCTAAACGTGACGTCTACTGGTCGCTATCAAGAACGCGACGCCTCGATACGTCGCCTTCCTTATAAGGAAGGGGACTTTAAGTCATTCTGGCAATTTTTCAGGGATTTAAAATGCTCATTTATGAACGCGACATATCGAGGTGTCGTTTTCTTGAACGCGACAGGCATGTGTCGCCTTCAGGAACATTCAATATATACCATGCAAAGTGTCCATCTCCATGCACAGCCTTCAGTCGCCTTCAGGAACATTCAATATATGACCATGCAAAGTGTCCATCTCCATGCACAGCCTTCAGAATGACGTGCGATTTGAAACATTGAACTCTTGACTCTGAGAGCTATGGGAAGAGGATTGATTTTGACCAGGAAGAATCCACCGGGCGATAACTAATGAAAAGGATGTCATGATCAGAGAAAGCCAGCTTGACGACGATGATGAGCCAACGTGGGGGCATCGATGATGTGACAAGGGATTTGCTCGACTTATGGTCAAATGGGTGTCTACAGAGCCCACAGGGCGGGAGAAACGAAGCCAACCTCCCGACCTTGGGACACACGAAGCCCCACCAATACACGACCAAGGGCACAACACCTCGAACGACAACGCCCAAACAGACTGTAACATAGACAGTTCCACTGGCAATAGTGACAGCTTATCACTACAAAGAGAGAGCAGCGACAAACAAAACAAACACAAGGCAGCTTGGGGAGGACCTCTACCCAAAGCGCCAAGAGCTGTTCTGGGAAAGCATCACAAGAACGCATTCCAAACGAACGGCCAATAGAGAGAGAACCAGCAGACAGCAGAAGCAACACAAACTGGTTCTGGGAGAACCTCCACCAGAACCACCAAGGCACCGTTTTGGGAAAACCCACCAGAATGCAATGGTCAACACAACAATAGCATACCACAACCCTGAGGTAGCACAACAACCGGCAGGAACAAGCCCGGAACAATCTTGAGAGCGAACCTCACCAGGACAACAACCAACAGTTCTGGAAAACCACACCAGAACACAGGGCAACCAAGCGATGCACCTCAACCTCGAGGGCAACGCAACGGCAACCAACCAGACAACAGAGACCTCAAACCAAAAAGGTAACACATCAGAAGACTTTAACGAGCACAGAAGCAGTACCAGAGGGAGAGGAACTCTGACTAGGACAACACAAAATAGTTTTGGAAAACACCACCAAAACACAGCAGCCAAGCGATGCACCTCAACCCAGAGGGCAACGCCGCAACAACCAGAAATGAGCACAACAAAGTTCTGGGGAAAACCTCACCTCCACCAGAACCAACAGAGAAGAACTCCGGGAGCAGCTCACTAGAGCTCACAACCAGTCAGCGCAAGGATGACAACAACCATAGCCAGGTGTAGCAGCGCTCAACCAGCGGTGCAACACAGCATACAAGCATCTGCTTTGCTCGAGCAAAGACGTCGACTGAGCAGAGCACAGTGCCCAACGGCGCACAAGGCAAACACACACAACCCCCAACAACGAGGGGACATGCAACAAGGACACACCCCAACAAGAAGGGGACAACCAACAAGGCAAGGACACCTTCTACCGGTTCCGCAGAGCACAACCCTGCACCGGTGAAGGCCACACCACAGGCAGGCTCTCTCAGCCTTCGCGACACACCCACACGGATGCGCAGGCCGAAGATGAAACCAACCACAGCACGAGCGGAAACAACAACCACGCTCGCAGCACGCACACCCACCAACAACAGCAACACTCTCCTGCAGCTCAAACTCGGACCTTGCTGGAAAGCTAGCCACCTGCAAAAAAGAGCCAAATGCTCACCTAAAAGCAACTCTACACGGACGGGACAGCAGCGCACGAGTACCTTTCTTTGGGATATCCATAGTTATTAACTCATTACAAATCTCATTGGACCCCTGAGCTCTGATACCACTGTAATGACCTGACCTCTCGGACCCCCGCCAGGGACCCCGAAGGTCGCACCGCCACCCACGGATCCGAAGACCCGGAAGGGTTAGAATTTAGTCCAGTGAGATAAGCAATGAATTCAAATAACTATAACAAGAAAGCTCGTACATTAATAAAGGAAATATGTACAACATGTCTCAAAGAAAAGTACAGGTACAAAAAGAAAGGTGCAGTCCTTAAGGGGCATACCCTGAGGATTGGCAAAAAGCCACTCTCAACTCACGGTCCAAAGAGCACTCACGCTTACAACTCACACTACTGGGAACGCACGGCGAACAAGCCGCCATCACGACCGTACGACAACAAACTCCTGCGACAGCGAGTCCCTACCTGAAGAGACTAGGGGGGTGAGCATCGCGAACAAGGCTCAGTAGGGATAACCAGTCCCTTACCAGCCAGAGCAGCAGGAACTCCAACAAGCGAAAGCAAAACTACTCTACAAAGCAATAAAGGGGGAAACACCTGCTACAGAGAGCTACAAAGAAGCGGAACAGAGAAAATGCCACGACCCACAACCAGAGTCGGGCCAGACACGACTCCCGCAGAACTAGCAGAGTCAAACACAATGCGGAAGTAATCCTCGACACACACCCGCCGAGACAAAGGAGCTCACGGAACACCGGAGCAACCGCGTGAGACCAGAGTCCCACGACACAAGCACCAACATCCCGGACCTCCACGAGGTCGGGAAGGAACAACCAGATGTCACCACGAGGGACACCGAGCAACCATGTGAGAAACACCATCTCACTACAGGCAAGGCCACCTCAAACCTCCACAAGGTCAAGGGCCCACAGCAGAACCACCCTGCACCTCGGACACGCCACGAGGGCAGGGAACTACACACTCCGATGCCACCACGGACGAGCACCAGGGAACGGGTTACAGAAATAGTAGTCGGGTCCCTACACCAGGCACCCCGAGAGAACCCGCAGAGCGGAAACCACTAAACACGGCCCACGAGGCCAAACCAACCAAGCCCACGGAACTAGACACGGGTAGGCTACAACCACGTGCAGGCTAGGACAACAAGAAACCTAATCTCGGAAACAATGTGAGAAACACTGTCACGCAAGAGCACACAAGCCACCGCCACAGGCCGCTAAGAGAGGGACACAAAGTCCACCCTCTTGCTCGCCAGCTGCTGACTCCTGCCTACGACCCTCCCTTGGTAAAGTGAGGCTAGCGAGTCATAGCAAAGAACACAACCACAAACACCGCAGTCCGACTGAACTGCGGCCCCACGCCTGACCTCCCTACGCGGCTCTGGAGCCAATGTAGAGCGAGGCAGTGAGACGGATTGGCTGGTCTCCACCGGAAGAGCACCAAACCACCTCGGCGACCCAAACCAGCTAAGAGAGCTCTACAAACGACTCACGCCGTTGTCCCCACCGTTTTCCCCTTTTGCTCCAAGTCAGTGACTTGAGTACGCTCAACGCCCGGAGCAACACTGACACAGACGCGCGGGGCTGGGAGTCCCAGGTAACGGTAACAACCTGTCTCGTGGACAAGCCCTCAAGTGCCGAGCACTAGGCGAAAGAGAACTGGCGTGGCAACCACCAACAGAAACAACACATCTGGCTTGTAACCAAGACAAGACCAACAGGCACAGGCAAGCACGGCACCCCTTCCGGAAACCCCCAGAAGGGCCGTCGGCCAATGCCGGCACACAAGGCATGGCCCGAGAAACCGGAACACCACAGACAGAACAGAAACCACCTCTCTTCTACTAATCGATTGACAGACAGACAATTGATTATTAGACAGACGTGAGCCTCCTAGCACCGCCACTAGGACACGGCCACGAAGGTGTCACCTTCGGTCACTGAACGCAGAGAGGCAACCTGCCGTGTTCCCTACCAGAAGGTCCTATGGGCGGGGTCGCCGACATGCCAACCGAGGCCACGGAAACACCCGAGGCGCGCTAGGTCTTGTCGCGCCCTCCTCACCCTACGCAATACCATCGCGACAGGAAGGGCAACCGCGACAAGTGGGTCACGCCGGGAAAACACGTCGTGATAACCTGGTTGTCGCGATAAGGCAAAGCGCCGCGACACGCTTGTCACGACAGGGTTGCGTGCCACGACAACAGCTTGTCACGACGGGCAACCAGGTCGCGACACGACCGTTATCGCAACGGCCAACCGCACTGTGATAAGGTCGCGTCGAACCGGGGTGACACCTTCTCTGAAGTCGCGACGCGCTCGGCGGTCGCGACATCAGCTGGAAGGCCGACCGCTGGGATGCTACATCCTGGGGTCCCCCACACGCTGCAAACACTACCACCATGGGGAGGGGATCGTGGTGAAATCAGTAAACACAAGCATTCCACAAAGTGGACTCCCAATCCACACCAACAAGAAAGGACACAAGAGTCCCTACCGAAGAACAAAGAACCAACCCATAAAGGGGCCTTCATGATGCCATGGCCGCCTCCTCCTCGCTCCACGACGACGCGCCAATGCTCCGCATGAGCTGCCGCCACTCCGCTAAGCTCCCACCGCCGGAGAGGAAAGGGGGGAAACCTTCCCCTCCTCAGAGAGGAGGGAAGGGAGAAAGGCCAAAGAAGGGAAAGGGAGAGCCGACCAAGGCTTTTAGCCTCCGGCCCCCAGAACGTGACGGGGCGGGGCGTCGCGATATAAACCTTATCGCGACGGCTGCCCAAACCGCGACCAGAAAGCGTCCCACCTGAACGCCGCGACAACCCGACATGTCAGTCTACCACGCCTGCCACTCTGACAAGCATCGGATGACCAAAAACAGAAAGCAGTCGCGACCCATGGCCAGTCATCCACAATGCAGCGAAGGGAACCGAAAAGCCCGAGATGTTCGTCCTCAAAATTAAGGGCGAAACCCGGTCGGGAGAAAACAACAGGTGCAAAGGGACTACTAAGTCGCACCGCCACTTCCCGGTGGTCTCCACCACGACCCTGACACAAGGGAGTGCCTAACCAGACATCCGACGGCTCACAGGGCGCACAACAATGGCGCAGAGCACACAAGCAGATGCCGACAACTCCACAGGTGCGGCGCGCACCATGCCGACCAAAAACATTGAAACAGCCGGAAACCACGCGACTAAGCCCTCAACAGACCATGCCGTTGAGACCAACCGGTCAGTAACTCACTCTGTCGCCAAAGACTAGACAGAAGACGTAGCTATCGACAGCAAACAACCGAGAAAATGCCAAGAGGCCATCCACAAGACTCCGCTAAATGGCTCCGCACAACTAGCAACAGCTAGAACCTACGGCAAGGCCAATCGAGAGCTTCTTAATGGTGACCCAAAACCAAGTGATAGCATGCACGTGGAGAATACCACGGCACGCAGGAAAGTGTCTGCAGGCACCAGTAGATCCCACCCAGATTATCCTCGTGGTCCGACCAGGACACCCAACGACTGTGGAGCCGCAAAAAGCTAAACCACATGCTCCACAGGCACACGCAAAGAGGCAAAACCAAGGAAGACGTCTGATGTTGGCAAGGCCAAGCAACTCAAGACGTCGGCAAATTGCACGGGAAATGAAATAACCGCAGAGGTCAAAGACGACACGTCGACCTCAGAGGGACCCAAACCGAAGCCGGGTACCACAACAGAACACACTCACTTCCCAAAGCGAGAGGGAAAAACCCAGACACAGGTCACAGCCAAGACCTGGCGTACCACCGATAGGGCTACCAAGACAAGGCAAAGCAGCCACCCCACAGCGGTAATGGTACAGCCACAAGGCATGACCAGCACGAAGTGTCCCAGAGGCGGAAAGCTCAACGCCTTGAACACCGAGTAAACTCGCGAAACGACATATGAAGTTCACAAAAGAGCACGTGGCACAGCACACAGTGCCAACACAAGCACCGGGAGCCACCTAAGGTGTAGCACAATGCACCAAGGCTCTAGACGGAACATAACAAACCACCTGATTAGGAGCACATGGTGCCACCACAAGCACCGAAACCAGGCAACATCCAACACAGTTGCACCAACGGCCGAAACAACACGGCTAACAGGATGGACTCTCCATAAGAGACCCGCCAAAAGCCGCACGCAAGAAACCACAAGCCTGAAAGGGTGGGACAGGCTACACCAGCCTCGAACCCTTGAGGCACAAAGACACGAAACATTGAAAAGAAGCGCGCTCTAAGTGTAGTACACAACTGCACCAATGGCCCGAAACGACCCAAGGCCAACTGAAAGGACTCTCCACCAGAGACCCACACCAGCAAAACACGTAGAGAACTAGCAACTTCAAGAGCGCAACAACCATCGGCTCTTAGAAGCGCACAACACGAGGCACCGCTCCTACCACCATAGGTAGAGAGGGCCACACACCAAATAACGACAAGTGCCTCCCAAGCACAGCCGAGGCAAAAACAAAATGTGCACTGAACAATGCCTGCACCAGCAAACCAAACAAAACAAAAGAAAACTCGGTGCCACCTCACACTGAACATAGGGCACGCTGCCCTACATCGTCCAGTTAGGAGACAAGAAACCAGCACAGCAAGAGATGGGACAATAGGTCACCACAACCTATTGCACCACAAGGAAACCACGCGCACGAGGGGAGCAACCAGCTCAACCTCGGGACAGCACAAGGGGAGGGACCTTCGCCACAAAGGTCGCCACAGTGCAAAATACGACACCAACTGCCATGCCAGCACCACCACCCCGAGAAACCCATGGAAAGTAGAGGAAGAAGGCACACAACAGGCCTCCTCCTCACGCAAAAGAGGAAAACAACAACGCAAGGCTAGCACTCCCACAGGAGGCACAGCCAACCAGACACCCATGGCACTCACCAGACTACCATCTGGCAGAGCCCACAGGGTGCGAGAAACGAAGCCAACCTCCCGACCCTGGGGACACATGAAGCCCCACCAGCACAGCCAGGAAAACCTGAAAAATGATCAGGAAGACAACCTGGCCAGCACAACGGCCAGACACACGGCCAAGGGCACAACACCTCGACTGACAACGCCCAAACAGACGGTAACACAGACAGTCCCACTGGAAATAGCGACAGCTCAGCTCTACAGAGAGAGAGCAGAGACAAACAAAACAAACACAAGGCAGCTTGGGAGGACCTCTACCCAAAGCGCCAAGAACTGTTCTGGGAAAACATCACTAGAACACAGCCCAAACGAACGACCAATAGAGAGAACACACCAGACAGCGGAAGCAACACAAATTGGTTTTGGGAGAACCTCGACCAGAACCACCAAGGCACCGTTCTGGGAAAACCCACCAGAACACAATGGCCAACACAACAACAGCATACCTCAACCCTGAGGTAGCACAACAACCGGAAGAAACAAGCCCGGAACAGTCCTGAGAGCGAACCTCACCAGGACAACAACCAACAGTTCTAGAAAACCGCACCAGAACACAGGGCAACCAAGCGATGAACCTCAACCTCGAGGGCAACACAACGGCAATCAACCAGACAACAGAGACCTCAAACCAAAGAGGTAACACAGAGGAAGACTTTAACGAGCACATAAGCAGTCCTAGAGGGAGAGGAACTCTCACTAGGACAACACAAAATAGTTCTGGAAAACACCACCAGAACACAGTAGCCAAGCGATGCACCTCAACCCAGAGGGCAACGTCGCAACAACAGAAACGAGCACAACAAAGTTATGGGGAAAACCTCACCTCCACCAGAACCAACAGAGAAGAACTCCGGGAGCACCTCACCAGAGCTCACAACCAGTCAGCGCAAGGCCGACAACAACCATAGCCAGGTGTAGCAGCACTCAACTAGCGGTGCAACATAGCACACAAGCATCTACTTAGCTCGAGCAAAGATGCCGACTGAGCAGAGCACAACGCCCAACAGTGCACAGGCACACAAGGCCAAACACAACACACACCCCAACAACGAGGGGTGATCCAACAAGGACACACCCCAACAAGAAGGGGACAGCCAACAAGGCAAGGACACCTTCTACCGGTTCCGCAGAGCACAACCCTGCACCGGTGAGGGCCACACCACAGGCAGGCTCTCTCAGCCTTCGCGACACACCCACACAGACGCGCAGGCCGAAGAAGAAACCAACCACAACACGAGCGGAAACAGCAACCACGCTCGCAGCACGCATACCCAGCAACAACAACAACACTCTCCTGCAGCTCACACTCGGACCCTGCTGGAAAGCTAGCCACCTGCAACAAAGAGCCAAATGCTCACCTAAAAGCAACTCTACACGGATGGGCCAGCAGCGCACGAGTACCTTTCTTTGGGATAGCCATAGTTATTAACTCATTACAAATCTCATTGGACCCCTGAGCTCTGATATCACTGTAACGACCAGACCTCTCGGACCCCCGCCAGGGACCGTGAAGGTCTTGCCGCCACCCACGGATCCGAAGACCCGGAAGGGTTAGAATTTAGTCCAGTGAGATAAGCAATGACTTCAAATAACTATAAGAAGAAAGCTCGTACATTAATAAAGGAAATATGTACAACATGTCCCAAATAAAAGTACAGGTACAGAAAGAAAGGTGCAGTCCTTAAGGGGCATACCCCGAGGACTTGTAAAAAGGCCACTCTCAACTCACGGTACAAAGAGCACTCACACTCACAACTCACACTGCTGGCAACGCACGGCGAACAAGCCACCACCACGACCGTCCGACAATGAACTCCTGTGACAGCGAGTCCCTACCTGAAGAGAGTAGGGGGGTGAGCCTCGCGAACAAGGCTCAGTAGGGATAACCAGTCCCTTACTAGCCAGAGCAGTAGGAACTCCAACAAGCGGAAGCAAAACTACTCTACAAAGTAGTAAAGCGGGAAACACCTACTGTAGAGAGCTACAAAGTAGCGGAACAGATAAAATGCCACGACCCACAACCAGAGTCGGGCCAGACACGACTCCCGCTGAACCGGCAGAGTCAAACACAATGCGGAAGTAACCCTCGACACACACCTGCCGAGACAAAGGAGCTCACAGAACACCGGAGCAACCGCGTGAGACCAGAGTCTCACGACACAAGCACCAACATCCCGGACCTCCACGAGGTCGGGAAGGAACAACCAGGTGTCACTACGAGAGACACCGAGCAACCACGTGAGAAACACCGTCTCACCACAGGCACGACCACCTTAGACCTCCACAAGGTCGAGGGCCCACAAGCAGAACCACCTTGCACCTCGGACACGCCACGAGGGTAGGAAACTACACACTCCGGTGCCACCACGGACGACACCAAGGATCGGGTTACAGAAACAGCAGTCGGGTGCCTACCCGCAGAGCGGAAACCACTAAACACGGCCCACGAGGCCAAACCAACCAAGCCCATGGAACTAGACACGGCTAGGCTACAACCATCGTGCAGGCTAGGACAACGAGAAACCTAATCTCGGAAATAGCGTGAGAAACACCATCACGCAAGAGCACACAAGCCACTGCCACAGGCAGCTAAGAGAGGGACACATAGTCCACCCCTCTTGCTCGCCAGCTGCTGACTCCTGCCTACGACCTCCCTAGGTAGAGTGAGGTTAGCGAGTCATAGCAAAGAACACAACCACAAACACCACCGTCCGGCCGAACTGCGGCCCCATGCCTGATCTCCCTATGCGGCTTTGGAACCAACGCAGAGTGAGGTAGTGAGACAGACTAGTTGGTCCACACCGGAAGAGCACCAAACCACCTCGGCGACCCAGACTAGCTAAGAGAGCTCTACAAACGACTCACACCGCTGTCCCCACTGTTTTCCCCTTATACTCCAAGTCAGTGACTTGAGCACGCCTGTCGCCCGGAGCAACACCCTCTGACACAGACGCGTGGGGCTGGGGGTCCTAGGTAATGGTAACAACCTGTATCGGGGACAAGCCCTCAAGTGCCGAGCACTGGGCAAAAGAGACCTGTTGTGGCAACCACCAACAGAAACAGCACTGCTGGCTTGTAACCAAGACAAGCCCAGCAGGCACAGGCACAGACGACACCCCTTCTGGAAACCCCAGAAGGGCTGTCGGCCAACGCCGGCGCACAAGGCACGACCCGAGAAATCGGAACATCACAGACATAACAGAAACCACCGCTCTTCTACTAATCGATTGACAGACAAACAATCGATTATTAGATAGATGTGAGCCTCCTAGCACTGCCGCTAGGACACGGCCACGAAGGTGTCACCTTCGGTCATTGAACGCAGGGAGGCAACCTGCCACGTTCCCTACTAGAAGGTCCTAAGGGCAACCCTACCCTGCGGCACACGTCGACATGCCAACCGAGGCCACAGAAACACCCTAGGCGCACCAGGTCTTGTCGCGCCCTCCTCACCCGTCGCGATACCATCGCGACGGGAAGGGCAACCATGACATGCGGGTCGCGCCGGGGAAACGCATCGCAACAACCTGGTTGTCGCGACAAGGCAAAGCGCTGCGACAGGGTTGCGTGCCGCGGCAACAGCTTGTCGCGACGGGCAACCGGGTCGTGACACGACCCTTATCGCGACGGCCAACCGCACCACGATAAGGTCACGTCAGACCGGGGCGACGCCTTCTCTGAAGTCGCATGCGCTTGGCGGTCGCGACATCAGCTGGAAGGCCGACCGCCGGGATGCTACATCCTGGGGTCCCCCACACGCTACAAACACTACCACCATTGGGAGAGGATCCTGGTGAAAGCAGTAAACACAAGCATTCCACAAAGTGGACTCCCAATCCACTCCAATAAGAAAGAGCACAAGAATCCCTACTGGAGAACGAAGAACCAACCCACAAAGGGGCCTTCACGATGCCATGGCCGCCTCCTCCTCGCTCCACGACGACGCGCCAACACTCTGCACGAGCCGCTGCCGCTCCGCCAAGCTTCCACTGCCAGAGAGGAAAGGGGGGAAATCTTCCCCTCCTCGGAGAGGAGGGAAGGGAGAAAGGCCAAAGAAGGGAAAGGGAGAGCCGACCAAGGCTTTTAGCCTCTGGCCCCCAGAACGCGACAGGGCTGGGCGTCGCGATACAAACCTTATCGCGACGGCCGCCCAGACCACGACCAGAAAGCGTCCAACCTGGACGTCGCGACAACCCGACAGATCAGTCTGCCACGCCTGCCACTCTGACAGGCGTCGGACGACCAAAAAGCAGAAAGCAGCCATGACCTGTTGACCAGGCATGACAAGAACGTGACGCCGAAAGCTGGCGCAACAGGGATGACTGTCGTGACGGACCCCTCTGTCGCGACACTAACGCATCGCCCAAGACAGAGGCATTGGTGGCCAGTCATCCACAACGCAGTGAAGGGAACCGGAAAGTCCGAGATGTTACAGTCATCATCTCTACGGTCCCTTCAGGGGTGGCCCTCTGCTCGGCAGCACCCTCGCCCTCTGCCACGGGGCTCATCACTTCCGCCGCGGCCGTCTCCTCTGCCCAATCTATAACCGGGCCCTAGGGCATTTGCGCACCCACCTGCTCCGCAGCGGAGCCTCCATCCGAGTGGTCACTGACAATGACCAAGTCCTCGCCTCCAAGGCCTAGCTCTTAGATCACCCCCTCGACAATCAGGGTCCTTATCTCGGTTGAGGTCCGCGGCCTCGTCTGCTCGGCTGTCTTCATTAGCTTCCTTTTCTTCCTAACCTGAAGTTGTGGGACCACCTCCTCCTCCTCCTCGATCTCTTCCTCGGCCTCTCTCTACACGGCCCTCGTTGCCGCCTTGGATCTGGACTCCTCCTGAAGACTTATCTTCAGGGGTCTCCTCTTGGTAGCTCGCCCACCGGCAGGGCAGTGCACCTCAGGCATGGTCGTGGGAGGACCCTCACCCAGAAACGTCACGTATGACGTGACGGGTATCTGCTCAGCATAGAAGGCCATATCCTCCTGATCACGGACAGCAGCCAGCTCTTCGGTGTCTGCACAAAAAGGAAGAGTTAAGGGAATGGCTCCCCAATGAATCAGAAGGGCAGAGATGAGGTTCCACTTACTCCATGGCCGGATGAGTCTATGCTTGACGAGCTGGGCCTCCGTCATATACTCCTCAGCATTCTTCGCCATCACGTTGTTGAGGCGGTCGAAGATCCTCGCTGCCTCCCAGACCAGGAGAGGCACCATGCCCTTACAGCCCGGGTCCTTCACCTGAGTAGGGAACCGCCACTCTTCCGCTCCGTGTTCTCGACGATGGCCGACGAAGAGCACCCGATGCATCCACCCCTTATTGTTGGAGTATTTTGGCGAGAACTGGATCCGCATCTTGTTTGTGCGGTGCTTGGTGTAATAGACCCCGATGCTGGTTTGCGGCAACGCCACAAGGCTAAAATGACCACGGAAGAGGTCCATCGTCGGCTGAATGTTGCGTACTTTGCACGAAATGCAAAACACGCAGATCGTTCGCCACAAATTCGGCGTCAGCTGAATTGGGGCGATCCCCCACGCGTTGAGGATATCCTTCGCCACCTCCCGCAGCGGCAGCCGGAACCCTGCCTCCAAGAGGTCTAGGGAGAGGGCGATGCATCTCGGCTTCTGGAGGAGATACGACTCCTCCTTGTTGGCGAGGATGATGTTGTAATCATCGCCGATGCAGAAGCACTCTCGAAGTCCCTTAAAGAACCGGTACCTTGTTCCTCTCGTCATCCCCGTCGCCGCTCCACTTGCCTCGACAGTGACGGCTTCTTTCCCTGCTCTCTGTGACATGGCGCACTTGCGGAAGAAGGAAGAGGATGATGAAGAGCCACGAGGAAGAAGACGGTGGAGAAATGTGGAGGAAAGCTTTCGAAGGAAGAAGGCGTGAGCCCTGTCTTCTCCCCTCTTCTTCCTTATAAGGAAGAGGGGCGCGGAATTTGAAATATAGAAATGATGGTTCTTCCGCTCCAGCAGCCCGTTCGAATGTGCCGCGCAGCATTCGCCGCATGACAAGTCACCCCTGCTATCATGAGGTTTCCGTCCCCGAGGAGGGTTTCAAATGGCATCGTTCTGAAGCCATTCACATCGTCGAGGTCGATATCGCATTTAATGCGAGGGTGACATTCGAGCAGACCTCTGCTGTCAAGTGCTGCAGTACCCAAGCCAGCTTGAGAGCGTGGGGGGCAAGTGTGGAGGCCATTTCTAACCTCCTAGGCCTGTGAGCCCATCACAACCTATCATAGCCCATCACATCCCATCGTGACCCAGTAAGGTGCTTGGGCTTTGGTCATTGACCCACGTGTCCTTGGGTCCAGCTCAAGGCCTCCGAACACGCTCTGACTGCCAAGGTGTCCAAGGGCACCCAAGGGCCGTCTCCGGGGACCCTGTAACCTATTCGAGCAGGGCACAATCTATAGCCAAGAGTCCCGTGATGCTTCTGAGCACCGCGCACTGACCAGCCTGCCCGATAGCAGAATAGGCTTCTGCTCGGTACCTATAGACCAGAGGGTCCCATGCAGCCCCTCGCCTCCTGGATGCAGTTATTGCAACGGCGTGACACGCGCCCCCTAGTAAAAGGCATTAAACACACAGGATCACAATAGACGCCTCAAACGGACAACTCCTCGCCTGGGAACCTGAACCGACATGCCCCTCCAGTCATCATTGGAGCGGATAGCGTTCGGACCTTTCATCTCCTTCACCTATAAAAGGCACAAGAAATCCCCATGCAAAGGTACGAAACCTTCGACATATACACTCGCCCACGCGCGTAGCACACACAAGCGAACCTTCCTTTCCAGCCTCCCTCTACAGTCCGATCTGACTTAGGCATTGGAGGGTTCCCCCTGGTTCTTCAACTGGGCCCCCCCGATCCATTCTGGGTTTTGCAGGCCATCGTCCGCACCGACGACCATCTTCCCTCTCTTCCTAGTGGAGGCCCATTCGGCCCAGGCCCGAATGGGGAATCACGTCCACAGAAATGTATAGGGTGCATTTCTGCATTTCCTTTTGATGGGAAAATGGGTTGTAAGAATGTGTCTTCACACTTTCATCATTTTGCAATTTAATGCTTGCCCATGAAGTGTTTGAAAACCAAGTTTATCAGTGAAATCACTTTTTGTCCCTTCTATGAACTAGTGCATTTTCTATCTGTGTGAATGATTGTCAAAAGAGGGAGACATAGTTTGTATGTTTGTTGGTATCAAATGGGGGAGAATTTGAAGGTGCACAATATAATTGCAATTGCAAGCTTCTGTAATGATTGCAACTTCTTTGAATGAAAACAATCCATGCTAGTTTTGTTGTTCATGACTATTGTGCTTTCTTGTCATTTATATTTTCCCTCCATCTTTTTGATGTTGTCAAAAAGGGGGAGAAATATGAATGTATTTTTTTGTCATCATCAAAAAGGGGGAGAATATTGAGTTGTGGTTATTTGAATAACCATACTCACTGATTTAATCATTGCTTTGATCTGTTTTTGATGATGACAAAATTATGGTTAATTATGTTAAGTTGTTCTTAATGATGATACAACTGTTTTTGATGATGACATATGTGTGGTGTTGATGAAAAACTTTCAATCATGTTGAAAATCCATGTGTCAACCTGACCTACTTAGGTGTGTCGACACATAATTATTCTCATGTCAAGTTATTCTCTTTATGTGTCGACACATGATCTTCTTGGTGTCGACACATGATTGCTTTTCGTTCAACCTTTATGTTTAAAATGACATGACACTATGACAAAATGCATAAGACATATGCCTTCATGATATCTTATTTGAAGCTTCTTTCTTGTAGGAAATCAAGTGAAAATGGAAGCACACATCATGAAGAAACCTTAAGCAAAAAGGGTTTGGAAAACCCAAGAAAGCAGCAGCTGTCGACAGGCCAGGACTCATGTGTCGACAACCCAGACAAGTTCTCAACACTTAGCTTCTAGAAAAACCATGTGTTGCGGTATCTGTCGACAACACTGGGTCATCTGTCGACAACCAAAACAAACCTTCAGAAACATAGTTCTGGAAGGAAGATGTGTTGCAATACCTGTTGACAGCCGATGAGCATCTGTCGACAGATGCAATTATGTTGCCACACGTGAGCAACATGATGTCTTTATTAGGGCGTCCTTTTCTCATGGACTCGAATTCCTAGAATTATGTGAGAATAGGACACCTCTATATAAAGACTTTATAGACTCCTTTTCGCACAAGAGATCCAACACAACTCCAAAAAGGCTAGAGGCGGCTGGAAGAGATTTCTTTAGTGCTTTGTTCATCTCTGGAAGGTTGCAGACCAAGGATCTCATCTATGAAGATCAATCGGCCATCAAGCTCTTCATCAAATCAGCAGAAGAATAAGAAGGGCTACTACAGGAGAATCCTAGAAGATCTTAATTTGATCAACAACTCCAGGAAGACCATGATCCAAAGCAGAGCATCGCCATCGTGAAGAGGGAGAAGATAAATATGAGCAGTAGCAGTCTCAAGGAAGAAACAATATGGATATGTGATCGTGGAGATTAGATCAAGAGTTGAAGAGATCTTTCTTCCTTCATTCATATCCTTATCAATTTAGTTCATATATCCGTGTGTGTGTGTACTAATTGGAGATCAGTACGTGGAGTTTGTGATAGTGTGTGCCTTGTGGTCTGTGCTGGGTTTTGCATAGATCAGATCTGTGTGTGGTGTGTCGATCAGATCAAGGCTAGAGGATCTGATCTTTTGTGGAATTGATCTAGTGTGTGTGCGTGGTTGAGCCGTTGCGCTCAAGTGTGTGTGTGTTGTACTCATCTTTGAGTAGTGTGTCCTCATTGTGTGAGGGGTGGACGTAGGAGTCACTAGATGTGTTCTCCGAACCACCTAAAAATCCGTTGTGTGCTGTGGTTTGATCTTGTGTTGCGCTAGATGCATGCATAGGGATTTCGTCTACACACTACTTATTAATTTGTTCACACAACTTGCATCAGATAAGAGGGGTTTTAATTGGGTAGATCTTTTAATCCGAGGTAATTTTCAAATTGCTTAAGTTTCCGCTGTAAATCTATTCAACCCACCCTTCTAGCTTTGCCATCACCGAATATCCGATCCTAACAGGGACATCGTCACCGACAATGGACCACAATTCACTTCACCTTCGCGACATGTGCGGTAAATATGGTATAAACTGCAACATTCATCTCCATATCATCCAAAGGTTAATGGACAAGCAGAAGCTACCAATAAAACTCTCATCAAAATCATAAAGAAAACTTACGAATCTCACAATAACGTTGATTGGCCAGACCACTTGATTGAAGCTCTATGGGCTTACCGCACATCGATCCGAACTCCTACGGGGCAAACCCCCTATGTTTTGATGTGTGGATCAGATATGGTATTCCTATATGAGAACTTCATCCCTTCACTAAGAGTTCAATTGGATTCCGAACTTGGCCCCTTGTTGCCCAGCTAGCAAGCCCAGAGGGGGGGGGGAGTGAATGGGATTTAAAATTCCTTTAGATTTCACACCTGTCAACAAAAATGCTTTAACAGATAAACACTAAGTTCGATTGTTAGTGTTAGTGATAAGGAAGACAACAAAAAAATAAGCACACAACACAGGAAGTTTTATCCTGGTTCGGACCTCCTATCCCAAGGAGTCCTACGTCCAGTCCCCAAGCAACAACTTGAGATTTCACTAGCCAAGGGTACTATCCCCCTTAAGGACCCTTACACATCCAGCCGTAGCTGGCCTTATCTTCTAACCCCGAAGAGGTACAAACCACCCTGATACACAGGTCTTCCTTCCTTAACGAAGGGAATACAAACCACCTGTTTCCAACAAGTCTTCTCTTCACAACCCGAAGAGGAACTTCACAACAGATGTGAAAGAAAGCGAAAGGCCCCTAGACCAAGCTTACAACAATGTTTGATCTGAGGCAAAGTCTGAGAGAGAAAGATTAACAATGAGAAAATCTCTCAGAACTACAAGCTCTCGAAAAAGTCTAGACAATGAAAGGCTGAGAGCTACGAGCTAAGGAAAGAATGGAGTGAAGCAAGAAGCTCTTGTTTTTGATGCTCGCAAATTGAAGGTTGGTTCTCTGAAGCTCTATTGCAAAAGTTCTTGTGCTCCTTCATGGAGTCATCAATCTTCTATATATCTTCTCTTGAAAAAAGTAGCCATTGTCTCTAAGTTAGAAACATGTTAGACAGCATGGTCCGAGGTGCTCGACAGGTAAGCTTGCAGCCATTTAATCCTCTAGAGCCATGCACGCAAAGAGAAGATTCATTGTCCAACGTTGTAAGATATGATACTGGAAAATACCTGCACACAATAAATGTCGAGGCACAGACAGCTAGATTCTCTATGCTTGTCAGTCAACGTTAGAAACCATGCAGTAAGAATGTACACCAAAATAGTAATGCCATTCTGCTATCCTGAAAAGTGTTTGCTATAGAAACATAGGAATAGAAGGCACCCAGATATGCATCGTGCAGAGGAGTGTACAGCCTCATTAAATGCAAGGATATTGGTGATGCACGCGAGAAGACTTTGACTTTCATAATATTTGAAAATATATTGAATATCATGTATGAAATAGATGTAATCCATGAAGTCGTTATGACAATGAAATAGTTGTACAACTAATGAAATCGTTGTTTATGCAAATCGTTGTACAAGAGAAAGCAAATCGTTGTATAAGCAAGTCGTTGTACAGATATAAGCAAATCATTGTTTATGCAAATCATTGTTCATACATAATCAAATCGTTGTTTGAGCAAATCTTTGTTCAAACATAAACAAATCGATGTACAAGCAAATCGTTGTACAAGGAAATCGTTGTAGAGATATAAGCAAATCATTGTACAATTGAAAGCAAATCTTTGTACAAGCAAGTTGTTGTACAGATATAAGCAAATCGTTGTACAAACATAAACAAATCGTTGTTTGAGCAAATTGTTGTTCAAGCAAATCGTTCTAGCGTAAAGGCAAATCGTTCTAGCTATCAATTCCTTGTTTTCACTTATCGAATCATTACAACAATCAAATCATTGTTTTTCATTTATCGAATCGTTACAACAATCAAATCGTTGTTTTTCACTTATCGAATCGTTACAACAATCAAATCGTTATTTTTCTTTAGAAACCGATGACCGAATCGTTGTTTTTCTTATGAAATCGTTGTGAAATCGAAATCGTTGAAGCGATAGAATTGTTCATACTCACTTATCAAATCGTTATAAGATGAAATCGTTGTAGCGATAGAATCGTTCTTTTTCTTATGAAATCGTTATACCATAAAGGAAATCGATATGGACTTTTAGAGGAAATGCATGCTCTGAACTTTAAATGATACAGTGTAAGAATTACTTACAGATTAGGCTCGATTTATTTCATGTGGATGAACTTCATAAAAAGTTGTTAGAAAATAATTGTTAGGGTTTTTTAATCACCAAAATTGTATATAATTTAATAAAATTATATGGGGATGGACTAATCATCAATCTCCCCCTTTTTGGTGATGACAAAACATAACAAAAAGATATAATGCTTCTGAAATGAATCTAAGTAAATTTGCTAGAGAAATTTAAAGAGTGTATTTCAGAACATTTTACTTTCTCCCCCTTTTTGTCATTAAGAAAAAAGAATCAAAGTAGATAAAGAAAGAAGAGAAGAAAGATAAATGGAAGAGAGAAAAGACATTATATTATTTCACTAAGGAGGTAAAGGAATGTAGAAAGCAGGGGACAAGAGGGAGGCATAGCGAGTAATGATCGGCCATGCCTTGCATTCCTGCTCTTCAAAGTATTGTTGAAAAGCTCCATAAACCATAGAGTAGGAAGCTCCCATAACAGGAGCCATCCTCTGGATGTGCAGTTGCCTCTGAGCTTCTATGAAAGTGCCATATTCATTACTGCCAAGAGAAAATTTGTAGAAGGTAGAGGTGCCAAAACTAGCATGCTGGAGGAACTGATCAACTGAAATTGGATAGAAAATTTGATTTGCCCTCAGTGCCTTTTTCATAGCCACATACACCTTGTATCTCTCAACCCATGTATCAAATGGATCTCGAACAAGATGAATGGAGCTAAGATCTAGAAATTCGGCAGCAGACAACGGAGGTTGATTTGATCTGGCTGAGAAGCATTGAGATCAAAAAGCTGCTGAGCAGTGAGAGGGTAAAGTCTTTCCCAGTCTGATGGAGAGAGCCGCTCACATTCAGACAAAAGAGGGGCAAGAACATCAGACTTGATGTGGCCCTGGTGATATTCCCGGTGGACAAATCTGTGGAATGCAAGGGAATTACCTTTCTGTACTGAAATGCACCCCCTGACCTTGGTAAATCTTTTAAAAATAATAGGGCCTACTATAAATTCCATGATTAAGAAATGAAGTGGAGGCATAAATACAACATCTGGTATCGCCAAAGTGGCAAAATCCACTTGGATGGAGGTGGTATGAGTAGCATTCGAACCAAGAAGTGAAATAGCTTGTTGGAATTGGCCAAGCTGAATTTCGGGAAAATTATTGAGATAGCTATAATCATTAAACATCTGGAAGTACTTGATAAGCATGATCTCCTTCTGGATGAAAGGACCCCAGGTATTTTTGTGATGAATCATAAACCACTCAGAGAGAGTGAGTGGGTGATCCCTGGGTGGGAATTGAGCAGAGCTGGCAAATAAGAATTGCCTGTATAAAGACTGATGGCCCTGAGCCCGTTGTTCTTCAGATTTAGCCTTAGGCATAGAGAAGATTTTTGACTGTTCAGCTTTGAAAAGAGAGGAGAGAGGGAGAACAATATTTAGGTGGTCAGTTTGATTAAGGTGAGGAAGGTCAAAAATGGTAACAAATGTGCATTTCTGAAGGAATTCACAATAGATAGATCTTTTGTGATTTTTAACAGTGAGAGAAAAGCAAAGAGGTGGAAAATGAGGCTCAGAAGAGGTGGCAAGGTTGGAAGATATTTTCCTCTTTTTAGGAACATGGCTGGAAGAGCTTGTCCTATGAATGTGAGTGCCAACTAACTGGACTGAGCGAAGTATGGCTACTTCAAACTCATCTTTATGTCCTGAATAACGGGACCTTCAAGTTGGACACCTTCTGGAATGATTGTAACAAAAGAGGGAGGAGTAGGAGGATGAAGAAAAGAATAAGAATTAGAGGGAGGTGGTATAGATGGTCCGACTGATGAAGGACTAGAAGAGGAGGCTCCAGTTGAGGAGGATGATGCTGGAGGTGCCTCAGAAGGAGGAGGAGGAAAGAATGTGGAGGAAGCAGGAGAAGAGAAGGTTGTGGTAGGAAATGGTGTAGGTGAGGAAATGTTTTTAGGAAGATGTTGTTTAAAGGTGGCAGGAGCTGGAGGAGTAGTGGTAGATGAAGGTGGAGAAGGAGGGGCTAGAGTTTTAAGTGGAGAAGAAGGGGGCTCTAAGGGCACAACCTCTTCTACAGGTGCTTCAACTCTGCCTTGCTCATCCTGAGATTCCACAGGCTTGGATGGCCCTGACTGCTCATCCACAACTGGCCCTAGTGGCCCTGATTCTTATTGTGCTGCCTAACTTGATTCCACAATAACCTTTGGCTCTGATGGCCCTGAATCCTCAACACCAACTGGCTCTGATGGCCGGACTTCTTCAACAGATGGCCCTGCTGGCCGGACTGCTGCTTCCTCATTCCTTGGCCCTGATGGCCCTGAGCTGCTATCTAGTACTGCAAGAGTGGGAGTAGGAGGGGTAGGAGTAGATATTTGTGCCCGCACTATGTCTGAAAGAGTTGAAATCATTTGCTTCCTGCTCGCCAACTCACCCTTCAAACCTTGGAGCTCAACTTTCATTGCTCCAATCTGCTTGGCTCCTGTGCTTTGGCTCACAAAGATAGATGATACTTCATTTTGCAATGAGCACAGAATCTCTCCATGAGCATCTAACCGGGCTATTACTGGCTTTATATTGACCCTCAGCTTCTTCTTCTTGGAACTATGGTGTGCTCTTCTAGTAAGAAAAGGAATCTGAGCTACACCCTTGCCTTTAGCACTGGCCCTAATAGCGGGCTTCACAAAATCAATAGGAGGTTCTTCTTCATCTAAGATGCTCTCCACAACACCTTCTTGAAACTGATCAGCGTGGGGCGAACTGAGTGCTCCCCTTGAATCTCTGCTTCCTTCTCAACTACATGCTCCCCTTGAACTGGAGCATCCTCCATCTGAACATCACTGTGGCCTGGTGCCACAACTTCTGGAACACTTCCTTCTTGCTCAACATCCATGACACCTTCTTCTGCAGGAGTTTGATGGAATTCTTCATGAGATTTTTCCTACTCCCCCTGACTACTGGCGACAGTTTCCAAAAATTCTTCAATAATTGATGCAACAACTGTCGAAGGGGCCTCAACCTCAGATGATTGCCCAACGGGCTCAATGTCTTCAGGAGGTATTTCTTCAATTCTTCTTGGACTGGCCACTAGAACTTCAATTCTGATATCTGCTGCTGCCTCTTCTTCCTCTACTTGAACCACTAGAGTTTCTATTTTGATTTCTTCTTGCAGATCTTGAACTACTGGAACAACTGGAGCTTCTGTTCAACCCTTACTTCTGCCTCTGCCTCTTGAACAGGAGGAACTTTTGGACCCTCTCCAATGATAGCCTCACCTTCAGCGACTGAGGTCTTGGTTCAAACACCAGCTACTAATGAGAAGCCACTTTTTTTCAGATTTCTGCTTCTGATGGCCTGCCCCATCTTCTCGGACACCTCACCATTCAAATATATATTGTAATGCTGGAAATTCTTCGTCAACAGGTGAGCATATGGTAGAGAAACGTTGAGCTTGTTCTTCCTATCCCAAATCATGGCAGTTGCAAACTTCATCCTCTCAATAATCACCTTTGCCATATTGATATCTTGGTTCTGAATCCCCCAGAACATCATATCGGAGTCTGCCTTAGTGCATGTGGAGAAAGTAGCACTTCTTGGAACAAGAATCTGGAAAACAATGAAGTGCAGAATCCGGTTGAAAGCATTTAACTAGTTGATGTCAATCTTGCCATCCTTCAACTTGTATTCAGTACCACTGAATCCTAAACCCTTGACATGGATATCAACACTGTCTACCCCACTGCGACCGGCGGTAGACACTCCAAAAAAACCCTCCAACAGATCATATGTAATGTGGATAGGAATACCTTTGACTGTGGAGGTCAGGGACCCATCGCTTCAGTTTTCAAATAGGTATAAAAAGCCTTCACCAAATCTAGATAGCTTGCCTCCGAAATAGTCACCATCTTAGTCCACTTCATCCTCTGCATTGCTTCTACCACACTGTGCATCCTGTTCTTCTTCAAATCAGTCACATCCACTGCCTTGTTGCCACAGAGCTTCGTCTTCACCGCTGCAAACCGTTCCTGCTGCTCTGCTATGAGGAACGCAACTCCGTAGCCACCAACAGTGCTGGAAACCCCAGAAGCCGCCATGGATTTGAACGAGGAAAGGTTCTGGAGGATCGTGGGAAGGAGTAGAACAGAAGCCCTCAAGAGATTTTGGCACGAACAGAGGGATTCTTTCGAAATCACACAGAGAGGATGCCGGAGTCGATAGGGTTTATCGTTCCAAGCGAGTCGAAAGAGATGATAGAGAAAGGTGGAATCGGTATGGCATAGATTATGGGATTAAAAGCAGGACTTAAAGTTTCTTTAGAAAAGACATCGCAATAAATGCGGAAAACGATAAAAGGAGATGATTTCGCAAGAGATAAAGTCTTTTAAAATAACGAACCAGTTAAAGTTAGTAATGACACAAGCAATTAAAGAATTTACTTAAATCCAGGGGAAAAAATAAGCATTATTCTGAAGATATTATTATTTCAGTTATGTGCAAAAAATCTATCACAAATTACACATGCCTAATTTCTTATAAGAGAATAAATCTCTCTTCAGGTAAGGCCTTTGTGAAGATACCTGCTAACTGATTTAGGGTATCTATAAAAGAAATATTTATATTGCCATTTGCTACATGATCTCTAATAAAATGATATCTAACCTCTATATGCTTGGTTCTGGAGTGCCGAACTGGATTCTTGGTAAGATTTATTGCACTTGTGTTGTCGCACAGCAAAGGAATGGTCTTGATGTGCAATCCATAATCCTCAGGGGGGGGCCTGGTCCTCCCCTCCGTGACCCTTCCATTCACCCAACTCTCCCTTCTTCAACTGCTGGGTCGTGGCCAAGACCTAGAGCCCTAGGGCCAGATGCGTCCTTTTCACAAGGGGCACCATGCGATCTACCTTCTGCAGTGGCCCCCTGTGAAGCTGTTGCTGACAAGCTTGTTGCTGGGCCTCTCTCTACTACACCCTTGGGCCATGGAGTACCGTCATCTGCTACTGCTGATCCTGTTGGGACCTTTTGTAGACACCCGGGTCTGGCTAATTGGTTGAGCCATATTTCTTGTTATCTTAGTGGGCCCCTAATTGGTCACTCACCTTGAGCCCATCATTAGCCTTGTCTTGAGCCCATTAAACCATTAAAATTCCTTGAAATCCCGCACATTATCACTTTGAGAGAGTCCTTGGGGCATAATAACTCTTATCTTATCATGTGATTGGCTGATAATTCATTATTATTTTGAATTTATTGTCGCGACGCATCGTGGCGCCGCGTCTCTATGTCGCGACGGTTCTGGCTGCCGCGACAGCCCATGCATTATCCATGCACGTGGGTAATACTGTCGCATCGCCCCGCCCCGTCGCGTCTTAGTGTCGGTCCTACGATACGCTGCGATAATGGCCGACCCTCTGGCCACCATATGCCCCCTATTTATCCTCTTATGAATCCAGCTTAATCCCTTGGGATTATCTCCACCTCTTGGGGCGAGATTCCGGTCCTAGGGACTCTCCTTTGCATTCCTAAGGACTCTCCATCCGTTTTTAATAAGACTTTATCTCCCATTTAATTTCTGAGCCATTAAAGGAGATAATATATTTTTTTTCTCACTCCAAGCTCTATTACACAATGCCCCTCCTCAAGGACGAGAGGAGCCATTTTTTTACCCCGGAGGGCTGCCGAATTCTTCCCTCATCCATACTTAACCAGCCCCATCCTTTTCATTTTTTTCCCTCACATCCCTCTTCACCAAAACGCCTCATTTCACCCTCTATGGAGCACGAGACGTGAGAAGAGCGACTCTAGCACTCTCCTAAAGCTTTTTGGACGATCCTTCGAGCTGCAACAACGCCAAGGAGTCGCCTTAATGGGGCTCACCCTCTTCCTTTCCCTTTCCCCTTCTTTTACATGCATTTTCCATGTTGTTCTTAGATAGAGCATAGTCAGCACACACACCCACGTTTTCCTACACCAAAAGGGGTTTAAAAAACCACCCGCAGGTCCGTTCCCTCCATGCTCCACATTTTTCTCGCATTTAAGAATAGCTACTACACTTAATATAGTCTAACATGGTTTTATTTCTTGTTTTTCGTTGTTTTGGCAGGCACCTAAGCGAAGATCCACGCTGAGCTCTCATCCTCTAGCTGGCTGGAGGACGAGAAGAAGGTCTCTTCCATCATCTCCCGCATAGAAGAGAACGCGACAGTGGAGGGTGACGCGACAAGAAGATGCGTCCATCAAGGCCGACGCGTTATCAGCACTATCGCGGCAACCATGACTGCTGCGACATAAGGTACACCCCCGTTCTCTCTCCTTTTCCTAGAGTAGTTAGCCCAGACATTTCTCTTCTCATTAGGCAACTATCTAGGTGGCGATCACATCCATATTTTCATGCTATTAGATTTAGTATGCATTTGTGTGTCGAGGGGAAGCACAATCCCTGTGATTACACCTTTTGGCGATCACGGTGGGACCTTCACTGCCACCCTCGTGGATTTTTTGACTGCTTGTTTGCCATGTTTTTTTTGTTTCCCACTTTAGTGCCCTGTTAGTATCTTGTTCTGTGTATTTTCGTGTTCTGTTCTTATCGCGACCTATCGAAGCGACACGATCAGGTTGCGTCGTTGGTCGAGGACGCATTAGCAGGTCAGCCTCCTCTTCTTTCTATCTGTCCTGTCTTGTTTCCATCAGATCATGCATCCTTTTGATATCTCCTTGTATCATATGTTGTCGCGTTTCTGAATGTTAAAATCCTGCTAGGGTCTAGGTTTCCCTTTCATTTTACTTGTATGTTTTCGGTTCTAGTCGCGGCGTATCGCGAGGACGCGACAAGGTCGCGTCGTGGAGGGGCGTCGCGTTATTAGGTATGCTTTGTGTGTTACTGTTTCGGCTCATGAATTAGTTTCTGTGTGCTTCTTGGTCCATGTGGTATTGATTTGCTTTTTTGGTTCTTTTCTCATTTGATAGGGTAGTCTGTTTGAGTTAGTTGAAGACCTCTTGGTGTTTCGGGCCTCTGTTCATATCGCGGCAGGTCGCCCTGTCGCGATAAGGTCGCGGCGTGCACGGCTACCGCGACTCTGCCCGAGGGCCATCTGGTCACCCTATTTGGTTCTCATCTATCACCTGTGCATACATTTCGGGCATTTAGGCCCATTGCATACACCATTGAAACCCATTTGTTTAGGTTCCCCCTTCGATGAGTGAGTCCTCTCACCTACGAGCACTCGTAGGCTGACTCGGACCAACCATCCGAGGACCTCCGTAAGACCCTGTGACCGTACGCACGTTGCGGTTCGTCGGTTGGTTGTACCAGTTGTACCCCTTAGTCTGGGCCACCCTTTTGCGTGTGAGCATACCATCCTTAGCTTCACCAGAGGACTTGAGTCCATACCCATTAAGGTCCACTTGACCGAGTGACATCCCCTTAATTAATTCATCTAAAGGTCAAGTTTAAACCTTAAGAAATTTGCGTTTTTAGCATGACAACTTGAGTGTTTATTCCTCCTCCTCTCAGTCTTTCTTGCTGTGATTGAGCCTAGGTTAGACTGTTCACCCCCTATTAGTCTCAGGGGGTGTATGCGTCATTGTTTAGGGAGATCGAGTCAGTCCCCTCCTTTCTTGTATCTTATCATAACCCCCTTTTCGACATGGATGAATTTCGGGTCCTTGCCGACGATGCCCTTCCTCTCGAGTTGCTCGAGGAGGTGGCCCAATCCTCCATGGCCGCACTCCCGGGGCATATCCGGCCTCCCTCCGTCACTGGGATTCCATCCCGTCCTGCCTCTCCCCCTGGGGGTGATGACCCCCACTCACAATTTAGCCAGCTCCTTCCCCACCTCACTCCGGACCAAGTCCGAGAGTTCATAGCTACTGCCAAGGGTGTTGGGTTCTCATGTGGGAGAATGTTGGGTTTACATGAGAATGTTAAGTTGACATGATGGTATGTTTATTTTTGATGATGAGATTTCATGAACAATACAAATTGATGTTTGTGTATATGTGAAACATAATGAGAATGCTAAGTCAAGCAAATGTTAATCAAGAAAAGTAAATGCTAATCAAGAAAAATATTTTTAAGTTCATTTAAATGTTCATTATATCTCACTAATAATGTTCTTAAATGTAGGTGAGATTCCATGCAAGACAAAGCCCAAAATCTAAGTGCAAAGAACAAGACAAGCTGCTGGAATAGTGCCCTGTCAACAGGTGAATAGTGCCCTGTCGACAGCAAAACTGCCCTGTCGACAGCACCCCTGTCGACAGCAAACTGCCCTGTCGACAGCACCCCTGTCGACAGCAAACTGCCCTGTCGACAGATACACACAGAAATCTGTTTCCAGAAAGCCCAGTCTTCTGGATCTTGCAACACTGTCTGTCCTGTCGACAGCAGCAAGTCGGCTGTCGGCAGACGGAGTTTTGGGAAGATCAAATGGCCAGGATATGATCTATATCTTGGTGTTTCCTTTTAGCACGACTCTCTATGCTTAGACACCACTATATATGGATCATATGAGGTTATTTTCGCAGCAAGAAGCCACCATACCAAAACCCTAAGCAAAAGTCAAGAAGAAGGCTTCTTCCTGCTGCTCTGCTTCAACTCTCTGTTCTGCTCAAGGAAGATCCATCTCACGAGAGGAGTTGAAGTCAGTTTGTCCACGAATCAAGCTTCGTCTACATCATCTGATCATCTCATCACCATGAAGCTTGGAGTTCTTCTGGACGACCACACGAAGAGTTCTTCATCTCCGGATTTGTTCTACAACTCAGAACTCTTCTTCTTTCTACCTTCATATATCTGTGTGTGTGTGTACTGATTGGAGGTCAGTACATGGTGTTTGTGGAGTGTGTGTGTGTTGTGATCTGTACAAGGGTTGTGCACAGATCATAGTGTGTGGTGTCTTGGTCAGATCAAGGCTAGAGGATCTGATCTGTTGTGAACCTGATCTAGCGTGTGTCTGTGTGGTGGGTTGAGCCGTTGTGCTCGTGTGTGTGTGTGTACTCAATTGTTGAGTAGTGTGTCCTCACTGTGTGGGGGGTGGACGTAGGTCACGTGGTGTGATCTCCGAACCACCTAAAAAATCCCTTGTGCACTGTGGTTTGACTTGTGGTTTGCATTGTGTTGCGCTAGATGCATGCATAGGGATTTCGTCTACACACTACTTATTGATTTATTCACACATGTGAATCAGATCAAAGGGGTTTTAATTGATAGATCTATTCCGAAGTAGTTTTTAAATTGCTTAATTTCCGCTGCAAATCTATTCAACCCCCCTTCTAGCTTTGCCATAACCGAATATCTGATCCTAACAATTGGTATCAGAGCAGGTTCTTTGTTTATCGGTACTGATTTGGCAGATCTATTTTTGTGCACTTAATTGCTCTGATTCCTAACAATTGGTATCAGAGCGGGTTTTTCTGTTCATCGATTGTGATTTGGCATATCTGTTTATGTGTGGTTAATTGCTCTGATTGGATTTATATTTGATTCTGATTCTCATCTGATTATCTGATTCTGTTGGTTGGTTTATTTATCGAACACATACTCAGAAATATGTCTAAGTTCTCGAGTATTATAAATAGACCAATGATTATTGAGTTTGATAATCATGTTGATAAGATGCAGGTCTCCTCTATAAAACATGCAAGTCTAGAAAGAGAAGAGAAGAAAAATGCTACATGGCTCATGGAAGCTCAAGAGGCTCTTCTCGTTCAAACGACTCTAGAGGATCACATATGTCAAGGTGTCAAGAAATTATCTAGAATCAGGTAAATCAAATTAGATCCATTTGATGCATCAATATCCAATTCTGATTCAGAGAATGATATATCTTATGATGAATTGATAGAATGTTTGAGCACATGTGCAAACAATTTAAAACTGTTAAACATCAAAACAGAAGCTAAAAGAAATCTGGAAAAGAATGAAATGATAATGATAATGCTCAAGCATTCTATGAAGAAAATGAAAAATTGAAAATGAATGAAAAATTAGAAAATGAAGTCAAAAGCTATGAAATCAAGTTTTCTAAGTTGAAAGAAGATCATGATCAGGTTGAATCTGAAAATGTTGATTTGAAAAATGAAAATGAAAATTAATTGATCATAATGAGAATCTCAAATTTGATAATGATCAATTGAACAAACAAATCTCCAACATGGCTCATGATCACAAAATAAAGAAAAATGCAATCAACTGTTTGAGGAGATAATCATCTTAAAAAGAAGATGAAGGCTTGTATCATAACAGACCATTAAATGATGAATGGAACAATGCTAAGGAGAAAAATTGCTGACTTGGAAAATCAAATTGTTCGAAGTGAAATTGAAAAGAACAAAATACAAAATGGTCTGGATGTCATGAAAAGCCAACTTCTAACTTCTGAAAAAGAATTGTTGCATTGAAAGCTGAAAAGAAAAATTGAACAAAAAGGCTCCCAATAGGAAGAATCATGTTTCAATTGAAAATCCGAAAAAGGAAGTGAAAAAAGCAGGATTGTACAAGGTTTCAACTCCTCCAACAGCTCAAAAAGCTTCAAGGCAATCTCCAACTCCACATCATGCCAAGAGATACCAAAGGGTACCACCTCCTTCTTCTCAACCCAGGGTGATCAAAGGTACTCTAAAGGATATCAGAGATTCCAGCAAATGCAATCACACTATGGTAAGCTCCAGGTAAATGCTCAACCCGTTTGCTACAAATGCAATAAACTTGGTCATCTTGCTAAATCTCTGGAGAAAAAATCAACCACTCTCATAAAATCATGATGTTGTGCATGCTTCAAAGCTCCATAATAATCCATGTGTTCATACACACAAGGATAACATGTTCATAAAGATCAGAAATTTCATGTATCTATGAATAGGAAAAATGCACAAAACACAGAAATCCAAAAATCAATCACTTTGGATTTTAAAATCTTTGTTATATCCTACATTAATGTCGTTGCAGGACCCAAGCAAGTGTGGGTCCCAAACAAGCTTGATCAACAAGCTGAGATGTCTTGCAGCCAAAATTAGAATTGAATTCATGCCATTGGCTGTGCAAGCAAGAAATGATGGAGAACAAAGGTAATTGTTTTTTTCTTTTTTGTTGGACTATGATTGAAGACTGTTCAAGTAAATCTCCTTATCACTTCATATTTGAACTGCTGAAATTGAAATAGATTCTTACTTTATCTGAGCAGCAAAATGTGCCTTAATGCTACCCCACATGACAATGCATCTTAGCAATTGGAATCATGCCACCTTGCTTGCATAATTGTACACATGACCTATTGGTATATCAAATGATGACATGTGGAAAAAACAAGTTATGCTTGTTTGGAAACTATCATTATGAGTGAGTAAAATACTCCGCAAGTACCAAAAGTCATGTAATGCATAAGGCTAGTTTGTGCTTAATAACGTGTGAATTGCTTGATATATTTTCTATGCATGTGTTATGGGGGAGTAAGTTTGAAAATGCTCATGAAATTTGTGTGCAACTGCTTGTGATGAATGTGTAAATCATGATTGAATTGCTTGAATGTTATCTCATCATATGCACACTCTATGGGGGAGTATGTTTAAGGCTAGGTGAGTGAAATTCATAAGGGATACCCTTCATATTCAATGTGTACTTATCCCTCAATCTTATGGTTCAAATCACTCTCAATTCAAAGCCTTAAAGCTGAAGTTTCAAAGCCCCTGTCGACAACCCCCAACAGCCTGTCGACAGAAAAGCCTTCACAGAACCAGAAAATTGCACCCTGTGTGCATCTGTCGACAACCATTCTTCATCTGTCGACAGCCAAGCACAGTTCTTGACCTCCCAGAACCAAGTCCTTCAGGTCTGAGTGCATCTGTCGACGGCACTCCCTTACTGTCGACAGATACACATTTAATGACAAATCTTATCTTTTCTAATCCTTCTTATGAGTATGTTCATATTATTGGATGCAAGGGGAGAATTGGATTAATATTCATTGCAACCTTTCATATTCACATAGTATCAAAGACATTAATTAATCCAATGATTTTGATATAATATGTTGTGTTGGTCTAGGTTGTGTCATCTAGAAAAACTTGATCAAATCTATGATTTTACCTAACTCACTTGAATACTCCCTTGTGGATTATCATGTTTTCTAAAATGGTTTGATAAGTAAGAGGTTTTTGACATAATGCCTTCATTGGCTTTTAACTTATTAACCTTTTGACCATAAGTTTTATGATTTTTTCAAAAAAAGGGAGAAAAGCTACCTATATTCTAAACTCAAGTTTTAAGCCAAAGTATTTGAATGGACAAAGGCAAGAGCAATGACGAGCATCACTGAGTAACCCGGGGACATGGGCAGCTCAAATGTCTGTCTTCGCGTCAAAAGTCATTCCTTATCTCTGCACAATGGTATGATGGTCACTTATACTAGTAACTGGTACGGGCATCCCTCATGGCACCTTCACGGTCAAAAAGTGAAAGTTATCCTAATACTACTACTTTTTCCCCACATTAACAATTGATAAAAGAAATTGTCATGTTTGAAATAACTGGATCCTCCAAGATTTGTTGGGTTCATATTCTGGAACTAAGTGAATTCACACTCTAAGTGATAAATGAAAGTCAAACAATGTTTTTATGATGAATGAGTTGAATTGAGGTTTCATACATGTCAATTAAGATGATACATATTTGGTTATCTATGTCTACATTATACCTAACTATACATGTTTTATCATGCAGGTACAAATGCATATAACCAAGCCTTCTCAAATCATGAGAAAATGATCACAATCACAGAGTATACATGTACCTGTCGACAGACCCAAGGCATATGTCGACAGATGCCGCAGTTGTGATCAGACTGAAGAGTACTGAGAGCACCTGTCGACAGATTCTCAGAGACCTGTCGACAGATGTCGCAGACAGAAATACCAGAGTTCTGTGTTTTGGCAAAACTGTCTCTGCCTGTCGACAATGGATATCGCCTGTCGACAGATGCCACAGACCAGAGCAACCTGAAGTCTGTCTGTTGCAAATCTGTTGCAATCTGTCGACAGATACTCAGAACCTGTCGACAGATGCAGAGGATCTTCAAATACGGAAACCTTCCTTCATATCCAAGATTGTGTTTTCAAGTCCCACGACTCTCCACATGAAAACACAACTATATAAGCATCCTTTTGAAGAGAATCTCGTACAGAAGCAGCCACAACCAAAAACCCTAAAGCCAAGTCCAAGAGAAAAAGTTGCTGCTGCTCTGCTTCAAGTCTGCAGTGCAGAGACCGAAAGATCAGTTGATCCTGCAGTACTGAAGATAGATCGTCGTGGATTCAACCTTCTCCATCAGTCCAGAGCACTCAAGTCGAAGTTTGAACTCCATCCAGGCGTTCTCAGAAGAGTTCCACATTAGGATTTACTCCTACGCTCTGAACTCTTCCTGTTTCATAATTCTCATCAACTGTGTGTGTGTTTGTGTGATTCAAGCGTCTCTTGTGCTTGAGATCACGTGTGTGTGTTGTTCTGATCGTGGGTGCACATCAGAAAACACGTGTGTGTGTGAGTTGTAGTCACTGAACTCGCTCATAAGCAGTTTACTCTGTGTGTGTGTGTGTGCCGTGGACGTAGGATACACTGTTGTGTACTCCGAACCACGTAAATCTGCGTGTCTCGTGGTTTGATCATTTCTACGATAGATGTTTGATAGACACGTTGCATATTCACACACTAGATAGGTTTCTACATCATCTACACATAGTTTAGATCTTGATACTGTCTTGATAATCTGTGCTTTAAGAAAAAGAACGTGATAATAGTTTTTAAGAGGCAGTAATCTATTCAACCCCCCTTCTAGATTACCATATTGGGAATTCCGCAACCCTTCAATTGGTATCAGAGCGTGGTTTCTCCCGATTTATTGCTTTATCTATTTGATCTAACGATCAGGAGATTCACGATCAAATGGAATCTACCAAGGGGTATATGGCCGAGGGACACTCTGTGACCAGGCCACCCTTCTTTGATGGCACTGACTATCCATATTGGAAAAACCGCATGCAGGTTTTCTACGAGCACAAAACTATGAATTGTGGAAGATAGTCAGAACAGGACCATATGGATTGCCTCAAGACGAAGATACATGGACCAAGGACCAGATTGCAAAAGGGACACTCAACTGGAGCGCCCTCAACATGATGCAGTGCGCGGTCCACCCAAGGAATACTCGAGAGTCTCCACATGCACCTCAGCTAAGGAGATTGGGACAAGCTCGAGTTGATATATGAAGGTACGTCTGAGGTGAGAGAATCCAAGGTAAGCATGTTAGTCTCAGAATATGAAATGTTTAAGATGAACCGTGATGAGACAATTTCTGACATGTTTGCTAGATTCATGGTACTTATAATGGATTGAAAGGTCTTAAGAAGGAATACTCAGAAAGTGATTTGGTGAGGAAGATACTTCGGTCTCTTCCATCCTCATGGAACACCAAAGTCACTGTCATCGAGGATTCCAAGAATCTTTCAACAATGAAAGTGGATGAATTGATTGGATCTCTCATGACTTATGAACTAAATGTAAAAGAAAAGAAACTGAAGAGAATCCAAGGAAGTCAATTGCCTTGAAGGCCTCAATAAAGTATCTTCAGATTCCAAAAAGAATGCCCAACAGGAAGGGTCTGAGTCTGAAACCTCTACTGATAGTGAGAATGATGAAATGGCCATGCTCACTAGACAGTTTAAGAAGTTTTTAAAATTCAGAGAAGAGTTCAGGAAACTCCAAACCTTTCCAAAAAGGCACCAACAGGTTTGATTCGTCCAATAAAAAATCTGATGTTGTGTGCTATGAGTGCAAGAAGCAGGGACACATGAGAGGAGAGTGCCCCGAGCTCAAGAAGAAACTGAAAAAGGACAAGTTCGTCTTCAAGAAAGCCAAAGCAATGCTGGCTACATGGAGTGATGAAGACGATGATGAAAAAGTCAAGCTACCTCAGGAGATGACGAGATTCACTGTCTTATGGCAAGGAGTGATGACTCCTCTGAGGTAAATTCTTCCTTTGAGTCTTTTTCTACTGCTGAATGGGAAGAAGCATACACTGTCCTTTTTGAAAAATTCCGTCAATTCAAATCAGAAAATAAAGCACTCAAGAAGAAAGTTAATTTCCTTATTCATGAAACTGATAATAATGATGAAATTGAATCTCTGAATAAGAATTGACATGATGAAAATAGATGAACAAACACACAGTGAAGAGATGGATAGCATGAAAATTAAGCTTCAAGAAGCTCAAAAAGAGAAAGATGATCTAATGAACCTCCTTGAAACTCTAAACAATGAGCATACTGATCTAAAAGAGAAATTGGAAAAGCTGAAAAGGAATTGAAAGGCAAAACAAAGGATCTATCTAGTTTTGTCAAGAGCAAACAGAATCTAGATGCAATCTTAGGATCCAATGTGTTTGTTGCTAGACATGGGATTGGGTTTCAAAATCCCAAGCCAAAGGAAACAGAAAAAATCTGCTGACTAATTTCACTGATCCTATCCCAAGTTCTAGCAATCAAAATCCCTCAAGGAAAAGGAAAATCAAACCAAGGGCAAAAACCAGGAACCTAAGGCTACCAAATTTGTTCCAACTAAGCTTAAGGAGTTTGCTACCACCACCCAAACAGGGATGTCCCAAGCAAAACAGCAAGTTCCTAATGCTAAGCTCACTAGGCAACAAAAGGGTAAGATGCCTATGCATGCAACTAAGAATCCAAAATCCACTGTTGTTCATAAGCCATCATCATGTAAGATCTGTAAAAAGATTGGGCACAATGAAAAACAATGCTGGAACAATCCACTAAAACAGAAATTTAAACAAATCTGGATTCCAAAGCATTTACTGTTTGGCATGAATGATGAAACGGCACCCAAAGTAATTTGGGTACCAAAACCTCTTGTCTGATCCACATGTGCAGGAATGCCTAGCAGCACACAATCAAAACAAATGGTACCTGGATAGTGGCTGCTCGAGGCATATGACGGGCGATAAAGAAAAATTCAGTTTGCTCGTGAAAAAGACGGAGGTCACGTTGTCTTTGGAGGTAACAACAAAGGCCAGATCATTGGCTCAGGTAAGGTTGGTAAGTTTGCCTCCACTCAATAGATAATGTACTATTAGTTGATGGTCTTCATCACAATTTGCTTAGCATAAGTCAATTGTGTGATAAAGGCCATAAAATGTTTTTGAATCAGATTCATGTCAAATCCTTGATAAGGAAACAGGAAGTCTCAAATTTTCTGGAAAAAGAATGAATAACATCTACATGGTTGATTTGGATGATCCAGAAAATAATGATTTGTCTTGTAGCAAATAAACAGGATGAGCTTACATTGTGGCATCGTAGGCTTGGACATGCGAGTTACAATGTTTTGAACAAGATAATGAGGCTCAAACTTGTAAGTGGACTTCCTGAAATTCCATTCAAGAAAAATGAAAATTTCTGTGATGCATGTGCACAGGGAAAACAGACCCGAAATCCTTCAAATCGAAAGCACCGGTAAGTACTTCCAAGCATATGAACTGTTGCACATGGACCTATTTGGACCTACTAGAACACTGAGTCTCACTGGCAAACGGTATGGTTTTCATTGTAGATGACTTTTCAAGGTTCACTTGGGTGAAATTTCTGGCTCATAAGAATGATGCACTGAATGTTTTTGAAGACTTCTTCAATAAAATTGAGCATGGAAATGTCCACAAGATATGCTCCATTCGCACTGATCACGGGGGAGAATTTGACAACCACTCCTTCACTGATTTCTGCAGGAACCAAGGAATAGAACACTTGTTCTCCTCCCCAAGAACTCCAGAACAAAACGGGGTTGTGGAGAGGAAAAATAGAACCTTGGTGGAGATGGCTCGTACGCTTCTGATCGAAAATCAACTCTCCAGAACCTTTTGGGCAGAAGCATAACACGTCATGCTACATTCTCAATCGAGCCATGGTAAGACCGGTATTCAAGAAAACTCCCTATGAGCTTCTGAAAGGTAAGAAACCATCCCTTGGACACTTCAGAGTTTTGGTTCAAAGGTGTTCATACATAACAATGATAAAATGATCTGGACAAATTTGAAGCCAAAGCGACAAAGGTATTTTTCTTGGATACTCAGAACACTCTAGAGCTTATAGAGTGTTTAATCTTAAAACCAGAAAAGTGGAAGAAACTCCACATGTTGTATTTGATGAATCTCAAACCAAATCTAACAGTCCTAATCCTTACAGGTTTCAAGATGACACTGAAGATACAACACATGAAGAACTGCAAAGAAAACCAAACACAATCTCTAAGTCAGTTCCAACAATAATCAATGGCTATCTACGCAGGTACAATGATGAAGATGACGGATTTCTGTTCAGAAATGAAGATGAAGTACCTGCACAAGATCCACAACATGGAAGTCCTCCAGCCACCCCTCCTCCAGAACAGACTTCTGAAGTGCAAGATCAACCCGTCCTTCAACAATCACAAGTGTGAGGTACTCTAAAGCTCATCCACTTGAGAATGTCATAGGTACATAAATGATTCAGTTCAAACTAGGTCTCAAGTTCATCAAATAGTTGAACAGGATCATTTAGCCTTTGTCTCTCAAGTGGAGCCTAAAAATGTTGAAGAAGCCTTAAACGAAAATTCATGGATTGATGCTATGCATGAGGAGCTAGGTCAATTTCAAAGAAACAATGTCTGGAGCTTAGTTCCTAAAACCCCCGAAATTTCTGTAATTGGAACACGATGGGTCTTTAGGAATAAACTAAATGAAGAGGGAAAGGTGGTGAGAAACAAGGCTAGACTGGTTGCAAAGGGGTATAATCAGGAATTTGGTGTGGATTTTGAAGAATCTTTTGCACCTGTAGCTAGACTAGAAGCAGTCAGAATCTTGTTAGCTTATGCATGCTCAAACAAGTTCAAACTATATCAAATGGATGTTAAAACTGCTTTCTTAAATGGCTACATCAAAGAGGAAGTTTATGTCTCTCAACCACCTGGCTTTGAACTTCATGACAAACCAAACCATGTATACAAATTGCACAAGGCTCTCTATGGTTTGAAACAGGCACCCCGAGCTTGGTACGACAGGCTAAGCCAATTTCTGGTAAGCAAAAACTACTCACGAGGTAAAGTAGACCAAACTCTCTTTACAAAGAAAGTTCGCACACACATCATTGTTGTTCAAGTGTATGTGGACGACATAATCTTTGGCTCTACTAACCCATCACTTTGTGAAGAATTCTCACATCATATGCACAGTGAATTTGAGATGAGCTTAATGGGGGAGCTTCAATTTTTTCTTGGTCTGCAGGTCAAGCAAATGGAAGATGGCTTCTTCATAAACCAAGAAAATACGTTAAAGAGCTTCTCAAGAGATTTCAGTTTGAAACTGCAAAACCTGCCTCAACACCGATGAGCACAAGCATTAAGCTAGAAAGTGATGAAAGGTAAACGGTAGATGCTAAACATTTCCGAGGTATGATTGGCTCACTCCTCTATCTTACTGCAAGTAGACCTGACATACAATTCAGTGTTTGCCTCTGTGCTAGATATCAATCTAGTCCAAAGGAAAGCCACCAAATTGCAGTTAAGAGAGATTCAGGTATCTCTCAGGTACACATGACATGGGTCTTTGGTATCCGGCAGGGAGTAGCTTTAACTTAATCTCATATTCTGATGCTGACTATGCTGGATGTAAAATTGACAGGAAGAGCACTAGTGGCTATTGTCAGATGCTTGGTGGTTGCATGGTTTCGTGGGCATCCAAGAAGCAACATTCGGTTGCACTCTCCACTGCAGAGGCAGAATATGTTGCTGCAGGGAGTTGTGCAACACAGGTGTTGTGGATAAAAAGTCAGTTGTGTGACTACGACATTGACCTTGGATGCACACCAATCCTATGTGACAACACTAGTGCAATCAATCTATCCAAGAATCCCATTCAACACTCTAGGACAAAACATATAGAAATTCGTCATCACTTCTTGAGAGATGAGGTTGCAAATAGAAATTTGGAAATTAGCTTCATACCAACAGAACAACAACTAGCTGATATCTTTACAAAACCATTGGCAGAGGATAGGTTCACATCTCTTAGAAGAGATTAGGCCTATGTAAAATTCAGTGACAAATATCCCCAGTCCTTGATGAATGTCCTTCGTAAGCAACAACTATGGGGTATATCAAATGGTGATTTGTGAAAAACAAGTTCGGCTTGTTTGGAAACCTTCATTATGCGTGAGAAAACATTCTCCGCCAAGTACCCGTAGTTGGAGCCCATGAAGGGACATCCATGTTGGATAAGGGTAAGTCTCATTTCATTAGCCAAACTACTCTAACACAAAAAAAAAAAAAAACAAAAAAACAAAAATCATAAATTAGATAATACCAAAAACAGTCTCAATTCCATGAATGTTTTGCTGAATACATGTGTGCTAATCTTGCTTGGATTGAATTGCATTGATCACTTTGTGTCTTTTCATGAGCACACATTATGGGGGAGCTAGTTCAAAAGTTGGGTGTTATTGTGAAGGAAAACATTTATTCTTGCTGTTCATTAACTCCTTCACATAAATGATCTTTTCATATTCCCTTCTTTCTCTAGACTGGCCTTCAACAATGATCTGTCGACAGCTCCTTCTTTTCCTGTCGACAGATAGGCATCCACAGACCACAGGTTCTGAACTCTGTGTGCATCTGTCGACAGTCAACCATGCATCTGTCGACAGATCTCACAGGTTTTGTCCTCCCCGCACACCCTTCACTCTGTCTGTGTGTACTGTCGACAGACTCACCCTGGCTTGTCGACAAATATCACAGTACTCACAACTAGCTGAACACCCATTTCTCTGTCTGAGTGTACCTGTCGACAAGCTCCCCTTAGCTGTCGACAGACACACTTCTACCTGGCATTCAAGCCTATTCAATCCAAACCTCTTTGAGCAGGTTTCTTTAAAATGTCTAAGGTGTTTATCTGATGTTAATAACATATTTGATCACATCATGTGCATAAGATATTAAAGCAATTTTCAACAATCTTGTGATTTTTACATAATACTCAAGTTAAGTCTAGGTTCAATCATTCTGGAAACATTTCACCATTTTCAAAAACTTAACACCTAACTCTTCTTCATTATTTACTTATAGGCAAAATGATTCTTTTTTTAAAGGTATTATGATCATGAGCTTAATGTTTACAATTGCTAGATAATCAATCGCTATATTAAACTTGGGTTATTAACACAATACTTGGAGAAAAGCTACCTAAACAATTTTATTCCATTAGATTAAAACTACATAATTTGGAAAAATGCAGAGCAATGATGAGTTCTTGCTGAGTAACCGGGAGTGGGCATCACAAATGTTTGCCCTCGCGTCAAAGGCTAATTCGTCAACTCTGTACAACGGTATGATGGACACTTTCACTGAGTAACTGGGGGTACGGGCACGAATAATGTCTACCCTCATGTTCAAAGGCGAGACGTTATCTTGATTACCATTTTCTTTCCATTGCATAAATGAAGGGCAAATGAGACAATAATGCAATAGTGTGAAGCCTCCACTGAGTGATAATTCCCATGAGTAATTGATGTTTTTGAATGTCTTGGCATGTAGATATTTCCCTCCTTGATCATTTGCACCTCCACTGAAGATTGTGTTGTCCTATACTCTAATAATAAAAAGAAGAGTAAAAGTGTTTCTTTTTGGATACCCGTAAGTGTTTTCTTCATGCTTCAGCTTCAGGCTAATTCAGTATTATGTTTGAACCATTAAGATATTTGAAGTGGCTTTACATCTTCATGTATATGATAGGTTCTTATATATGTATTCGTCATCTATTCACCTTAGGTAATCTGTTTAAAAACACTGCTCAAGAGGTCCACTTCAAATTCCTTACAAAAATCCAACAAAGTCATATTCTGCAAGCATCTGTCGACAGATACAAATATGTCTGTCGACAGACGCCGGCTGTCCTGTGGAAGCTCAACGGACACGCCGTTTGGGGCAGACTTGGTGGGCCATTGCCTTTTAAACTTCCCCCTCCTCCTTTATATAGGCATCTCCGGCCCTTTCCACATCCAACCACCCCAGCCATCCCTTCCTCCTCACATACATCCTCTCCCTTTCTGGACGGGAAACCCTACCTCCATCTCCTTCTTCTTCTTCCCACTGTCTCCAGCACTTCTTCCCTTTTCTCCATCCGTGCCTCGTCTTTTCCATGGCACCCAAGCGAAGAAGTTGGCCTCACTCGTCGTCCCGCCTCCTCCTCGCCCGGCGAAGGATCCAGGCTCACGATGAACGTCGACCAAACACCGGGATGATCGCCTTCCAGAGTTTGTCGTACCTCCCCCGTCTCAATCTCAAACGGTTCCACGTACATTCACAAAGTTTGTTCCTCCACGTTTTGTGGATTTCCACTCCTGGCCGATCTCTTTCCCAACCTCCACCCCTGTTTGATACCC